>JADDOH010000694.1:0-62613 GCA_016648135.1 Agrypnia vestita | reverse complement strand
GTCAAAATATGCAGTGCATTTTTCGAAACTTTAAAGTGTAATATCTTATTTAATACTTACTTTTTAATAGTAAATTATCTTTCATTTTGTTATTAGCACATTCAATAATATAGTGAAATACTCATTTTTGTTTTATATGCAATGGGACCATTATCTTGGATTTAGCCAAACTATGTAATGTATAATGTACACTACATAAAAAAATATATAAGTAATGATGTTTTGGATTTCTTTTGGAAATAATAAGTTTGTTGCATTAATATATGAAAAAGGTAAATTTGAGAATATGTGTTCTGTTCACTTCAGCAAACAAAGTTTAGCACTCCTACATAAATCCATTGAGATAAAATTTCTACAGATTTTCTGATAAATGTCAATTCTATTGACGAAAAACAAATATAAACACCTGGGCATTTTATACGAGAGCTGTATGATGAGTACCTGTGCTAGGGAAGGAATTTTTTTATTTTTTTTATTTCTCAATAGAATCCTCTTTCAACTCGATAAACTTAGTCCAGTGGTATTTTAACTTTTTTAAGCCATATAAAAAACATGATTTGTCAAACACAAAAGATTTGAAAAATAGGCCACTGACTTCTTCCTTTGACGTGAACTGCTTTTCGCCAAGCCATTTTTCCATGTTTGGAAACAAAAAATATATTACATGGTGCCAAATCTAAAACGAAGGGTGGATGAGGTAGGATTTTATGAGTTTTGTTGTAGCGATTGCTGATGAGTGAGGTGGTACTTTGTCACAGTGCAAGAGCACTTTTTTTTCGCCGAACGGGACCATTCTCTCATCAATTCAGCACTGAATCGGCCCAATCGGCAGCACAGTATTGCCTTCAATTGTTCTTTCCTCTAAATAGCCGGTAAAGATGATGTTTCGTGAATATCAAAAAATGATGGCCTTGACCTTTCCGGCCGATGGAACCATTTCCGCCTACTTTGAAGCAGGAACACCAGGTGGAGTCCACTGTTTTGACTGTCCTTTCATTTCAGGCACATAGTGATGGATCTATATTTTGTTAACAATCATGAAATGCGGCAGAAATTCTTACTTACCATTTTTTAGCCATTGTATATGAATTTTTCGATGGCTGGAAACTGATTTTTCGCAATTTGACGGACAACCATCGCTACTAAACAATAATTATATTGTAATTACCAACCATCGATACAATCATGTGTAATTAGCTAAAACAATGGTTTAATAACCACTACTCGGTCATGTGATTCCGTTTTTGTTCCTCTGAAAGCAAACGCGGCACCTATCTCGCCGATTATTTTCTCAAGCCCAAACATATTTTTTACATTTTCAATTAAGAAGTTAACAATGTCAGCAGTTTCTCGGATCTTCACCCGATAGTCTGCTAACACAATATCGTGCATTTTGTTGTTGGACCTCAATTGGACGGCCTGCGCACTTCATAAAAAAAATGATATTCGGCCACGCTTGAATTCATTAAGTCTGCATATATGTAATGGTACTCATCACGGTGCATAATTCTTATCAATAGCATGCAACTTCACTTTAATTTCCTCACACATCTTCCTATCCAAAAAAACAAATCCAAACACTGACCGATATTATTGTTTCCATGCTTGCAAAACACAAACTTAACAAATTTCAATAGCTATCAAAACAAAACTACTAAATACATCTGTCTAAAATTTTATAAGGCGTCTTTCGAAAGATGAAGATGATTTTGTGTCAGTGGCGCCATCGGTCGTTAAACACGGGTGCTTGTCATACAGCCCTCTTACTGCCTAGTCTTTGGTGAGCCCATGGCTGAATAGGTGTTAAACAAGATTTTCCTATTCCTACAAGAATTACTGTATCTAAAGCTACAGTAAGGTGGGTTAATTATTAAAGACTATATTGAGCAGAATGTGGATTTAGACTAAAAAAAGGGATAACGAAGCATAAGATAAGTGGAGTCGTACTAGGGTGGTCGATACACATGATTATTTATGTCTGCTGTGAGAATTAGTATGAGGGCAGTCTAAAAAGTTCTCGGGATCACTAAGGCTTCGGGTACAATACGAGCGGCGAGCGGCAGAGCGTCAATGCGCCCGAGTAGTGAGGGAAGACGGCCACGATATGACTAAGTTCAGTACTGTGCCGTCAATGTGACCCTTACTACACGGGCGCATTGACGCTCTGCCGCTCGCCGCTCGTATCGTACCCGAGGCCTAAGAGATGATATTGCTAGTGCCAATTTTTTTGTTTTATGTTAGTACAACTGTCATATCGTCCCTTTAGATGTAAAACTCACTAACCCCAGTATTGGCCAAAATGAGTTATGAATACAAACATTCATATTTTTTCCACCTCTATTCCAGGTAAAAATCAGTAAGGGAGTATTCCGTATCTATTTATGGTTACTTAGTGGAAAAAGTCATAATTTGAACGTTTTCTTTAATTTCAATATCACATTTTAAACCTCATTATCTCAAAACTACTTCAATGTCACTTTTAGTTTTACTTCTAAAGGGACGATATGAACATGTGTATAATTTCAAATGAATCTATCAATTAACTCTTTGTTAACAAGACATTTAAAATTGACACGCCACATTATTTTTTTACCAATTTTGAAAAAATTTTATTGACGCTTAATGGAAAAAATTTTGTATTGACGCTTCACATTATTTTTTTACCATTGGTAAAATTGAGTATAGTGCAGTGAATAAATTCTGTATTGAAATGTTCAAAAGTGTAGAATTTCTTTGTTGGATTGAATTTCATTATTGGTCAATTATAAGAAGTGTATAAGGCGCTTCCACCTTTTAATTTAAACGTGGCCGTACAAGCCTTGAAGATGAACCACACAGTGGACGTCCAAAAAGAGTAACAACATCATAAATCATTCAACTGTCAGTCTGTCATAGACTCTCAAATGAACGAGTTGGACATATTTTGTATGAAGATGAAAAAGGTGCAAGATGGGTGCTGCTTTTACTACCAATCGACCAAAAACAAATTCAAATGAGAAATTCTCAAGTGTGTTTGAATGGTTTACTGTTTGAATGGCAAAATAAAATGGATTTTAAGCATGATTCATAACTATCATAATCTGATTTTCATATGTATTGTTAGTTTCCAACAAATAAATAAAATAAAATAAAACTGTTGATGAAATAAGAATTCACCGTAGTGAACACTACAAACCATAGTGAAAAGAACACTCAAAACACTCAGAACACTGAAAAGAACACACAAAAGAACACACAACAATAAATGAAGCTGACGGAATTGCACCAAAGAAGACAAAGTCAGTTCCATCAGCAAGAAAGGTTTTGACAACAGTTTTTGGGGACTACAAAGAATTCTGTTGGTTGATTATCTTGATAAAATTTAGGTAGGAATAAAAGGTAAAATAATCAATTCAGAATATTATTCAAAAATTTTGAACCAATCGAATGAAAAATTCATAAAAAACACTTTCCATCAAGACAATGGACGTGTTCACACAAGTATTTTGAAGCGATTTTCATTAGATTTTGGTGGCATCATAATTTGGCAGCCCTCGTGGCCCAGTGCGAATTTCACTGGCTTATCACACCGAAGATTCCGGGTTCGATTACCAACAAGATCTTTATATGACTTACTCAAGGTGTTTTGTGATGTGTTTCACTTCAGTAATTAGGCCTTTTGGCCTGTTAAAGGGTAAAAATTGGTGAGGTTGTAGCAACTGTAGACAGTTATTTTGCAGAGCTTCCGAGGTCTTACTCAATGATGGAATAGAATTATATGAGAAGCGTTGGACAAAGTTTATTGAAGTTTCGGGAGATTATATTGAAAAATAAAAGTCTTAGCCAAAAAAATTGTCTTTCATTGTTGACCTGAGAATTTTTTAGACTGCCCTCGTAGTTTCATTCAAACACCAATTTTTTAATGTTCTTCTAGCTGTAAAACTGTTGGCTGTCCACATAAGAAGTTAGTATTCTAGTTAGAGTTCTTAAAGTCACATGTAATTTACAGAACAAAATAAACAAATACATTTGTTAGTTTGCTCAAAGTGAATCACATAAACTTTAAGCTGTTAATATTATCCCTTGTGTCATAATATTTGGAAAGGACTATTTACAAGAAAGGTAGGTACTGAATATTGCTGTACAAGGCCTTGGAAATATGATTTTTTGCAAAAAAAATTTAACACAAGCAAATCTTTAAAACTTGAATACTTATTATAAGCTATTAAATTTCAAAGGCCAAAAAAGACTATTAACTATTTATTTACGTTCCCTGAAGGTAGAGTGATATCGAAACCAGTAGATGTTTAAAAACAATGAATGTGGTTCATACAAAGTTTGTTAGTTTTAGAAATAAATGTTAATTTAAGGGGTATTCTCATGTAACGGATCTAAAAAAAATATTTTTTTGTATTTTTTATAATGCTTTCTAAATAAGGTCTAGAAAGAATTTTTCATAAGTTATAGCACATCGGTCAAAAAAAACCACCTGGTATGTGGCCCCTCATTATGTAGTTTTATTCAAGGACATTAAATTAAATTCATAGAAATGACAATGCCTACAGTTCTGCATGCGAGTGCAGTATTATGGCATGCACGCGTGCATGGAATGACAGATTAACAGTAAATATGAAATTTTGAATTTTATCAGTGTGAATGAAAATCATTAAAACGCAGTTCCTGAAAAAACACTTTTCTTCAAAACAACGCCCACGATAACTAATCACCTATTTGAATGAATCAAAGTTACTTTATTTGTAATAAGTTCCTTAATGGCCCATATCAGAACTATCATGATCCAAAAATATTTTCTATTCTTGTAGCCTTGTGAATAGCAAAAAAATCATTAAAATCAAATGTTAATGCTTAACAAGCCACCAATTTGTTTAATATAATTTTTTTTAATTATCCTAGTACGGTTTACAGCGGCAACTTTACTGATTGTAATTTTATTTTTTAAGGAAACTGTCGCTATCATGGGCGTTTTACTTACTTACTTACTTACCATCACGCCGTTTCCCCGAGGGGGTAGGCAGAGAGGATAGAGCGCCATACTCTTCTGTCCTGACATACAACTTTCGCTTCGTCTACATTCATACATCTTCGCATGCAAGCTCGACGGTTGTTCAGACTTCTAACAGGACCATCTTCCAGTATCTGGTTAATCTGGTCATGATAAATAAAATAATGTAGAAGCAAAAAAAAAACTAAACCATTTAAATATGTTGAACTCAAAAAAATTACTGAAATTCACCCACTGTTTAACTGTTTTAATGAGAGTACCCTTTAAGTTCCTAATTAAGGTTTGTAAAGCATTCTATGCCAGTATAGTTATAAGTTTGCATTAGAAAACAAATTTTTACATTCCAAATCTACTGTTTTCAAATAAATAAAAATGAATGAAAATGAATAAAACAAAAATAATGCTGATATAACTAAGAAAGAATTGTTGTCACATTCTAATGTTTTATAATCCAAATGACCAATAGTAAAAGAGTCTTAATAAAATCAACATGGCTTCCGCTAAACTTATGTAGTGTTGTTCAGTGTGTTAGTTTGTGGTCTTAAATATTATAAAGCGCCCTTGAGGTGAGTTTTCTCTTGAAAATGGTGCTATACAGGGTGTCTCATAGATAGTAGCAAAAATTTTACTGCCTTGATAATAAGTCAAAAATGTTCAAGCAACCATGACCTAATATCAATAGTTATGGTAATATGCAATATCAAATTTTGCATTTTTTCCCAATATTTCTGACTTATTTTGTGCAAAAAGTTGAACGATCATTAAAGTAACTTATATTGATTATGAAAAATTCTTAAAACTCAAATAAAATGGTAAAAAAAATGTACAAAAATTCCTTGAAAAAAATTCAATTTTCAATTACCGCAAGGTTTTTATTATTTTATTCAACTTGTATTAGCGAATGAAATTTTCATAATCGCTATAGCTGAACCTGAAATTAGCCAGCTGGAACTTTTTTTTTATATTATAAAAAATATATTAGGCCCTTTATTAATGTGTTTCGAAGCGTTTTCAAAGAACTGGGCAAACATATAAAATAATAAATATAGTTCTGTTTCATAAATTTATAATTCTTCTCGAGTGATTCAAAACATTGATAACATCTAAATATACAAAAACATCACTTTACGGGTGCTTTTTTAATGAAATTTTTCAGTGGAATGAAAAAATGCTTCAAAGCAAAAAAAAATTCGGCATACAGAATTACATATTTTAAAATTGGCGGTTAAGATATGAACATATGAATTGAGAAGTGAAGAAAAGAAGGAAGACAAAGAAGACTACAGCACAAATTCAGACAGTGGATGAAAGTGTTATATTATCTATTTTTATGGCATATTATTTACAAAGAACTATTTGCTAATTTATTGACGGAATTTAGAAATTTTTCATCAAATAGGGGATTTTGGAAAAAGGTTAATATCAAGGATGCTTCGATTAATAATAACGAGTTTGGGAAACAAGTGAAGCAAAGAAATAACGAGGCACACGTGGAAAAATGTCATGATACGAAATGAAATTCTTAAATCCTATAAAGTCCTTAAAAAATTAGAATGCTTTGGCCATATATGTACTTCTAGTCCTTGTCCGATAACCAGACGAAGAAGAAGGATAATGTAATCCCGTTTCGTCTTGGGGATGTCATTGAAAATGTCAATGAAATGATCTAGATTCTCATAATTTAACAGAATCTGACCGTAAAGTCGTTAGTGACTCGTGGAAAAGCTTTTCTAATGATGAGAATCAACCATTCGGTGACACAGAGAACAATGACAACTCTTCAAGTATATGGGTGAAGTTTCTTAGCACTTCGAAAAAGGGATAAAAAAAATTATCCCAATGAAGGAAGATGCTCAAAATTATTTAAAATAGTTAACAAGACCATATTTTGTGCTTTTTTAAGAGCATAATTTAAATTTTAAACAGCTTGAAAACAGAAAAGAGGAGAGATGCAATGCAGCAAAGTTGAAATAATTATTTTTGTCAAATAAGTAAAATAAATTATCCTTAAATATAAACATTTATGTATTCTATGTAGCATTCTTGAAAGAATATATGAATTGTAAAATTGAAAATCAATTTTACAATTCATACATTTTTATTTTTCATTGTGTAAACATACATATTTTCTTGTATCTTCAAATGTGTTTACCCATATAATGCAAACTTCACGTTTTACATATCGATGGCTCCTACGTATAATATCGTAACCCAAAAATAGCAATTTTGCGGAAGAAGCATTTAAAAATATTTTCATCCAGTATAAATCTGAATATGTATTGCCCATTTTTTTTAAATTTTGTTCCAATATTTTATTTTTTACTGTAGTTTCATAAATAATCACAAAAAAGTCAAAATTATTAACAGTTTTTGTAGAAATGCACGTATGATATTATGCTTTGGAAAAGACACAACGTAAAATATCATATGAATGACTTACAACAGTTTAAATCGTAGTTAATTGGGATCAGATTATCGTAAGTGTTACGTAAGATAATTATCTTATGTTGTTTACCAACGTATTTAATCGTAAGTGTTACATACGATAATTATGTTATTCTTAAGTACGACGTACATAACCGTAAGTAGCACTAACGATAGTATCCCTTGTTATTTATCGAAATAAATAAATTCAACTATTTATTTAACGTAAAAACATTACCTGGTTTGTTAAATGAAGTACTTTGTTCTCTTTCATGCTGTCGATTATTATTCCACAAATCTGTTGTCTTTGTTTCAGTTGCACATGATATTAATCTTGTTTCTAAAGCTAAATTACATATATTTTTTGCTTTATTTAGCTTCATATTTTTATTTTATACTTTCGCAGGATGCATTTTTGAAAATAGGAATAAAAAGATGCTTGAAGGCAACAGGAATAGAGGGCGTCCGCGAAAGACCTGGCGTGACCAGATACAACAAGTGTTTGAGGATGGCCCTGTTAAAAGTCGCAACAACCATAGAACTTGTATGACAAGATGTATGAATGCGGCCGAAGCGAAAGTGGTGTGCCAGGATAGAAGAGTGTGGCGTTCAATCCGCTCTGCCTACCCCTGCGGCGAAACGGCGTGATGGTTAGTTAGTTAATTAAAAAAAACAACGCACGCAGCGAATGTCTGTCCGCCCCGAGAACACAATCGTAACTGACACTTTTTTTTTTAAATTTAAAATATAATAGAAACCTAAAAGGTTTATGGATAACATTTTTACATGATTCAATATAGGAATATAATAATAATATAATTTAGATACAAAGTCATTTTTTTATAGTTGGCCGAGTTTTAGCATTTTTGTCACATCTGTTTTGAATTTGTCAGTGTTCAGTTGTTTGGTCTGTTGTGGCAGGTCGTTGTATAGTTTTATTCCGTTGCAAATTAGTCGGGATTGTCCTGTTTTTGTTTTGGCATGTTATGTGATAGTTTTGAGCCATTCTAGTGTTGTGTTGGTGTTTTTCGTGTATTTTGTGTAATTTTATGTCTTCGTCTTGTATTTCGGCAATTGCTAGACTGTGAATGATTTTAAGTGTTTGATTTTTGTAATGCTTTTGATGTTTAATTGTTGTGTTATAAGGTATACAGTTTCGGTTGGTGTCCGGTATTTCAGATCATAGACCATTTTTAGTATTTTGTTTTGCTATCGTTGGAGTCTGTTTAGGTTATTTTTGTTTCCGGTTCCCCAGAAGGGTATCAAATATCCTATTCTGCTCTTGACATATGCCTGGTACATAGGAATTTTTACAGTCTTCGGTGTGATTTCGTGTATTTTGTGGAATAGGCTTGTCAGTTTAGTCAGTGAGTCAATAACTTTGTCTATTTGAAAGGTCCATTTGAGTTGTCTGTCTATGTTGAGTCCTAAGTATTTAGTATTTTCTAGTTCAGTGAGTGTTTACTTGTGTATTTTTATGTCCATTTTATGCATTTTCCGTTTGGCCTCAAAGTTTACAGATACATTTTTGAGCATTTAAGGTTAGAATATTTCTTTTTGTCCATTCAGTTAATATGTCTATGTCTTTATTGATTTGTTTTGTGGTTTCTATGTCATTATTGTTTTCGTAAAATATTCCGAAGTCGTCTGCATAGAGTATGTACAGTCGAACTCGGTTATAACGAACACGACGGGACCAACTAAATTTGCTCCTTATAGCCGGGACTCCTTATATCCGGGATTCACTTTTTTCACAATTTTTTTTGATTGTGTGATGTTATTTGCAAGAGTAGCTAAATAAACATCCTTATCTTTCCAGAGCCATGAAACTGTAGAAAATGATTGTGAAAACTTTTTACAGACTTTTTGACGCTGATAATTTGACTTTTTCGCGAACATAGAGACACTTTCGTTTGTTAGTGAACATGTTTCCGATAGAACAATCCGCGTTTAACTGATTAGGCTTTTAAATGCTAATCCAGTAAACTGCATCAAATAAACTGTCACCATAAACATTTTGGAAACCCCCAATAATCGGAGTTATATGACCAGTATTCTCCACCTTCAGTAAACTATTGCTTGCGCACGTGGGATTTTCGGACACAAGTTTGTGTACATCATAAAATGAACCCTAATTAAGTGCGAGCCGCTTTAAAAGCAAAGTGAAAAGTTCATTGTTATGAGTACGTATTTGTCTTTTTTCTGCAACCCAAGCAAATATGTTTGCAGAGTTTCTAAAATTTGCTCCGTATATCCAGGAATCGCGCTCCTTATAGCCGAGACCGATTGTATGGGAATATGTGCAAATCAAAATGAATTCACAGTTTTTCTCATTATAGCCGGGATCTCCTTATATCCGAGCTCGTTATAACCGAGTTCGACTGTATTATTTTGCCTCTGATATTTAGCTGCTCCAGGTCATTTATATATATTATATAGAGTAATGGTCCTAGGATTGATCCCTGTAGCTACCGCTCGCCTATTCGCCCTGCGAATATTATCGTAATGAATTATACGATAGTATACTTCGTAAAAAATATGTGTTTGTTTGAGATACAATAAAACGCTTCTGAAAAACATTATTTATCGCAAACAAATTTTTTCTTTCTTGGAAATAAAGATTTAATGAAAAACATACGAAATACACAAAAAACTCAATATCGTTCATTTGTGGGTTACGATATTACATGTAGGAGCCTTTCGATATATTTTTTTATGGAAAAATTTAATATGTTATATGGAATTTCATTTAACAGACAATTTTTGAGTGACATGTCTCTTGCGTAAAACGAGATTATTGGTGTAGCAAATTCTGAAGCTTCACAAAAGGACTAGAATAATAAAATCAATATTTTTGGTGAACTCCGGCAGACCTCACCACACCTTCTAATTTTCTGAGTTACCAACGATACTTTATGAAATTAAATAAGGAATTTTTATAATTCAATATTACGATTCAAACCTATACGTTTTTCTTTTGAAACAAGCATTTCAGTTATGTAAAATTAATTTAAGTATCAACAGGAACGAGTTTAAATTAAGTAGGTATATAAAAATATTATGAAATAAATATAAACTGCTAAACAAAATTAATATCCATAAAAGGATATTAATTTTGTTTAGCAGGAAAAGCTCTACGCAAGTGATTTTTCAAATATAATTAATCATTAAAGAGTAAAGGTTGGTAATTTCAATATATTCTAAATATTTTCTAAGAAACCTTCCACCATTTTAAGAATGAAATGTCACATTACCAGCTTATTCAGCATTACAAGATCTCCAATTGCTGGATCCAAAGAATCCAAAGTATTATACGAGAGATTCAGCATTTTTAATTCTATTAGCTTGTAGAATTCATTTGGCAAGGTAGACAGTTTATTTCGGCTTATATTTAGAGTTGTCAACATTACAAGATCACCAATTTGAGGGGGAATAGAGTGCAATGAATTGTCTTGTATCTGAAATTATAAATATCATTACTGACGTGCAAAATCAAAAAATCTGATCGATAATAAAAACAATCTAATTCACTCACCAAAAATGTCGTCAAATCCGGAAGGTTGTTTAATTCAGAAGGTAGTTCAGTGATTGCGTTGGAACTAACATCTAGGTAACTTATAGCTACACTATGCCACCAAGGTTTATCACTGACTGAGCGATTAAAATCCATGTTTATATCTTTTTCTATAGCTATCTCATTAAGTTTCCATACTTGATCGGGAACTTGAAAAATATTTAAGGTTAGAACTAAACAAAATGTCATATTAATAATGGTATGAACTGTAAAATAAAGCGAAAGATTCCTCACTACCTCTTCCTAATCCTCGGCCAGATAAATTCAATTGACCTGTTCGTTTAGCTGACCTGATTAATGACGGTGTCAATTCATTTTCGAGGCACGATTCATCTTGCAAATTAAAGACAGACATGCCATTATGAGAATGGCGTTTGGGAATAAATTTCTTTTTGGAGGACATGTTTTACTATTTACAAATCGGGGAACTAAATTACAGTTAACGAATACAATATAAATATTACACAGAGAGTCGTAGAAGACACGCCATTTTGACACAACACAACCATAACATTGTACTGACGTCTGACGTAAGACTGAACTGACCTTGCGCCTCGCTCCGTTCTGACTAGGGATGTGAAAACGTAATCGATGTATTAAAAAATACATTACTGTTTATGAATCAATCGATATTTTCACACTACATACTATTTTTCAAAATAATCAATTACATACTCGTCCATAAAATAATACACGTGTCTATTGAAAAAGAATAGATTTTATATTTTTACATACCGTTAATTATTTCGGTATATTTTGTAAAACTTAAGCCCTGACCTCCTCCTCCTTTATACTTGTGTGTTGGTCGTGGTGGGGAGAGTCTGCCTCTCCTCACACTCACTCGCGTTCAAAAGAACTCGAGCGCGAAATGAAAATTTATATTGAAATTTGGCCAAAGCAATCGCCAACATTTGAAAATTACCTGATGAAATGAAATAGCTCTGCTCGAATATTTTGCCAAAAAATCATTTATAGTTTAATCATTCAGAAAAAGAAATGTAACTATCTATGATGCATTATTTTCTATTTTAAATTCATTCATATTTTAAGCCTCTATCTAATAAAGCTTAAATGTAGTGTATTTTCTATATGACTATAATCATCATCATCACTCTTGGCACTATAACACTTGGTGGGTCTTGGCCTCTTCAATAATCTTTCTTCACTCATCTCAGTTTAAAGCCAGCTCTCTCCAGTTCCGAAGCTCTAAGGCAGAGATGTCTTTGAGGACGTTGTCACTCCATCTTAATTAATTTTGGCCTTCCTAAGCTCCTTCGCCCTATTGGCCTTGAGTTCAGCAGGGACTTTGGTGCTTGATGCTCGGACATTCTTTTCACATGACCGAGCCACTGAAGTTTTCACAGTTTTATAAATTTTGTGACGTTTGACTCCTTAAACAGAGCATAGAGCTCATTGTAATGTCTGCGCCAAAGTCCATTTTCTAGAATACGCCTCAAAATTTCTCTAAAAGAAACTCTAATCATGATGAATTAATTAGAATTAATTGCGATTTTCCTTAGCGTGAGATCATTACAGGTCGAATTTATTGCGTTAAAAGAGATTTTCCATTGTGTTTACCTACATTAAAAATATAATTATGGCGATAGTGTGGTAAGACAGTTTTCTATTTTTAGAATAAATAAGCCAACAGTGCACCGTCTTTTTGTTTTTACCAATTGTCACTATGTTTTTACCATCGTCGAGGGAAATATTGAAGGTAATAATTATCGTAGAGGCCTCCCGAGATCAAGTTACATAGACCGGGTTATCGGAAATGCGCGCTGTACCACCTACCAAGAAATAAAGAGGCTGGCAGGTGACAGAGAGGTGTGGAGAGATCGAGTGCTTAGTGCAGACCAATCCTAGGATTGTGACCCAAAAAAATCCACCAAATGAGCATTCACCTTTGATTGCATTGAGTAACAGTATTTCACAGCTCTTTTGTAGTTAAAATGTAAATAAAATATCGTAAATGAAATATTTTTGAGTTTTTCGATTCAAATCGATTATAAGTACTTTTTATGAATCTCTCAACGCCAAAAAAACATTCCTTGCATTGTAATTTTTAAGATTTTCATGTCTAAATTGTTTTAAACCAATTTAAAATTTTGTAAATAATTATTTTAATTCGACGAACTAAATGTAGGGGAATTGGAGCCTACTAAGGAAAATTGTTAATAAAAGTCACATTTGATTCCAATATTATAGCTTTTAATCAGGAACATAAACCTTGTTCATTTGAGTATCAGATAATCACAGTTTATCAACTACCTATAATAATACCTACATTTCGGTAAAACAAGAGATTTTCCAATAAAAGTCATTTGCTCTCATTACCCCATACTTCGGAAAATGGGCGCCCACTTAACGCTCATATGTGAAATGGGAGCTATAGTTTTTAAATGTGCTTTATTTGATAATGTTAAGCAGTTTTATTTACTTTAAACCTTTTTGCAACCTTTCTGCAACACATAGTCTTTCAGCTATTGTGTAACATGTTTTACGAAATTGTTATTGACATTGAACGAAGATGATCAGCCAGAAACTCATTCTTTATTTTTAAGTTTTTTTATTTTATTTTTAAAAACTTCGTTCAAAGCCGGGTCTCTTAAGTAAAAAGGTCGTCTTTTAATAAAGCGCGACTTATTTAGTAAGGCATTATACTTTTTAAGATTATTTAGTTAGACCTTTTCATAATTGTTTTAAAATTTACAAACCCTTACTATTATTTTAACAAGTCAAACGTATTGGAATTAGCCGTAGCACCAGGTTGTATACCAAAAACTTACGTCCACAGGTAGATATATTTTGGTGATATGTGACTGTTACTTCGGAAGCAATGAGAACCATATTATTTTTGTCGATTGCGTACGCTATTTATATAAAGTCATTGTACTCTTCTACATATTTTCGAGAATTATCTTTACCACATACATTAAGGCGTACTTTAACCTTTAAATCATCTATGTATTGACTCTGAATTAGAACTCCGTCCAAACGTTAGATCGTCTTCGATTTTTCGTGTAGGTACTAATCTTGAGTGCATCAATAATAAAGTATTAAGTTAATTTCTTAGAGCATATAGAATACTCTAAGGTTAATTTGTGGAATAATGGATATGCATAAAATATGGAATTAAAAACTTAAAGGAAATTTAAGAAAAAACTTTTCAACTAATTATTGGACGTAATTAATTTGTTTTAATGATTAATTATATAATATACGTTCGACTTGAAATGTATATCAGAGCAAATTGATCAAAAAAAGATGAAGCATGATTGAAACTCATAAATCTCATAACGCAAACTAGTGTGGACGTTATGAGATTTCACATGAGCGAGAGCGGACGGGGAAAGGCCCAATAGTGTGGATCGGCCCTTAGGTTTTAGCATTTTTCTGTAATTATTGCACTTTTAGTAGGTATATTATTAATCACTCTGTAGAATATTATTTTTCTTCTTCTTTGTTTACTTGAACTTGTTAATAAGTGACCAATAGTCATTTGTAGTCATAAATATCCGGTGCCATATGAATCGTTATTCATGTTATTTGGTTTACGATATACCTACGTAAAAATTTTATAGCTTAAGTACATACAAGATTTACATTAAAGATTATAGATTTTTTAATTTGCTTACTTTATATTGCTATGTCTTCTTGAAGTAAGATATTTTTAACCCATTAAACGCCGCTACCAGTTCTCGTTGTTCGTTTTTCATGAAATTTGAGAATATGTTCTAAACATATACCTTTAAGAAAATTTCGTCAAAAAAATATGGAAAAATCTTTTAATTTGGAAAATTTGAGGTGTTGCATTTTCGCAACGTCAGCGAAATAGGGGGGTAAACGATAAAGGTATGAAACAAAATATGTACAGTTTTTAGGACATTTATTTCTCAAGATTTGTATAGACTATTTAGAAAAATATATATTTGCTTAGTAACTAAACATATTACTAACTTATTGAGATAAACGTAAACTGGATATATAAAAATTATGAATACACAATAAAAACATATAAAGGTATTTACGTGATTTTAGTGATTCTATTTTCTTTTGTGGTACGTTTCATGACATTTATTATGTAACGCGACATTGCATAGTTCACATATAAAATATGTTTGGGAATAACACCCTGCATCTTTTTCTGTTTTGATTTCTTTTCAAAAAATGTTGAATTCCTGGATTAGGACCTGATGATGTTGAAAATCTATATGCACAATAAGTTCGCTTTTGATGATTTAATAAATGTGGGTGCCGTATGTCTTTTAAAATTTAAAAGACACATATTTTATTCAGAATGAACCATTTGATAGTTTTCATGAATTACATACTGCCACATCACAGAAGTTTCAAAATTTGGCCCACAACCACTTTTAACCGCGAACTCTTATTCTGTAGTTGAAAACAAAGTAATCCGTTAAATCAACTCCACCCATTTAATGCTTATATTGTGTAACAGCTTTAGATTGAGTGATAGTTACATAGTTTTTTTTAATATTTGAGTTGTACCTTGATATATTTTTAATTGATTCAATCCCATCACAATTTGAAGCCACTGTAACTACAGCACTTTCCTTTCATCGAACAACTACAATCACAGTTTTCTTTTCAAATCTATAATCGAATTCACCCCTTTCCATTTTTTTAATTTCTTTGGAGGATTTTGACGATCCAATATTCTTAGACAATTTTCTCTTGTTGTGCCAGTGGCGAAAAACAAATTATTCCTCAAATATATCATAAGGGTAAATAAATCATCAAAATAAACAATGTGGCGAGCTGCATTTTCTAAGTTTTTCAGAAGACCCGTCACATTTCCTCCAATACCCAAATTATAAATGTTTGAAGGCTCTACAGTTTCCCCCGTATATAGATCAAAAGCATAAATGTATCCATCTGACGAAGCTAATGTCCAAGACTTGGCTGTGATTTGGACCATTGCATTTTCCTTGGCACAGAAGTTGAACACTGAGATGTTGAAGGTTCACTCATCAACCTTTTTGAATTTACTTCCAAGGTTCCTGCTTTATCCTTGAGTATATGGTTATATATATCGTCTTCGTGTAAATCATTATCATCAAAGTCCTATTCGTCGGTAAGTTCGGAAACTTCAGGAGGTAAAATAACTAATCTGGAATGTCTTCTTCTTCATTACTATCAACATTCCAGTTCTATGCAAAAATAAAAAACAAAACCAGCAGCCTCTTGTGCAGTAAAAAATCTTTTTTATTCATCCTAAAGCAAAAAATCACGATATTAAAATTCGTTGATGGCATTCGTGCGTAAAATATTGGAATGGATTTTACCCCCACATTTCGCTGACGTTGCACTGACGCAACGGCCAAATAATTCGTATTATATTTGCACTTTATAAGTTTTTTATTTTTACAAAAACTATTCATTATTAAATTTCATATAATTTTTTTTAAGAAATGATAAAAAAATCTTAAAATATTTTGCAGTATCTTAAAAATATAATGTATTCAAAAACAGCTTACCTGAGTGTCGCGTCGTGTCCTTTTTTGAAGACCTCTGAATTGTAACTAAATACAATATATTTATACCTGAACCTATTTAAGGGTATAATAAGACCTTGACAATACACACCTAAGCTAATTACGGAAATTCCTTACCGAATTCTCAGAATATGACCTGTTCAAATAACCGTTGCGCTGCCGCAACGTCAGCGAAAAATGGGTTAATAAAATAAAAAAAAATCTGATGGATGTCACCTGATATGCTCTGGTTTTGCTAGGTCCCATAGACTATGTTTTGTTTTGTTATAGGCCACTCTGCGCGACTATAATACAGTGGACGCCATGCAGCCATTTAATTAATTTATTTTACTCATTTCCCATATATCTAATTTTCATTATTTTTGTCTATACCTTCATAGATTTTTATTTTTTTAGTATACCTACATCGTATCCTGACGAATGGATCAATGGCCCTGAAACATGTTGATATTTTCAATATATAAGTTGTGAAAACAAAGTATATTTTTATTAATTACGTCACCATAAAATCATTTTGCTCTTTTTGAAGAACTATTTAAAAAAATAATTTTATTATTTGTTATATTAAATATTAAAACAAAAAATAATTTTATTATTTGTTATATAATTAATGAATATAAGTATATTGTTATATATACTTATATTCATTAATTACACCTACATTTTTCGACATTTATAATATTTTGATATTTATAAAACATCCTGACGATGGAAAGATTTTTCCGAAACATGTAGGTGTAATTAAAGCAGATTAAAACAAATATATTTTTTTTTAAATGTCAATCTACAAAGTTTTTCAACCAATTGAAAAAAATGTTTGTTTAAAATATAGACAATTACGAATAAATAAACTTGTTAACAATACGAATAAAAAAATTAAATTAGTTAGTGCATATATGTTTATCACACTAGAATAATCTGTATTGAGACAGGACAGTACTTATACTACTATGCAAGTTCAACGAAACAATAATGTGACTAGGATCATAAATTCATCGATTTCTGTATAGGTGTAGGTTGAATATTTTTTGTCTTAGGTACCATACTTCTTTACACTTTTGTATGCGCATATCTTTTTCTTGATTTTTAAAGTATTTGCACCAACTTTTTATTGTAATTACAAATCGTCACAGCATAAGTATTTCTTGGTTCTGTCATAGACGATGTTTCGGGGTACATGAGTGGCAATCATGAGTTATGAATGGTGGTGAATGCTGAATAATAAGGGATTAGCCAAAACCGCTGGTACTCGGAGGACTGTTGAGGTGAGGACTGACATAAATACAACACAGCACAAAATACAGAAGAAATTAGAAGATGATGGCCATGAAAACCTGCGATTCTTTTAACAGAACATTTAAACACGCCTAAATAACTAAATAATATTTTAAAATTGGGGATAAAATAAATAAAACTTTCACTTAAATGGTATGTTTATTTTACAGAAAAGAATTTGGAATTTCTTGAATATACACATCTTATTTTAAAAGTAGACACTTATTTTGAGATTTTTTTTACAAAAGTGATTATTTATATTTGAAGTCAATACATAATAATAAAATTTGGAATCATATGTAGATATGTACAAACTAACGACAACTTACGCGCTAAATTACCAAAAGTTAATGAACCAAACATTGAAGTACAAAATAAATCTTACATCAACAAACAGTCGTAATATCATATTAGGTATACCTTCCTAAATTATAGAAAATAAAAACAACAATAATATTCGATAATTAATAAATATGTTAATTAATACTAATTCTTCTCAAGAACATATTTCTTTTTAAGAACTACAATCACATTTATATAATTTAATTAAATGTTAAATATTTTCATTATTTCGCTAGGTATATATACGGAATTGGGAACTGCTGGAGAAATGCCGTATTTTTTATGAAACAATATAAATTAAACTCTTTCATGATCATTAATAATTCTACAAATAACGAAAATGTCATGAATAATAATTTTATTATTCCTTAATGTACTCATTTTTCCATCTTATAAATAACATTGTTATGATTTGAATATTACTCATTTTTAACATGTGCCACTTCTAGGTATCTCGAATTACGGTCACATTTTTTAAATATTTTTCAATTCTAAGAAAAATAAAAAAAATCACAAAATTTCGTTAATTTTCCGTTGGAAAACGAAAGGTAAATCTTTGGTATAATTTCGTAAGACTATTTATAAATTTAGTTTGATTTAGTAAGGATATGTAGTGGTTATCTCATGCTGAGCTGGAGTGTGCTGTAGAGGGACGAGATGAAGGGGACGACCAGGAGTACGCGGTCAGCATTGGAAATCGCGTTGTTGCCAGCTGAAATGAAATACAGTTCACTTAATCGGAAATAATTTATGTGTCATGCTCGTATAAGTCGGACCAGTCGGATTCTCAACAATGCTTAACTTAAAAGTTTTGCTCACAAACACCACACTAATTGAATTTAGTAATATATAATTTATTGAGATTGAGGGTCGCAGAGGAGTCGGAAGGAGGCGGCATTCCTGGTTTCGAAACATCCGAGAGTGGACCGGGATAAGAAGCGTGGAAGAGCTGTTCCGCACTACCCTGGACAGGGAAACTTTCTCCCAGATGATCGCCGACGTCGGGGGGACCCGACAGGGCACATGAAGAAGAAGAAGAAAAAATAATTTCTTGTTTTATTTTTATAATAGAATATATATTAAGGATGTACTTACAGAAGGCATTGAGTCAGATTTCGAAGATTTTAAATGGGAAGATTTATATACCTATTGTTTTACTCTACATCCTGATATAACGCACTTTGTCGAAGGGTTTCTGATTTTCAAGTAAATAAAATCATTAAGTGATATCGATCTTTTGTTCTAACAGAAGGTAAATCCTCGTTCGTGCGATTTGACCCCATTAGATAATTTTCTCTGGGGATATGTAAAGTCGCATGTCTACGCCGATAAACTAGAAACATTGAGCAATTGGAAGCCAACATTTGACGTATAATCGCCGAAATATAGTCTGATTTACTGCGGAGTGTGTGAAAATTGGACCTCCAGATTATGCAATGTATGCACCAGTTACGGCGGCCGCATACCCGAAATCATATTCAAATATTAATTCCATAAAATTATCTCTCAAATAAAGCAAATTTCATGGATGTTAAAAAATATTTTTCTGTATTTTATTTTAATTTAAAGTTCTCCACCTCTAAAAAAAACTTTTTACGAAGTCATATCCTACTTTTTTCTATAACAATTTTTGCAATTAGATGGTGCGGTGGATCATTATTCAAATTAAGTTATCAACTCAATTTAATACTGATCTGCGAAACTCTATTTCGACTGTTAATTAGAATGTTCAATTGGAAATTGTACTCGTTGGGTAAAATAACGAAAATTATGATAGTGATTTATTTTTATTTTTGACCTGTATGTTATTTTTCATAAAGATTTACACGTTTAGCATAAAGATATTATTAAATGTTAGTATCTAATTTGAATTGACAATGAAAAAAAATAGTACTGACTAAAATATTTTTTATGTTCTTTATAGGTACCTTATATACCTTATTTCAGAACTTGTTTTTATGACTTCATGCCTTTTCTCAGTATACCCTCAATATACACATATTTGTTACACTTAAATTAAAGATGTATAACTAAACTAATGCGTTCAAAATAAATATTTTATCACGATAATACGCGAACAAACTACCACATACACTCATCACTGCCTAGACTACACGACTGGGTAATGAGTACAGTGAGTTTGTAGACCTTTTCCATGACAGCTTGACTACTTTTTTTACGCTTCAACAGGACGAGAGGCCCGATTATAGAAGCGAAACACATTACAAAACATCCAGGTCCGGGTAAATCAGATACATTAATTGCGACTTTACCAGGAATCGAACCCGAGACCCTCGGTGTGAGAAGTCGGTGTCGTGCCCACTGGGCTACGGGAGCCGCCAACTTTTTTATCGTAATAACAAATCGTCACCAAATAAGTTTTTCTGGGTTCTATCACAGACGATGTTTTGGGACACATATATGAGTGGCAATCGTGAATATCGTTTGTGATGAATAATTAAGGGATTAGCCAAAACCGCTGGTAGGTACTCAGGCTACAAAGAGAATTCTGTCTGTGAGAATGCTGTTAATTTCTGGCAGAGTGATAGTTTCAATATTAAAATCTGTTAATGTTTCTGTTTTACTCATAGGTTTGTTGATCATACTATTGCACAACATAAAGTGTTTTATTCAATTGATTTTCTGTGCATATTTTTTATTTACATAATTGTTTTTTTGAAAATGTGTTTATTTTAATTTGTGATTGTTATTTTGAATGGAGTTATGCACACATAAATAAATTAATGTAAATCAAAAAATAATATTTAGAATATTCTGAGAATGTTCAAATTTTTCAAGAATACAATACTGGATTTAATCTCCAGGGGACATCATTAATCAAAATATACTATAGATGTCTCATGGAATCGATGCTATTTTTTTTATATGGGTAAATAGATATAGAAGACTTTTTTGACGACCTATTCTATGATCGGCTTAAGTAATCACTTTACACAACGTAACGTTTGTTCACCAATTCCACTTATGATAGACTACCACATCTATCAAATTTTTGTTTATCAATATTTAACCACAACATCAACACTCATAACAACAAATCAGCCATGATGATGGACCCTGCAATGGGATCCGAACATCGTCCAGAAATGTTGTAAAAACACGGCATGATACCCCAGAAAACACAAACCGGAAGATTCTGAACGGCCGTGAAAATCTTAGAACATTATTTTATCACATTATTCAGATTTTAATATTTCGTAATACCTATTCTATCAGATAAATATTTCCTTCTATATTTTTTACCCAATACTAAGTATATATGTTTACGTAAAAGTTTTTCACTATTATCATTGTATGCGCCTGCTATTCAGCCTAACCATCGAAATTATGTTTGGAAAATATAAAATAAGAACACTCAAGTCTCTATTGTGTAAATATTAAATCTTGTTTGAGATGTATTATGTACCTTATTTCATATTTTAATGTACCACGTAGATCTAATCTAAATATAATAATTTCGTTAGCTGTCCATCTGTCAGTCCGTCTGTCTGTCCGTCCCCGTAACTTGGTGTAACGTCCGTAATTTTGTCCGAATTCAAGACTTTAAAACCAAATTAAATGGCTCGAATCGTGCGACAGAAAACCCGAAGGCGAACCGCCAAAAAGAAACTACAAATATATACTAGGGCTTAGCAAAGATGCGAAACAATGTTCCGTCATTTTCGACGGGTAACAGCTAGTATCTTTAATATTTTTAAGGATTTAAAAAAAAATTATATATGCAACGATTTCTATCAGTTCTAATAAAAAAATACGATTTATTGTCCAGTGAAACAATTGTTTTGTATGTATTAAATCAGTTTTTGTAAAGCGTGCGCATCGAGTAGGCACGCTTTATTATTATTGCGATTAGAGAGGGATAACAGCGAGTCGTTGTCGTTGAGATGACAGTAGGTAGGTACCTACCGCAATTCAGCGCTCTGAAACAACCAAATAGCAATTCCAAATGGAATAGATATATTAGCATTGCACACAATGGCGTTTTGATTAGCTTATTCAGTGACATAGATAATTTAACTGATTCGCAACAAATTTGGATGTTAATTTCAATTTGTTAAATCATATTTTGGAGTAGGTACGCTAAAATACAGATGATTCATTTATCTATTTTCTCTCTATAAACTTATGTATATCTTCACACCACACAAACTGTATAAGTTAAATGAAAAACTATCATCTTTCATTATGCGAAGTCTCTAAATTACATTTAGGTTAAATAATATTTTGTATACTCGTATGTGGTGTATATTCAAATTGTTTTATTTAATGTAGGTTTGATATTACGAACTCACAATTATCTTAAATTACTACTGCACTAACACGAATACAGATACAGTATAGGTACCAATATAAATACAGATACCTTGCACTCTATCGGCACGGGAGTTGACAGCTGATTGCGCCGCGCTGTCTCTGCTTTCTAGAGCTGGTGCTCTTTGAGGCCGCTCTCCTTCCACGCTTTCTTCATTACTTCGCAAATACATTGTTGCAATCGTTGCTGAACACTGTAGACACATAAACAATGATGATTTTTTTCTGTACTTCTTTAAATATATAAATATATTTCTTAAAAATTCTTTAAATAAAAAAATCTTAAGAAATAGCGCAATTGAACTGGGTTTTCTTAAAAGCCTAAATTATATACAGCCGTCTCGTAACTTGTAGCAAAAACTAAGGAGAAGACTTTTTAATTCAATTTTGAATAGAAAGTATTCTTTACACTTGTGTGAAATGTCAATAGTTAAGGAGACAAGCGATATCAAAGTTTGCATTATTCCTTCACATTTCAGACTTGTCTTTTGTAAAACGTCAGACTATTATGAAAGTAATTCATATCGAATATTAAATAATCATTCACTTTGATACAAGTCCTTACAAAACCTTGCGAAAATTTTCTGGTTCAAGTTTCTGCACGGTTTTAATATTGGATATAAGTTACTTTCATTTGACTTTAACGTTTTATAGAAGACATATCAGAAACTAAGGATAAATTATAGAAGTCTCACAGAGACAAAGTTATTTATATGTATATGAGAAAAGTGGATGGAAGTCTCTTATACGATGGCTCCGGGGTTACAACCCGTATGAACTAGCTTAAGGGATCACTCTACACAATGCAACGTTCATCAATTCCATCGTAAGAACATCCATACATTATCAAAGTTAGTATAAGTACATAGATTTCGCAACTGGTAATGAAACCTCTATATTTTATTTTTTATTAGAAATATCGATATTTCACCCAAACCGTAAATATTATTTTCTATTCAAAATTGAACGCAGAAGACTTCCATAAATTTTTACTACTGATTACGAGACATCCGTATATTTCAAATTTCATTAGTTTTTTTAATGATAATTGAGTCAAATTTTTAAAATAAATTGTCGGGTATACCTTCAACTTCATGTCCCCTTTTTTAAAATGCTTCGGTAGCACCCTGAATTCCAGACCCAGCCACGTGGTATGCAGTCCATCTTCATCTACCACGTCCGTTGCTGAACCAAAAACTGCCTTGTCATCCACCGGCTCCCCGTTGATGAACCACTTGAGGGTGGCCGCGGGCACAGAGGGCCCGGAGGTGCAGTTCAGGCGAACCAAATCATTGACGTGGTATCTGGACCTGCCGCCCGATATCACTGGATCCGTGTCGGGGACATCTGGATTAAAATAGATTAACACTTAGTTAAGGTGCATTGGGGGAATTATATAAACTTGTTCACTTAAACCCGGACGTTTCACCGCGATACGGAGATACAAGGGCGTACATATTTATGTAGCATATATTTTGAAAAGAAACCGAAATTAGAGATATATCTCGTGTAGTGATCAATATCTCACTAATAAGGATTACTGTAAGGTAAAAAGGTATAACACTGGCTCACTACTACTCTCAGCTCCGAGCGCAGGCGTCCGTCCAACTCACGGTGTTTCGTACAACCAACTGCCCGCATTTCCGGTTGAGAGCCACCACCTCTACTAAGAGTACACGAGACAATGAATTATATCTATTCCATAGATACAAACAATACATCTCGTAATGTTCCAATTGCAATAATTAACACATTTTTCAGATTTTTATATTTCACAATATTCACTCATACTTATAATATTCTGCCAAATAAATATTTGATTTCGACTTTTTTTTTCAAATATATCACACATAATAATTTCGTTGTCTGTCCGTCCACCTGTCCGTCTGTCCATCTGTCTAAAAAAACAAATTAAACCGCCGGAGACGGGACCTGAACCTCGGGCCAGCAAACCCGAACCGCCTGCTCTACGTATGTTGCTACTGCTGCCACTCCGTGGACCACCAAAAAGGTCTTTATGCATTTATATACTCAGTCTTAGCAAAGACGCGAACCAATGATCAGTCATTTTTGATGGGTTACAGCTAGTGTTTAAATAAAAGTCATGGTTCTGGTTCTCACTGCACGCCCCTAGAAAATACTTACTACTTCGAGGCTCGCTTAGCCTTCGGTACGAAACCAACAAACTAAAAAGCAGAACCGTTAATAATATTTGTTTAATATAAATTCAATTCGCGTATCTGTGATTAATAAATAATCTCAAATATGAATATTACAAAGTCATGTGTGATTTCGTTCGATCCGGACACATTTATTATACATTTATATTATCCCACAAAATTTGTTTCGAAGAAATCAATAATTTATTTATTGATTGATAAGAACATACTTTGTTTTTATCACTAATTTGTTGAAAATGCCAACATGTTTCGCGGCCAATGCAACAGGATGCAACGTATACTAAAAATAAAAAGTATAGACAATAACATTTTTTCAATTCAATTTTTGGTATACTGTATCCTGTTGTATCCTGATGAAGGGACCATTGGCCCCGAAATTTGTTGGTACTTTCAACAAATCAGTTGTGAAAAAATGTATATTATATATATACAAGAACACATTAATATTTGTGAAGTTGTAATTTTTCAGAACAAAGTTCTGTGAAATTTTTAAAATCAAATTAATTAATTAATTAGAAAGACTTACAGAAAAATATAATTCACGAAAATATATTAGGTTACTACTGGGATTCGAACCTAGGTCACCTCCTTTCCGGGGCCGGTGCTCTGACCACTAAGCTATAGCAACCCTATATGCTTCCGTGAATATATCGACCTTATATGTAGTTCTTCTTTTTATTAATTTTTATTTTTGTCAATAGAGCAATCCACTTTTTTGATACGGTAGTTGAAATAACTTTGCAATACCACCGCTAGATGGACGCCAGAATTAATTGAATAATTCCTTTTATTTGGACATACGTTTATACAACAGATATTATATATATTCAAGAACACATTCATATTTGTGAAGTTGTAATTTTTCAGAACAAAGTTCTGTGAAATTTTTAAAATCAAATTAATTAATTAATTAGAAAGACATACAGAAAAATCTGATTCACGAAAATATATTAGTTTACTACTGGGATTCGAACCTAGGTCACCTCCTTTCCGGGGCCGGTGCTCTGACCACTAAGCTATAGCAACCCTATATGTTTCCGTGAATATATCGACCTTATATGTAGTTCTTATTTTTATTAATTTTTATTTTTGTCCATAGAGCAATCCACTTTTTTGATACGGTAGTTGAAATAACTTTGCAATACCACCGCTAGATGGACGCCAGAATTAATTGAATAATTCCTTTTATTTGGACATACGTTTATACAACAGATATTATATATATTCAAGAACACATTCATATTTGTGAAGTTGTAATTTTTCAGAACAAAGTTCTGTGAAATTTTTAAAACCAAATTAATTAATCAATTAGAAAGACATACAGAAAACCGATGATGAAAAAATGGCCAATAAGCTATAGCAACCCTCTATGTTTCCGTGAATATATCGACCTTATATGTAGTTCTTAAAAATAACAACTTCTGACCTGGGTTCGAATCCCAGTAGTAACCTAATATTTTTTCGTGAATTAGATTTTTCTGTATGTCTTTCTAATTGATTAATTAATTTGGTTTTAAAAATGTATATTCTTTAAATTACAGTAATATCACCAAATAATCACAACATCGTATATTGAATTGCTTTTGTTGAAGAGGTAATGAATTTTTATATTTAAATATATACGTTGTTAACCCTTAACCACCTACCACATATTTTTGTTACACAACCACCTGTCATATGTATGTGGGACTCCCGAATAAAGTAATTCGCAGTGGTAAAATTTAGTATAAAAAGGTTTTGTTTTTAATTAAAATTCTATTGAGGAACATATTAAACTCTTAATTTAAAGAAAAAGGCATACGAAAATCAGCATTTTTTTTCATTTAATCATAAATAATTGTCAATACCTATTATTTCAGGCTTACAAACTAATATATTTGTAAAATGAGATCCACAAAAATTGTCATGTAGAATAGGAACTTCTAACTAATTTGTTTATAATGTTGAATAATTAACAAACGTAGAAAAAAATTTAAATTCTCCATAAAATCACAAATTCAATAAAATAGCAGGCTCTTAATTTATAGTTTTTCACGTCAGCGAAAACACAGCTTGTTTGAGCTTTCAAAGCAAATTAGTGCTTTACATTCGAAACACATGTATTGTGTATTGCGTTTCTTCGTGTATTTGTAAGTTGAATAGTTTTTACGAACCGCCAACCCTTCTTCAGCACTGCTGCTATTTGGAACTGCTGATGAAGTGGTCACGTTTCTGTGGAGGATACGTTGAATTTAACATTATTGCAATTTCACACGTTGCAATTTCACATTATATTTGTCATTTAAAAAATGCTGCTGAAGCAGTCGCACGCACGTACGAGTGCTTGCGCGACACTTAGGGGAGCGAGTAAAAGGTACAGAAGCTAACAAGTTAGTACGAAACTTGGGCGCAAAAATATTCACGATTATCAATTCGACGGGGTCTGTGAGGCATATGGTAGGTGGTTAAGGGTTAGTTAAATCGATATTTGCTGATATTATGACAGTACTCATTCGCGTATTGTATAAATTTAATTTAATGTTAATAAATCGGACTCTGCACCATCAGCCGGCCGGTTTTCGATCATTGGTAAATAATACTATAGTTAAGCAAAAGCGCCAAAAGCATAGATTCTTACCAAACGGCTTGTTTGATTGGCCCTAACTCATACTAATTACCTTTGTTTCCAAAACCCACTCGTCTCAGTAGTATGTTTATAGATTTGGAGGTAAAATAAAATAATCCGGCTCAGCCACTAGACCACCGGCGGAGCCTGTCTGTATCACAGGCTTTAATAACGGCCTCTCAAACACGACATGAAATTTTCCCAAACAGCCATTACATCGCTTTCGGGACAGTTTTCGTGCCGACCGTGATATACAGAGGGCATCTCCATCTTGTTCGTAAGTCTGTCACGTGTCGTTTCGGGACAAATCTCATATATGGGGGATGGAACCACAGCACGCGTGTCGACCGCCGTTATTACAACAACTTTGTCTGCTTAGTGACTTTTAGCCCGGCGGGCGGGCTTTATTTTCGGACACAACGAAATGTGCCACTGTAAAATATTATTTTCATTGAATTTTATTCCTCTCGGAGACTTGATGCGACACGCATTCTATGTCATGCGTTGTAAGAATTTATACTTGAGATAAATGAAATTGTTGCGGCAAATATAGCGTACGCGAACATTTTCTGATCGCTTAAGTTATTGTCGAGAAATGTCTCGATTCCTAACAATGTGTTCTCATCAACAAAGCAGAGTGATGCAAAAATTACTTTTGCTCGTTCACTTTTATTATGTTGTGTCTATAAATTACACACAACATATATAATAAATTGCTATTATTATATATCGAAGGACATTTTTGATTTGCTTGTTATAATGTACAGTATGAAAAAAATTAAAGGTTCAATTATTATTTTTTTACATACATATATACATATGTCCATAATGTATATTGTACATGTATATGTTGAATTTAAGATTCTCATCGGTGGAATATGTAGGAAGTAAATTATTTCGGTTTTCTGGCATCAGTTGGTCCCGAGAAGGCCTGAAATCCTGACGTTTCGAGCAGATCGCACTACTCATCTTCAGGGGCAGGGGGGGGGGGTGATTTGTCATTAAAGTTTCGCTCCTAAACGATCGTGAAATCACATATTTTCAGCCCGACAGTTCAAAGGGGAAAAGTAAATTTCAATATGTATAGGTCACAGTTTATACCCTGTGCGGCTTCTCGTCATTTTCCTTCTCGGGATATATATTTTTTTTCAATTCAATTCAATATATTATGTATATAACATTCACATTAACATTAAATTGCATTATATATAAACATATATTTAATTCGTATTTTTTACGTATGTATATACATAGCTAAATGTTATAATATTTCAATGAACATAATATTCCTATGTATATAAAGTGATTCATATTAAAGGTGTAGGAGTTTCCCATTTAGAATCCTGCTCGCGGAAATTCCTCTCTGCTTTACGTGAACTCACCTTCATTGTACGTGAACATTCAATATAGCTGTTTATCATAGATATTTAATGTTTTCGGACTTCCGTATTTCAGGACAATGACAAATTGATGTTGGCTTGCCGGACATGTAATCTGAGTTTGAAGTCAGAGTTACGATATTAGATAATAAACAGTAAAGGGAAATGTCAAATACTGTTATCCCATTTTTTCATTTATGTAAGGTTATGTAAGGTATTCCTGATCTTATCAAATATCTTGTAAAATTGATGAGTTTAACTTGATTGTGATTTAAGATTACCTAATCTGCAGTGAGGTATTTTTTTTTATTTATCTTAGGTTGTACTTATAACTTTTAACTAATATCCATGTCTTCTTGTCCAAAGTATCCAATATTTTTGATATTATTGTTTTTTATATGCCGAAAAAGTCACATATTTCGTTTAATATAGGTATGTGATTTTAAAAATGCAAAACAAAAGTTCATACAAATAACCGTACGATTATGTGATTACAATGACTATATGGAAATAGAAATGTAGTCACCAAACCCTCAGGAAGATCGGTTTGATAACTCACCATAGACATATTAGCTAGAAAAATATTGTAGAAATTGTATTAAAATGTATTCAGGGACGTCCCACGGGTATAGGCAAGTAGGCAGTTGCCTAGGAACGGCAAGTTCCGAGAAGCGGAAAATGATCAGAATTTTTTTTTTAAAACAGAAAAATACGAAAAGCTCGAATTTAAATACTTTACGATATATTAAGTCTCACTATCTTCGATAAGAAAAATTTTGAAAAATATATTTTCAATACAAAGTAATAAAACTTTATCGTAAAAATCATCTTTAAGTTAGACGTTTACTAATTATAGTAACTTTGATGCATGTTAATAAAGGCGAGCGAAAGTGACCTGGGCCATGAAACCATTTAACCCGGCGCTACTCGCTAAGTGCTTACAGACATAATACCCGCTACTGGGTAAAAAATACCACACAACTTATGTGGCAATCTTTACAAAAAGAGTACTTTTTATGAGTTTTATTCATTAGATTTAGTTTATTTACATTATTTGACGGTAAAAAAAGGCAACTGAAAGTTGTAATGTTCATTTATTTCAAATGAGAGGTAATTCAAAAAAGTAACAAAAAATGGGAAAAATCGTTATACTCTTAGAAAAATCAACAGAAATATTTTTTCCTTAGAAACCATGCAAATTGAGATCAATTATCAAAAAAAAATCTTAATTCTCTACTAAAATAACAAAAATATGAAAGATTTATACTAAACAATCTTTGAAAAAAATAGTATCCAACATCATGCATCGAAATTATTTGACCCTATCATAGCACTCGACACAAATTGGTGTCGTATGCTCTCGGATATGTAAATGCCGCTAGTAATTTTGAAGAAAAAAGTTTAAGAGCGAATAGGGGCTAATTAGTTGACAAATTGTTATTAAGTTTACTTTATATCGCTGAGATAGCTGTGAAGCAAGTTAAAAGATCGTCTAATCTTGAATTTGTTTTTTTTTAAATATTTATTCATACATTGAGGAATGTTGATTATAATAGAAAAATATTCTCCATCATTCATAGAATTGATAAAAATATTTGCTAATTAGTTGACAAATTGTTATTAAGTTTACTTTATATCGCTGAGATAGCTGTGAAGTACGTTAAAAGATCGTCTAATCTTGAATTTGTTTTTTTTTAAATATTTATTCATACATTGAGGAATGTTGATTATAATAGAAAAATATTCTCCATCATTCATAGAATTGATAAAAATATTTGCTAATTAGTTGACAAATTGTTATTAAGTTTACTTTATATCGCTGAGATAGCTGTGAAGTAAGTTAAAATATCGTCTAATCTTGAATTTGCTTTTTTTTAAATATTTATTCATACATTGAGGAATGTTGATTATAATAGAAAAATATTCTCCATCATTCATAGAATTGATAAAAATATTTGCTAATTAGTTGACAAATTGTTATTAAGTTTACTTTATATCGCTGAGATAGCTGTGAAGTAAGTTAAAAGATCGTCTAATCTTGAATTTGTTTTTTTTTAAATATTTATTCATACATTGAGGAATGTTGATTATAATAGAAAAATATTCTCCATCATTCATAGAATTGATAAAAATATTTGCTAATTAGTTGACAAATTGATATTAAGTTTACTTTATATCGCTGAGACAGCTGTGAAGTAAGTTAAAAGATCGTCTAATCTTGAATTTGTTTTTTTTTTAATATTTACTCATACATGTGAGGAACGTTGATTATAATAGAAAAATATTCTCCATCATTCATAGAATTGATAAAAATATTTCGTAGTTAATATGTATTAATTACGAAATGTTTTATTGTAACTAAGAAAGGCCTTGAAATTCCAGTTAAAATTGAATTTACAAATATATTACAAGCAAACCCTTTCATTAAATACTATCACAAAGACACGACGAATCAGAAGTAATGTTGTTTTGCTATGAAATAAACTTTGTACAAGCGGAAATATTACAAGACTACTCCCATTAAGGCTGTATGAGTTATGGTAATAAGATTCCAGCAATACACCCCCCGCGCGCCCCCTTTCTATCTTAGATCTCTGATTTCCAGAAGCCAATCCCCCTCACCACACCAACTTCCAGCATGATATTATTCAGTCCTTTGTTTGATCCGACGCAGTGCAGATTTTGAAATCGAATAGCTTTAGAAGAAAGAGGCTCCACGATTAGGATCGTATGTCAAAAATCCGACAGCTGATATCAGGTGAAGAATCGCGAGCCAGAGATGTGAGTAAAGATGTGAGCGGGTAATGCGATCGAAATCTCCCGAGTGCTTTTTATATATCGGCAAACAGTTTTTTCACGGATAAATTCTCACGCTTTTTATTTCCGAATATTCACAATATTAATTTTTAATGATAATTGTATTATTAAATACTCGATATTAATTATTTATACGAGTATTACATTTAATACCTACATACACAGGAAACCTAGGCCGACGTTTCGGTACGGTCGTGCATGCCATTCTCAAGGATTTTTCTCAAAAATTACAGTAGTAGCTCGTTTGTGCTTGGGGAATAAAAACCTATCTTTGTTCTATATATAAATCTGCACCGTCTAATAGATCTGACTGACATTTTGCATACTTATTCTTTAGGACGCAGTGGAAATTATAGACGACATTTTCCCTCTTTTTTATCTCTATTTTTTTCTCCATTTTTACTCTTGATACAGAAACTGAACATAAACCAATAATTGCAACAGTTGTTTTCTTTTTCTTTATAATGTATAATATTTAATAATTTAAGTTTTTTGTCCTTTGAGAAATGTTGTGGAAACATGTAAGAGAAATTTTCATATGATTTTTAGTAAATTGTTCTTTAAACCAAATATAAATTTGATCATTATATTATCTTAAGCACTAGACCAACGAACACATCTTACAGATTTTCATTTACAGTTTTACATATAATTTTGTAGATTTGTTTTATGTATCGGCATCAACACCACCTTCATTAAAATATATATGCTTAGTCCTTAGCAGAAAGATGATAATGACAGAAAGTAGTGTCATGGAAAAAGCGTATAATATATAATAAATTTACAAGCGATAGACAAAAATAAAACGAAATTGAAAAGTACCAAACTACGTAATTAAGAAATATTCAGGAGTGACAATTAGTGCAATTACGAAACTGTTATGAATTAACGTGTGGTGGTGCTCCAATCAAATTCGTGTCCAGTGATATTAATTAATTATTAAAACTTAATTTCAACTGTTTTATTTGTATTCCACAGCCACAGCTTTTTACCGAGATTAAGATTAGAGGCCGCCCGAGATTAAGCTACGTAGACCAGATTATCGGAGATGTGCGCGTAACACCTACCAAGAAATGAAGAGACAGTCAGGTGAAGACCAATCCTAGGATTGCGACCCAAAAAAAAAAAAAGAGCCACGATTCCGTGAAAATATTATCATTGAGTGTTTTTAAGACAGTCGTCAAAAATTTTGCGATATTGCAAATAAGATGAATAAATTAAGATATATAGATATATATGGTTTTTTAAATGAAACACTAACATAATAATGGGTACACGATTTCTAAACAATAACACATTATTATTTAAAACTCAGTCCGTTATAGCAATTACAAGTGTCTTCAACCTGCTCTAGCATAAACCAGCATAAACATATTATCATTTAGTGTATTAATGTAGTGTGATCACGTAAAAATGTATAACTAAATAATTGGTTTAATGTGTCCTATTGGTTCAGGTAATTGTCAAGAAAATGGATGTTGTGCGATGTTTTGAATATCAGTATCAACATTAGGCATAATATGTATTTTACGTACAACACATTCTTGTGATGGAAGAAAATAACCCACATTATTAGAATGCTGGCTTATTCTAAAGAGCTCCGGAATTCTTATAAGGAGTTTAACTTGCAAATTTATGTTAGATAAAGATGAAAATACTACTTGCGGGAACATTCGGCTCGGGGAATTGCCAATGTAGTTATTTTAAAAATTTAAGATTACGAAATTTTATTGAGTATTAATAATATTTTCGAGTCAATTTTAATTTTTAATGTCAAACCTAACATATTTGCGCATGGCTTCAACTGCATACATAAAGGTATTGAAAATAAATGTTTATGTAGCACTGTGGAGTATGTGAAAACTCACAAATACCTTGGTATAATCATAGATGAACACTTCAAATGGGGTCAGCAGATACATAAAATGTGTACGAGCCTTAGGGCAGTGTCTAGCAACTTTTACAAGACAAGCAATATATTATCCCAAAGCCTGTTTTAAGAGTGATATATTTTTCTTTGGTAGAATCAATATTAAGATATGATATAAGATCTTGGGGCCTTTCCAGCAATTCAAATATTAAGCTGATACAAAATCTACAAACTGCTATCGTAAAAAGAATAATAAATCCACAGGTTTTTGAGCAAAGACAAAATACTAAACTAGTATATTCATCCGTAAATATTTTGCCAATTCTTGGACTAGTTATATTTCTGCTGATAAAAAAAATCACGAAAATGAAAGTTACAAAAAAGTAGTTGATCATGGCAAAAACACAAGATGCGCTTCAAATCAAATATTAACAATACAAAGAATAACAAACAAATACTAGCAGGAAAGCAATCGGCGAAGCCGATTGCTTACTGCTAGGCCCTGCGGGCGGCTATTGTGGACGCTTCGCGGCCAATGATGGCCGCTCTACGGCCAGCGATAGCCGCTGCGCGACCAAATGTGTTTGCTGTGTAGCAAACACAATTGTTAACCTATGCCTACGTCAGCCGCTTCGCGGTCAATTGTATGAGGTAAATTTCCACTTTTAAATACGGGTAGTTTAGATATAATTAAGACAAAGTATTTATTCAAAATTTCTAACCGATTAATAAGTCAGAGCGGAATAAACCATAGTTCGATAGGTAGGTACCTACTCTCTTCTCTTCTCGCAGTGTTGATTACTTTTAAACAACATTATAAAAAATTAATCTTTGTTTAATTTTTACATAAACATATTTGAATGTTCAAAACCAAAAATGTAATTAAAATTTCAACAAAAAAATATTCTCGACCGTAAAAAAAAAATTCGACCCTGCCAGGTTTCGAACCTGGCATCTTCTGATCCGCAGTCAGACGTGTTATTCATTACGCCACAGGACCCGATAAACGACGCGGCAAAATTATTGTATACAAATAGAAATCATCATCCAAGTGCAGAAATGTACGACATCGGTTGGAGTAATTATAATATAGATGGTCTGAGAACACTTAGCAAAATGTTGCATTCGCAGCTTTGATGATGGACCCTGCAATGGGATCCGGAACGTCGGCCTGAGAGGTCACATATACAAGGCAAAATATTCCAGAAAACTATATACAGAAAAATTTTCAGATTTTGAAATTCAAAATTTCAGATTTTTCGCAAAAAGAAATCTGTTTTTGACAACCTGAGTATTCTTACCTCAGATATTAGAATATCTCTTTCTCTCGGTAAGTGTACTGCAGCAGCCTTTATTGACATTCGTGGTGCGTATGACAATGTGAGCCCTATCTTATTAAAATATAAGCTTATAAAACTGGGTCTTCCATTAAAATTAGTACAACTAGTCTTTAATATTTTATGTGAAAGGACGATCTTAATAGATGGTCCGTCTCATAAATTAATCAGAAATCTTTGGAAGGGACTCCCGCAAGGTTCGGTCCTCAGCCCCCTTCTGTATAGTTTATTTACTGCTGACCTTGAAGAGTCCATTCGAGAGATATGCTCCATACTCCAATACGCGGATGACATAGCAATTTACTGCTCTGATAAGGATATACATGTTGCTTTAAAGAAGCTTGCTAGAGCTCTCTCGGGGCTCAACTCCTGGCTTATCTCCAATGGACTCGAAATGGCCCCCTCAAAAAGTCAGGCCATAGTTTTCTCAAGAAAACATCGTATTTCCCAGACGTGTGTCACATTTGATGGCTTCAGTATCCCACTCGCCAATGAAATAAAATTTTTAGGCATTATCTTCAATAGAAAATTAAATTGGGCCTCCCAAGTAAACTCCATGGTCTCTAAGTGCGAAACGAAATTGAACCTCCTCCGTGCGACATCAGGTGTATGGTGGGGATCTCATCCTTTAACTCTGAAACTCATGTATAATGCCTTTATCCGGAACCATATAGATTATGCTAGTTTTTTGCTTGATCCTCTTCCGAAATATTTAGGAATAAAACTAGACAAAATTCAGTCAAAATGCTTGAGGTTGATTATTGGAGCCATGAGATCATCTCCGATTAATGCATTGCAGGTGGAAACATTGGAGCCCCCTCTCGCAATCAGAAGGCAATATTTAGCTGACAATTTTACTATAAAGTGTTTCAGGGTCCCCAACCACCCTATTCTTGCTATTTCTCAATCCCTCCTTGATCTCACAAAGTCAAGTGCATATTGGAAAGGCAAAACTCCTCCTCTTTTGACTCGGAGCTTCTCCAGATTGGGGAGTTTCATCCCTCGAGTTCAATCAAACCCTGTTCTCCCTATCTACAAATTTCCTTTTTCTAATCACATTTTTTCCCCTAAAGTCATTTCCTTGGGAATTGACAAATTCACTCCTAACCCTAAGAGAATATTTTCTGAAATAATAAATAAAGAATGGTATGGCTGGACTCAAATTTTCACTGACGGATCCAAACTCCAGGCAACCGGCTGTACGGGTGCTGCGTTTTATTGTCCAAATGATGGTATCCAAGGTATATTTCAACTCCCTAAAGAGACATCCATTTTTACTGCTGAGTGCTTGGCAATCCGAGAAGCGCTAAAATCATGTAAACCAAAACAATCAAAGAAGTGCCTTATTCTTTCAGATTCCTTAAGTTCTCTGCTCAAAATTAAATCCAGCCCCTTTCGGCACCCTGATGATCAGATCTGCATGGAAATTCGGAGTATAATTCACGACCTTTCCTTGGATAAATTTGAAATTGTTTTGGCTTGGATTCCGAGTCATGTAGGCATCCCTGGTAATGAAATGGTAGACTCGCTGGCTAAAAATGCAATCTCACAGGGGGATGCCACATTTTCCACTATTCCAGTGAGCGATCTTTTCAATATTACAAGAAACGATGCCGCACTTCAGTGGCAGTCTCATTGGGACCTCACTAAAATGTCAAAAGGTCGACACTACGCCGCTATTCAGCCACTTATCCCATCTCGAACCTGGTTTCACAGGATCAGATTGAGCAAGAGGGAGACTTCAATGGTTTGCCGAATGCGTCTGGGTCATTGCTCTATCCGCTTACACCTTGCAAAAATTCATGTTCTTAACTCCTCAATCTGTGAGTGTGGACAAGAGGAGGAGGATTTGAACCACTTGTTTTTCAATTGCATTTTAAATGTCGGTACTCAGTCCCTACTCCAGGATCTTGCAGATCTTAATGTCCCTTTCCCTACAAATATCCTGCTCTTGCTTACAGACTGCCGACGGGAAGTATTGAAAGTATTACTACGATTTTTAGAGAGTAATTGCATTGAGCTGTAATGCTTATGTCGATGACCTATTGACTAGTTTTTGGCAATAACATCCTTTTACTGGGTGACAAGCCATTAAATTTAAAAAAAAAAAAAAAAAAAATATACAGAAAAAAATGTAAATTTTCGGTTGTCCAAAATCGTAAATTTCCTAAAGCTCTTTTTGACACAACGTTGCATTCGAATTCGCACAAATTATTTGAAAAAAGAGGCGACGATACCTACCCTTTCAATATTGATAAATATTTAGATAGCACAACATAACATATAACATTTTTCAAATTCTAATTTTTTGATTACATTCGGTTGTCTTTGCTAAAATAAAACGTTTGAAACGATGGGAAAGTGCATCCTATCATACCGCGATATTTCAAAATAAAGGATGTATAATGTCTATGATTAATTTTCAATTTTAATACCCCCGACCTTATTGTTTTAAACGACATTGTTCCGAGGTTCATTGTATCACAATATTAAACACAATAACAACATACTTCTACAAATCTATACCTCAATATCTGTCTATCGGTTTGTTCTCTATACAAATCTACACCGTTTGTCCGATTCGACTCAAATTATGCATACTTATGCTTTAGGACCTCGCGGATAACATAAGTTACATTCCCCCCTCCTACTTTTTTTACCCCTTCCCTTTCCAATGATATATTTAATTTTTATAAATACGGTATAATTTGTGTTCATAAAGAACGAGTATTTAATGTAGGTACTTACTTATCCATAATCAAGAATACATATCTCATTTATTATATTAAATATAGAAAAAATATTAGTTGGATATTTTTTAATCATGTGTAATTTTTGGTATTTGGAATCGAATGTGTTAAAGATATTTAAATAAAAAAACTTAAAGTCTTATAGAGACGAAGCAACTTGTATGGGAAACGTGTATGTCTTTATAGGTTGATGATTTGTACCTATGAGATGTGAGACTTCTATGATTTATCTTAATTAATAATTATCCCTTTGCGGACTAACTCTAGTAATTGTGTTCTGTGTTAATAATATTTTTTTATTTCCGTCATCAATCAGAGTCTACTTAGAACATATTAGTAATTCTTGGTGAATTCTATCGATCACGAGAAAAAATATATATTGTTGAGAGTAGTTCATACATATTTCTTTTTAAATAATGAACGTGAACGATTGGTTAGGTATTATTATTGCAACGATGGTTAATGGGCAGCTATTGATTATTGAATTTCGCTATGCAACATGGCCATATCAGCTTTGCTATGCATCATAAATTTATATATTGTGATGTTAGGTTTTGATTTGGTCATGAAAATAGGTACCGAAAATTCACCCGGCAATAACACTCATTAATTTTCTAAAATAATCAATCTCATAGCAATTCACATTTATATTAAATCATGCAACGGGTGTGAAATTTCATTTTCTCTGTGCTTTCAGTCATATCGAATGTCATAGGAGCTCGGTCAAGATAGATTTTTTCACATCGACCGGTAAAATTCCACACGTTTAAAATGACTGCCTGAGAATCTGGAATGGAAAAATTCCTTACATTATTTGTTATTTTTTTGTAAGGCTTCCTTCAGAAGCCTCAACAATTGGCGATGCATGCAAGAATGTATGTGTCAAAACACTAGGATGCCCCTGGCGACAATAACACCTTTATTAATTTTGTTACAAGAATTAGATACACATAATATCTATAACTAACAGTATGCGGCTAGAGTTGTGTGTCAAAGAAACAGAGTGGGGCATTCCATCTTCTCTGCCTACCCCTGTGGAAACGTCGTGATGGTAAATTAGTTAGATTTAATAATTTTGCCTCCAAGATTCATAATGATCTGAATGGGAAATCTTTGTAGAAGTTATATCTTTTTCTTTTTAATACATTTTTATATCCCGGACAGTGATTGAGGATAGAACAGAGCTGCTATCACCCCAACAGCAAGTCTTCATCATTGTGCAGCAATTTAGATTTAATTCCGTTGATACGTGTGTTTTTCTTTTTTATAATATAATATATTTTAAATTATTTTTTGTAGTTAAGTTTTCGATAAGCCGATAGGCCTTTCTGTATATAGGGAAAGTCTGAGTTTAATCGACAGATGTCATGAAATACCTTTATCTCAACTACATTCGACTATAAAATAATTCACCTAAATATGTAACATTAAGGTGGCTAATTAGCGAGCATTTCATTGTATGGTGGTATTTTGTATCGTCATGACGTTTCAGTTCAATTACACCATAGAATTTCCACGCATTTCATGATATCACATAGAATTTAATTTAATTGGAAAAATACAATTATTTTTACTATGATCATAATGATAAGTATGGAAAATATTGAGTTAATTCGATTAGATTCGATTGAACAATCAACGATGTGAAGTGTGAATTATGTGTATATATATTGTATAGGTATATTAATTATTTCACAAAGGTAAATTACTGGTTGCCTATGATCATATTAGTCTTGTGATATATGATCAGCGTCGTCATACAGAATACTAGAATTTTGATGGTAATTTGATTGATTGGAGGCTTCTGCCAATGATAGAATATAATGCAAGTTAATTTGATATATTGTCCTTATAGTACAGTACAGTTTGTTTAGCTCTATGTATTATTGTTTTTATTGAAGTACTAAATGATGGACAATCCTCGCCGTAAAACTGTCTTAAAATTTGGCAAAGCCGAGTTTTATAATTTGGTCTTAACGTAATAAAAATAAGGTAAAAACATAAGAATGAATATTAGATTTTAATCTTTTATTACTTTTTTTAATCTGTTGAAAAAGAACAGAAATTGTATGGGAACTTAATCATCCATATTTGTTGGGCAGACAAAGATTATTGTAACGTAAGAATTTTTATTATTATATTTTGCCTTATTAGATGGATAAATTTTAGCCTTAGATTATTAGTGGTTATTTCATTACTTTATTGATTTTGTACTGATAAACATAGAATTGTTTAGTTTGGCAAAATGCTTTACCATATTTTTTGTGAATTTAGAAGTAATCTATGCAACAGAAACGCAATAAAGCAATTAAGACAATTATTTTAACTAATTTCAAATATGAGCAGATTTACATTAATTCTAAATCAAAATTTATTTTGTATTAAGTTGTATTTTTTTAATGCGTATGAGTTTTAATTTAATGAGTCGGTATTCAAAAGATTCTTTTGGTCATAAACATCAGAAAAAGAATCGTATCTGAAAAATTATTATTTTAATCTGAAGCGAAATTCAAGGAAAACTTCCGTCAAACAATTTCTTAAGAATAAGAGTAAATAATATTACAAGACAAAGATTTTTCTTTATTTATTTACGCTTCGACAAACTTGTTATTTATCATCGTTATTTTAAATGAAAGAAACATTTCGCAGCTTTGTTATAACACCACAAAGAAATCAGAAGAAAAATGCTGTAGCAAGCTTTTATCCGAGATATTACAGCGAGGCGCGTTCGGCAAAAAACGCACAAATTTCGAGATGAAAAATGTCGGAACACGCGCGTTGTTTGCGAATAGAGATCTCACTCTAACGAAACACGTTCCGCTACTTTACAATCTTTCCAAAAAGCCTCACACTCGTGCGGGATGTCCTTTCGGAAGGAAGCGAATTACCTACCGAGATAATTTCACAGCTCCTCTGTGAGCGGAATTCAAAGATGAAAAAATATGTTTCGCTATGTCTGCCTGAGAATGTCCCACTCGAATGCGGCAAATATCGATTTCTCGAAAAATACAGCATATGGACGGTTAATTTTTTTAAATGCCGCCTTTTTTCACTCCATAAATTTGTAGATATCGTGTATGCATAATCGAAAAAGCAGGCACGTGTGAACTTTTTTAAATATCTCACTCTGGCAAAATTTAATGGCTCTTTAAGATAAAGCAAAGAAGCACGTGCCATTGGGTTTTTGGCAAAAGAGTCAAAATCAAACGGTAGTGATTAATTATTCAAATAATACAGAAATATTAGATTTCCTCGTGATCTATTACAATAATCATGTGCGAAACAGTGCATCTGTTCAGTATTTTGCGTTTCTAGACGTTTGTTATCTGGAATTTTACGTCACGGCTCCCCTCTCTCCTCCCCTTTTCTTCGTCCAACCTTCCATACACAGTCGAAAATCTATCTTCAAGCGAATAGTGTCGTTTTGTGTCGATTGCCCATCGAATTAAATCTCGAAGTAACCTTTCGAAAGAAGTATCGTGCTTTCGCAACAGTTCTGTATTAAGTGCTCAGATTGCAAGATATGTTATGTGATTTTGATTTCGCACAACGCAGTGAAACAGAAAGGTGGTGTTCCTTTATCCTCTTTTTTCCACCCCCCATAAAATATAGTCCATCTTCGTTCGTATCACCCAACAACATCTTCATCCCGTCACCCTTCCCCTGTTCCCGTCAATATCATCCCTAGATTTCCGGTTTTATAGAAAGTTTTGTATTAAGTGCTCGAATTGCAAGATCTGTTATGTGATCGTTAATTTCGTCGACCACATCGCAGTAAAACAGTAAGGCGAAGGGACACTATCTTAGTGGTGAGTTCAACTATCATCTGTGTTCTTATTTTCTTTATCCTCTTTTCACCCCCCATAAAATACAGTCCATATTCGTTCGTATCACCCCACTACTCCATCCCGTCATCCTTCCCCTATACCCGTAAATTTCATCCCTAGATTCCCGGCGATTCACGTCGGGAACGTGTATCTTTTACACTTTTTACAAAACTTAGAAGAGTGATGTCTTAATAATATTTTAAATAATTCACTACATTAAAACTAGGTTCACATGTTCTGTGTTCTGAAAATAGAACGTTTAATACTGTGATTCAATAACGCACTCTGCTTAGGCTACATTATTAATTAAGTGTGTAGGTACCTTATCTAGTATGAGTATTTTGGGAGCGCTCGCGACTGAGAGATGAATGTCGGGACAAGAGGTTTGGTGAGGGTCTTTTGTTGCGCGCACACGCTGCGGCCGAACAATGGGGCGACCACAATACCTCGGATAAACGACAATAATCTCTCGGCGTGTTATATAATTACCCGTACTAAAATAATAGACTACCCCGTGGAGGAATTGTAATAGTGCATTTGAATACTCGAGGCGTCAATCAGCTCGGCTTATCGGCAGCCGGGGTTTTGGGTAAGAAGATTGCTACAATAATGTTAGCGTTACCGCTGCCTTCTTATTGTATAAAGTCGGTCGAGAGAATGGAATACAATTAACATGTTTTCATTACAGTTTATTACAGTTTATTTTTTGAATATGCGAGTAGAAATAAGAGAACAAAAAATAAAACGTAAACTTTCCACTGCTCTAAAAAAGTATATATTCTCCGTGTAATAACTCAATATTTTCATAGAATTCAAAATTTTATGAATATCCAATTATGAAATAGGCATGATGAAGTATTGAAGAATAAATTTATGATTTTAGAGAAGAAAATACTTCGAAAGGATTCTAAAAAATGATCCTATTTTAATATACACGTTGAGATTAATATAAGATTATCAATAAAATAAAAGTATAAAATTCTTTATTCGGCCATTTTAACTGAAACACCAGTCATGCCTGAGTAACCATCACCGTGTCTCTTGAACTATTGTCATAGACACAATGCAATATTTACTTAGCCTTGACGTCACGTAGACGCCATGATATTTGCGGGCGTTTTGGTGCAAAATTAAAAATAGTTAGAGGAAAATTCAATTATTTGCGCAAAAACTTAAGTTTATTACTGAAATAATGCTATATTTGGTAAAATTGGACGTGTACTTACATTAAATAAGGTTATTTCAAAATCTGTCACCATGCCTATTCTTAGAGTTTGCGTCTCGGAATCATCATTATTGTCTCGATAAGGCACGTCTGTCTTGGCTAAATTTTATTGTAGTTCGCGGTCGGTATAACCGATCCTTCTAAGAGTAAGTATCCACGGTATAGTTGAGTGTCCCGATTTCAGAATTAAACGGAATTGACACCCAACTAAGTATTAAAATAGTTATTACACTTTAAAGTTTCCTTAATTTCTTCATATCGCTCATGATAAAACAATATCTCGTAAGTCACTTAATATTACAGGGGAGGCAAAAAACTGCGTAATACTTAGATTCTTTATAATCAAAAGAATACGAGGAATTGGTTTAATGGAATGAGACACACAAATAATTGTTTTTAAAATACAAGCTTCTGCCAAATTTGATATCCACACAAATCCAGACAAATAAAAACCTACATTAAAAAAAAACTTTTTGGTAAAAGGTAGTATTATCATGAGCGATATTTTTTTTTTATATATTTATTAATTTTTTGATATTTATTACATTATACATAAGCCAAACTGCACAGCAATTTTACGGCATATACTTCGACACTTGAAAGGCTTTATCTAAGGACAAAGTGTAAATCATAAATAATATTTAGTTGAAGAGAATTTTATTTATAGGTTATAAATACCAAATGTTCATACGAATTATAGATAACAGAAACACAATAAATACTGAATGTAGGAACTATTTGTATTTTTTTTGCTTGATATTTTTTATAGTTTATGGTTTGCGCTTTGTCCTTAGATGAAGTAATTCATATGTCAAAATGTATGGTGAAATTTTCGAAACTTTAAAATGTAATACCTTTTTTAATACTCACTTGAGTCAATTCGTTTTATTTTAAAATCAGGACACTCCGTTTTACGGAGGATAATTATTCTCAAAAAGATCGGTTATACCGCCCATAATCTGTAATTACGGCTCTATCTTTCCTTTAGGTATCGCATTATTTCAGTACTCGATGACCAATCTACCTTCATAAAGTTTTTGTTGCTTGTTGCTATTTATCCCAACTCAGTCTGTGGCGACCCACCATTTCCCTCCGGGGAAGATATAGGTAACTTAATAATCTGACATTCGCGTGACTTGTCCAAGTCACTTCAACTGAGAACTTTTTGGTTAAGTTGGTAGGTATTATTCTATATATGTAATAAATCTAGATAATAAAGTCGAAAGGACACGCACATACATACCTAGTTTATTTTTAAAATGTTGCGTTTCGGTTCCCGCTGAACTCGTGTGAGGACTATTATTCAATAAGGATTTTTTTTCATTCTTTCTTAAATAATTAGTAGGACCCCTGGAGCCTCCATCACTTTATTACTCACGATAGAATTTCATTAACCGCTCAGCTCGCTTGCAAAACTAATATTTTGAATTTGATTTTCTGTCTGCCCCGTATGTCGGTAACTTCCTGGAATTCGCAACTTAAAACGAAATTACACGGCTGGAGAAAAACTCGAACGCGCGGACGGAACGCGGCAAATAACCGAGATAGCCACTACCGCTTCTCCATGGCCCTTCAAAAATATACTATATATACTACACATTGTAAAAGCTTGGCTATGACGCGAAATATTAATTTACGCCTCCTACGTTCGACGTTTGACAGGTCTTTTATTTTATTATGTATAAATAATACTTTGATTAGAGCATCTGTAGTTCTCGAAACTAGTCGTGTATAACTTAAACTCAAAAATGGTCTTACACAAGTATTTTATTTATATATATATATATATATCTATATATATATATATATATATATATATATATATATATATATATATATATCTATATATATATATTATCATGTCATTCCACAAAGTAAATGCCATATCAATAAATAATACGTTGTTTTTTTATGTTGAACACACACTAAAAAATGTATTTGAACCATTAGTTTCGCTTTCTATAATTCTAAATAAATAGGATTGACTTTCCGATTTCGAGATAAAACGTTTAATCATTGGGTTAGGCGAAATATATACATACAGTAAACCACAGACACGATTGTGTTTATAATAAGTCCACAAACTATTTGCACAAGATGCCAAAAAAAGTATATGTATTATAAAAAAATATTTCCTTACGGTAAGGTTTAGGTTTAATTGTAGGCATATATTTGCTAGCAAACGTCAGTAAGTAATTATTTAAGTTTTCATGTATCCGTGAGATAATTCATCATAATATCCACTCAGTATGAATAAAGCAAAATATTTTTTATACGAAAACTTCTCAGCTTCTATGATAATTTTAAAGGAAAGAAAGAAACTCTTAGCTAGTAGCAAAAATTTTACAGGTGGATTCCGGTCTTGATCATAATGAGTCGAAAATTTTCAAGCAACCATGTCTTTTTATCAATAGTTATGGAGATATGCAATAAGAAATTTGGTAATTCTTTTTCAATAATTCTGATTTAATTTTGCAAAAAGTTAAAATATCATTACAATAACTTATATCGATTATTAAAAATTCATTCGCTTTAATACAAGTCGAATAAAATGATAAAATAATTCAAATCAACAATATAAATTTCTTATAAGATTTTCATAATTTTATTTGAGATGTATTAAAGCGAAAGAATTTTTCATAACCGATGTAAGATAGTTCAACTTTTGTCACTTTCATAACCTATATAAAATAGTTTAAAAAGTGCTAGAAATATAGAAAATAAATGCAAACGTTGATATTGCATATCTCCGTAACTCACTTGCTTGAAATTTTTCGACATTTTGTCAAGGCAGGAATCTACTTGTAAGGTTTTTGCAACTGGTTGTGAGACACCCTGTAAGTAGTAGCAGGGTGCACGCTGGCCGAGTTGGATGTGTATTTATGCTGTCACTGGTGATCAGTGTTCTTTCTCATATTTAGCACTTAAACAAAACAATTTATACATACATATATTCACTTATGTACGTATTAACTATTGTATTAATGATTAATCGTAGTAATAGTATTAAAACTAAAAGTCGCAAAAGTCTGCATGCACACTGAGTTTACAGCACCGGGTCGCGAGTTTTTATTTTAACGCCTATAAAATAAAATATAAAAATAAATGTACTAACGAACAACAATGAGGTCTCCGTGATCAGAAACTGTCTGAAACAGTGGCGCCTCTCCTGACACCTCACAGCGGTAGATCCCTGTTGATGCGAGGGTCAGGGGTGCCAAGGTCACAGAGTCCTCGGTGCAGTTGTCCACCTGGATAAAAAAATAATATTACAAATTATTAAACCGAAAAATACACATTTCTTTGCAACTGTGTTTTTGTTAAAAACATGGATTGAATCTATCATTATGTAAATACGTTTATTTACATACGTATACATTGCAGTACTGGAATAGTTCCAGTTCACTATGATAACTATGTGTCGAGTAATTAAGACACTAGATGAAAATACAAATGAAGTAATTTGATTGAAAGATTCTCATGACCGTTCAAATTATTGATGGTATTTTAACCAGTAACACAATAACCGTTATTTGAGATTTGCATCTATTGTATCGGTAAATGGTAACTGAATTTTCGCAATTCGACGGGAAACCATTAGTACTAGATAACATTATATTTCATTTTTATATTTCATTTATATATCGATATAATCGTTGTCGTTTATATTGTTCATTTATCTTAAATATGTTGACCATCACTAGTTCAAATTATTTTCATCAGCCCAGGTGGACGGATCTTGGGATGCGATCCAATTTCCAGATATTTTATTTTGTAATAATCAACACACTGAAATATAATGCAATTTCTAATAATTTATTATACATGCATTTTTTCGTAATTTATTTTTGAATCGTTTCGTTTTATATTTCAACTGAGTAGATTTTCAACTAAGTATATATTTATGTAAAACATTTTTAAATATCATTGATATTGTAAAATTGATAAACACAGAATTTAATGTAAAAAAGTTAGAAAATGTTTACAAGTTCCGCAAATATTCTTAATTTTACTTACGCGCCGCCCTAATCTCCACATATTTAATATTGATCAAATTTGATGTTATTCAAAACTACCGCTTGTTATGTACTTTTTAAATTTTATTTAGTTGTATTTTAGATAATTTTAAAGTTAAAAACTTCGCTCGCTTTTTTTATTACATAAATTTTTTTTTTACTAAAAATGTATTATATATGAAGTTAAGGGCTGATAACATATTATTACATGAACCGGAATGAGATACTCGATATTAATTAATTATTTTCTTCGTATCATATGATATGTGAATGTTGGAAGTTTGATATGTTCTCTGCAATTAATACACACGTGAATTAAAGGGCTTCTGTGATATTATTTATCTTTTTCTTTTAATTATGGATTATAAAGTAATTGTAATTATTATTTGAACTTTGATATAGTTATTAAATAATATTAATATAGGAAAAAAAAGTGTTTGGAAGTTAAGTATGTTTATTATTAACACATTTTTAAGATTTATTTTGTACTTTGATAATTTTTATCTTCCATAAACCCGAAGACTCATAGATGTCATAGATATTTTGCGTACCTATTGAAGAGATTGATTGAGCGACCGTCCTAATACTGTTACAACAGTACAGTAATAATATTCCACTAGCTCTAACCCGTAAAAAATAAAAAAAGGAAAAAAAGCTTTCACAAAAGAAGTTTCGGACGTTACACGAAGTTACGGACCGACAGACGGACGGACAAACAACGAAATCATTATTGTCGGGACTACTTATACGTAGTGTAGTGGAGTGTAGTGACAGTACTTTAACACGCCGATTCCTTAAAAATAAATATTTACTTATTTGTAGTAGTTGCTAACACCGATGAAATAGTTATAACGACTTTATCAAAATATTAGAACATTTTTTTATATTTCCTCTGCCGGCATTTAGGGTACTATTCTAAACCCTGATGATTGGGCGGAACATGAAATGGTTCACGTCTTTGCTGCTTCCTTCCTTGAGATTCAGTTTCTCTCAAAACTTAAGTAGTAAAATATAATTATATTATAATTAAAAGATTTAACTTAGTTTATCACCAATAAATTTTTGGTAAGAACCATCCGGTTTCGGAAACAAGATTCCTTCGTCAGGGTATACTTAATACGAAACACACTTTACAATTTGTGAACAAAAACTCGGTGTCAAATGTCCAAATGGGGGTAAATAGTGGGGGGTGGGAAAGAAATAGGTGAAAGGGTGAAAGGGATCATATTCAAGATAGGACTGTATTTTGAATTTGTTCCCTACCACCTGTTTTTTTCATACATTTTATACATTTATAGTATTAAGTATACTCTAACGAAGGAAAGTTGTTTTCAAAACCGTTTGATTCTTACCAAAAATTAAGTGGTGATAAACTAAGTTACATAATTCGTTTAATTTTATTTATAATGAATTACTACAAAGTAATAACAAAATACAATAGTATATCAATATTTATTAAACTCACGTAGACGTAACAATGTTAAGGTTTTTCACCTAATTTATTGATCATCATATACTCTATATTTTATTACAATTGTTCCTATATTATAATTGCTGGCGTACTCACATCGATATCCACCCCGACGAGTGAGAAGGCCTGGACCGGGGGCTCATCCCTGGGGACGTATCTGAAGAACTCGTCTCCGTCCTTGTACCACTTCACCGAGTAGAGAGTCTCTCCGGGGTCCAGCTCGTACTTGCACTCCAGGCGCGCGGGGCTGCCTCTCAGCACGTGACCAGGGATCTTCACTTCTTGCAGCCGAAGGCAGAAAGTGCCGGCTAGAAAGAATGGATACAAATCAATAATCAAAAAGAGAAGGCTAACATAAAACAATAATAAAATGGAAACCCCTATAATATTTTTTAAACTACCTGTGTTTTTAGATAAATAACGGATTTTTCACGCAGACGAAGCTATTTATATGGGAAAATAGGTATAAAAGTCTTTTTTGGATGTTTACAGATCTTACAAGGCTAGCTTAAGTGATCGCTTTACATAATATAGCGTTCATTGATTCCACCCATAATCGACTATACATTAATTAAATACTAATAGAGAACAATAAATTTTTATGAACATTTTATGAAACAAAATCATCATTTTGTATAGATCGTAAATTTTTAATAATAAGAGGAAAAAACGTGATTTTTTAAATTTATATTATGCTTCCAAGACACAGTGAAATAAAATATATTGAACGGGGTATGCAGCGCAACATTTCCTGAAATCTGAGAGTCATCACTCTACAAACGTAAAACATTAATTGTCTTGGAATCTGAGACGTAGTGGAGGGGGGTGGTGAGACTAAAAATCGACGATGATGTAAACCTTATTTTCAACTGAAATTCATTAACAAAGTCTAAAACATTGAGGTTTTAAAAGAAAAGGCAGCAATATACCTCTCAGGTGTTTCTGAAATAAATACAAGAAACCTACCACTATTCAAGGAAATTTCTCTGGAATGTATGAAACCTGCATCTCGTTGAAAATAAATTTTTATAAACAATTAGCATCAATAAATAAAAAACTGAATCTACATAGTTCAGCAGATTACTTTATTAGTGTCTGGGAACAATCTTAAATAAATAATTATGAATATACTCCAAAATATAAATGACGGACAAATTAATTTCAGAACAAAACACAGAGAACAATTAAATGTCAAATGTGTTTAAGTACCTAACAGAAAATAGAAGATTTTGTTAGAAAACCTTCCCAGATTTTCGAATGACAAGACATAAATTTATTCTATTTAGTTAAAAATTTCATCATATTTCTGTGAAATCGCATTGTTCCATTCTATTGTTTACATTTCAAGATGTTGGAGTCTTTTTATTGGCCGCTCGCCGGGTGACGGGAGAAATATTAGCATAACGAGCCAATAAAAACCACCATTGGAATAAATTTCGAATACCAAAATGTTAAATGGAAAAATAAAGCGGAAAAAATAGTTTTATACATAAATCATAGGTTTTTAGTTAAGTAGATAATATCATCTCTTTCAAAAATCATAGAACCAACACATGGTATTGTAATGGTCGTTGATTTGATGTCGTTGAAACATCCAACACGAAATATCAATAGTATTCGAGTATTATTATTATTATTTTTTAATAAAATAGAGATGCGAACACGGAATTCGTGTCACATCAATATTCTTAATATTTTCAAATTAAGCTAAACACTTGTGCTATGAAAATAGGACTAACTTGCTTGTCTGGATGAGATTCAAACCTGCGACCTTTGGATCACGAGGCGAGAGTCCTAACCACAAGACAAACAAGCTACTCGATTTATTTGCTCGAGCTATTTGATTTACTACTTTAGGATTTTGACCTATTAATTAATAGATTTCTCTAGAACTTGAATCGTGTATCATGATATTGTATTTACTAAATGGTTTGGTATAAAATCCACGGTTGTTTGTTTATTAAAACATGTTATTTGCTGTCTTTGGGTGGGAGTCCGATCATTGCGACGTAATCGACTCTACAGATTTCAGTCAGTATATCAAATGATAATGTTATGACAAACTTTGTTCTATACACAGTTCAATTAAACTATAATCTCATTTTTTGTTTTATTTACGTTTCAACAGGCCAATATACCCAATTACAGAAGAGAAACACATCACAAAATACCCAGGCTTGAGTATATCATATTATTAATTGTAACCTCACTGGAAATCGAACCCGGAACCCTCGGCGTGAGAAGCCAGTGTCGTACCCACTGCGCTACGAGGTCTGCCAAATACTTTATAATCATTATATATGCACAATATTCACGTGCAAATTTAATTGAACTCTCGAAAATGACTTTATTAATTGTAAATATGTCAGCGCTTAACGGCTCATATATTTTGTTGTAGATGGATATATAACTAGCTGTGCCTGCGCGGCTTCGCACGCGTAGATTTTTAGTACACTGTTTGGATCGTCATAGAACTTTCGCGAACATTCTCCTTCCAGAACTTTCAAGGAATTTATCGCATGTACAGGAACCTTCTAGACACATCGACACATTCCGCCACTCAGCTTAGAACATTATAGAACTTTCGGAAATTTTCTAGAACCTTCTCCTTCCAGAACTTTCTAGAGTAGTTTTTTTCGGAACCTTCTAGACTCACAGACACAGCCGCCTATTTTGAAACAATCTGAAGCATTTGCGGCCTTCTCATAACAAAAAAATGTGCTAGAAAGCACATTTTCGTCACCCTCTCCCACCCACGCTCAGCTACCCCCACCAAACTCGGACATTTTAAATGGGACACCAAGGGCTATCCACCACTATAACCACAAGGGGGTGGTAGTATCTGGTTGTGAAGAAAACTTGGCGGAATAGGGAAACACGGGTTTCTTTATATGTATATTGATTTAAACCGATTTTAATTAAAATGAAGTATATTCAAAAGAATAATAAAAAAATCTTCTGTGCCAATCTCTTTTGGAATTTGAATGTGGCTCTGTTTAATGATTTGCGTGGACGTTTGACTGAATCGATGAATATAGCTTATATACAATGCTGGAAAATAGATTTGAAGATTATTCAGAAGGTAATAAGTCAGCGTACTGCTCACTGGGTAGTAACGGGCATCGAAGCAAGGATGAATAATGCAGCGGAAAACTAGACCCTTATCTACCCTTCGAGGAAGACAGAAACTGCCCAAGAATCCCCCCCGGGATAGTATGAAACGTATTGAAAGGCACCAAAGGCGTGACAATAAATTCATGCGATGCATTTTTCTAAGAATAATTTGTAATCGATTTATATTGAAATTTGATATGTCTTTATTCATCTGTAATTTCTTTGTTTCATATACTTGTGCATCTCGATGAAGGTTATCATTTTGTTGTTAGTGTAAGGAATTGACATGTTGATGTTCGGTTAACTTTGATAAAATAAATTATAATATTTCATGAAATAATAATAAAATATATTAAAAAAACACATTCTTAAACATTTAACATCTCCTAATTAAAAGTATCAATTGTGCAGCGACGGAAATTAACATCAAAATTTAAAAAAGCTAATACCTATACAGGGTTATTTGTAAAACATTAATATCCTCGCAGGACTATATTCCTGCCTTGATTATGAGTCGAAAATGTTCAAGCTATTATGACCTAATATCAATAGTTAAGAAGATATGCGACATCAAAGTTTGCATTTTTTTTTCAATATATCTGACTTATTTTTTGTACAACGTTGGACTATTATTACAGTAACTTATATCAAATATGAAAAATTCATTCCCTTTAATACAAGTCAAAAAAAAAAAAAAAAAACTTCAAATTTCAATTGGAAAACATTCCAATTGGAATTTTTTCAGGGTTTTTATCATTTTATTTAACTTGTATTGAAACGAATGAATTTTTCGTAATCGATATGAGTTACTGTAATGATTGATAGTCCAACGTTTTATAAAAAATAAGTCAAAAATATTGAAAAAAAATGCAAACTTTGATGTCGCATATCTCCACAACTATTGATATTAGGTCATAATAGCTTGAACATTTTCGACTCATAATCAAGGCAGGAATATAGTCCTGCCAGGTTATTAGTGTTTTCCAAATAACCCTGTATATGTTTTAATTAGTAAATACAAGTAAAGAAAATGTATGTGCATTTATTTATTATTGAATTTCGCCGCATTATGTAGGTATGGTATTTTTTTTTAGAAATAGTTTTGGTCAATTATATGCTTTTATTTATTTTACTTAGATGGCGGTAGTGTGCCGTCATGCATATTGTATGAAAACTTTGAATAAATATTTAAAAATAATCACATAAATTATATAAAATTTGAGAATGTAAATCATTAATTGTCGTTATTGTTTACATTAATGTAAAATAAATAGTAAAAAAGTATTTATTGTATAGTTTTGAAGATATAAGCCAAATTAAATCAATGTAACAACATCCACACGCTTGACACCAAACGCGAAGCATATATACAAAATCAGAAGAATCGGCTGTCAAAAATCAGAAGTGTGCGTCTTCGCTGTGATGGCACTTGCTGGACATTGATTTGTTTATAAACGCTGCTTTTTTTTACACCGCGCGCGCCCTGCACGCGCTCATTGGTCAAATGAAATTGCGCGCGCTTCCCCTGCGTCTTATTTCCTGTTACGTATTTCCGTCCTTTTTCACAAAATCACTGCCACAGATTGCAGGAAAGGGAGAGGAAAGATGTTACACATCAAAAACATTCGTGATTGTACTCATGTACCTACGCGCTGTAGAAGTTATACTTAAAAACTAAGGAAAGATAAAATTATATATCAGTGACGCTCAACGTATTGAGTAAAAATCTACACCGATCATTGTCGATTGATGATCGATGATTTTATCGAGTTTCATGGAAAGAATTAAAACTCATGAATGATATAAATGTAACCTCGAATATCTAATCTAAATATAATAATTAAGTTGTCTGTCCGTAAAGTACTGAAATGATAACTTTAGATAATTAGAGGACACGTAATCAGCGCGCTGCTCTGGTTGCGCGGTCACGCAAGGGTCTCTGGTTGAATAAACTAAAAATTCAGAAAATTATAAATAAAGCCTGAAAGAAAATAAAACGTTTATTATATTTACTTATACAAGCGCAAGTAGTGTTCGTGTACACACGTATACACATGTCGCACTTATACTTGGACGATACCCCGAAGTGTATCATTGCGCACAGCTTCCCACTATACCGCCGTAGTTTTACCTTTTCATTTTCTCGTTGAATGTTTTGTCTGAAAATGCTATTGTATTTTTCGCAGTCCACAATGGAGAAAATTGTGTACTTACACAGTTCAGAAATGGGAGAATCGTGTACTGGTGCGACTCGTAACGTGGGGAATTTGCATTCCTCACAAGATTTACTCACAAGGCCCCGACTCGCGTGGCCGAGACCACAAAAGTTGCCAAATATACATAATACATGCATCCAATATTATTTTTCGTGAGTTGAATAATATGATGAAATGTCAGCTTAATTTTCCTAGCATTGTGACGCAAATAAACGTCTCATAACACATTCCATAACCCTGTGGCGGATCCGGCGGGCAAAAACTAAACATTAGCGACATCTCGGGGACAGTAGTCGTGGCGCGGCGAGTAGCGGCCCTACGGGACCGACGAACCTTCGAGAAGGCGAAGAACTACCCACCACGTGGAAGCCAAGGACGTCACCAGGAGCAGCGGCCATTCGCTCTGCCGCCGTCAACCAACTAGCAGCCCAAACCAGACTTTTCGCTTCAATTCACGGGAGTGCGCCCTTTTACATACTAGCCTTTAATAACGCAATATATATCCTAGTTTACTCCGTAAATTCTGAATAGGTACACAATCAATTGTACGACACTCTTTTATTAGTACCAATCTCTTTCATATACCTAAGTTAAGGCATCCGATCTGGCGTCGGTCTTATGATCAGTACACTTGCATACTATACCAGTTCCACTGGTGTAGAAGATGATGATGTAAGCTTGACCTTGAGACCATTAAGGCTGGACATTCACTGCAAATGCATATTTTGATTATTTTTTTTACGAAAATGTGGGTTTTTATTATTCATTTATATCAGAATATATATTTTAGACTGCAATTTTTTAGAACAATAACTTAGATAGAATCTTTTTTATTATAAAGAAGTAATAAACTAGCCATTATTTACAATAATTAATAAAATATAAGCATTAATTCATAGGCCGCGGCACAAAAAATCGTTTTTAGTGTCCTAGGCGGCGCTAATTTGTAATGAATATTTATGTTTACGCACAAAATGTGTTTTATACATATAAAGTAAACTTCATTATCTAGAATCCGTACGAAGTAAATTAAGAAATATTCAAGTTAAAATGTTTTAAATTTGCAAGAAATTTTTACGATTTTTGTTAATTTTAAAATGCTTTTTATTTATATAAAGAGATGATTTTAAACAGAATATTCTATTAATTCCCGTATTTTGAGGCTTTACTCACTAAATATTTTTTTTTAAATAAAAACACCCTAATTATTATTTAAAAATAATAATTCTAATGTATGAAATGTGCCAAAAATGACGTATTTATAAAACAGAATGCCTTTGGCTGCGGCGTTATTATCTAAGTTATTATCCTAAAAAAATTGCATTCTAGAGTATACATTATGATATAAATGAATAATAAATACCCAAATTTTCGTAAAAAGACGCCGAAATATGCATTTGCAGTGAATGTGCCGCCTTAAACATTTTCAGATAAATCGTATTCTTTTCGGATTCTATTCAGGTACCCTGAATTGTATAGTACCTGGCTATTGTAAGAATGCAGACAGCTAGAACTAGATTCATGCTCATACATTATCGCACAGTTTTATCGCGAATATCAAATTTTTAAGCAATGAATGACAATGCTTAAAAGTGCTTGTGAGAAATGTCATTCCCTAAAATAAAAAATACATGTAACATTTATTTACGTATTTTTCTTTTCTTATAATAACATTTTCCTAGAGTATTTTTAAGAAATATAATGAATATGAAATGAAATCTTTAATTCAATTTACATTGAAATCCAGTGCTCATTTGTCGACAAATAATCAAATTTCTTCTTCAAAAAGAGCAAAATAATTTTGTGTTGACATCTATATATAAATAAAAATGTACAAAATCGATAATCTCTGAAAGTTCTTCACCGATTGCTTTGAAATTTCGGCACAACGTTGCATTCGATTACAAGAATGTTTTCGCATACCTGATTTCTTTTCATATACCTTCTATTAATTTATTTAAATAAAAATGTAAATTTTCGATTGTTCAAAATCATAAATCTCCTAAAGTTCTTTTAGGCACAACGTTGCATTCGAATGGGCATAAATTATTTGTACAAAAGGGGGAGGTACTTACCCTTTTAATATTAATAAATATTTAGATACCTATAACTTTTTTCAAATACATTTTTTTTTATCACATTTGGTCGTCTTTGCTTAAATAAAACGTTTGAACCGACGAGAAAGAGCAGCCAATGGTATTGCAATAGCTATATAAAATTCAATATCTCTCTGTCCGTCTGTCTGTTCTCTATACAATTCAATCCGATTCGACTTAAATTTTGCATACTCATGCTTTAGGACATTTTCCCCCTCCCATTCTATCCCTCGCCCTCCTCCTAATATTTTTTCAATGCAAATCTATACCGTTCGACCGATCGGACTCAAAATTTGAAAACATATTCTATAGGACCCGGCGGGTAACATAGATGACCCTCCCATTCTATCCCTCCTCAACTTTTACCCCTTCCCCTCTCTCTGATATATTTACAATGCAAATCTTTACCGTTTGACCGTTCTGACTCAAAATTTGGAAACTTAATTTTTAGGACCCGGCGGGAAACATAAGCAACATTTCCCCCTCCACTTTTACCCTTTCCCCTCCCTACTGATATATTTACAATGCAAATCGTTACCGTTTGACCAGTCGGAATCAAATTTTGCATACTTATGCTTTAGGACCCGTCGAGTAACATAGGCGACATTTCTTTCCTCCCTTTTTACCCCTTTACCTCCACCTGATCTATTTTCAATGCAAATCTGTCGGACTTTTGTAAACTTATTTTTCAGGACCTGTAAGGTAATGAAGGCGACTTTTCCCCCTTCCCTTTACCCCACCCCTTTCCCTGTTATATTTTCTCTACAAATTTACATCGTACGACCGCTCTGACACAGACTTTGCATACTTATTTTTCAAGACCCGGTGCGAAATAAAGACAACTTTCCACACCTCCCTTCTTACCCCACCCCCACACCTGATATATTTTTTGTACATATCTACAACGTTTTCCGATCTGATCCAAATTTTGCATTCTTATTCTTTAGGTCACGGCGGAATACATAGGTCACAATTCTTTCCTGGACATCCCATCAATCCCAGCCTTGATTAAATGGATCCTTTTTTTTATTAGAGACTGCGAAACAATGAAACCTTTATGTTTCCCCACATACTAATGTTTAACTAAATCATTAACCCGAGCAACGTCGGGTATGAACAGCTATAAGTATATAAAAATGTAAATATTCGTTTGTTCAAATTCTTAAATCTCGGAAAGTAATTCACGGATTAACTTTGACACAATGCTGCATTCGAATATGCGCATGTTTTTATATACCTACAACGTTTTTATATACATCCTATTATACAGATGTCACATCTGTGACAGGTAAAAAAATGATTTTTTTGAAAAGCAGCAAAATTGAAAACCCATAAGCATTGTAAAATTATACATATTAGAAACGCGTGCTTTCTCTTTTCTTTCTTTTCCATTTAACAAGATTGCGCCATTGGTCAGGTACAGCTAATTATTAATATAATAAAAAAAATGAACTTTGTTTTCACCACTTATGCAATGCATAGCAACATGCGTTGAGCGGCCGGTTCAGGTTAGCTGGCCTGGGGTTCGAACCCCATCTCCGGCCGTTTAATTTCGTTTTTAGCCGTGATGGACAGACGAACAGACAACGAAATTGGCTTGGCAAATACGCAAACCAATGTTCCGTCATTTTTGGCAGTTTACAGCTAGTAATATTTTATACACTTAAAGTAAATTATCATACTCCGTTGCTTTAATTTATTTTTCCAAAGAATAAATATTTTTCCACAACGATATGTGTAGAATATTTTTATAAATAAATGTAGATATCATATTTATGTATACGTTTCAATTCCAAGTTGTAACGTATTAAAAAGTCTCTACCATACTATTATTATTCTTATTCATTGCGATCACATATCCCTTTGTTATGACCCACAATATCCATTATACCCCGTTACACAATAATTGGAATGAAAATGGCGCTAGGGTTCTAAAATCTCCTATCAATATTCCCCAAATTCGTCCACCATTACTTATGTAACTAGAAGTTCCAATAATAATTGATCATCAAAGTTATGTAATCAGCGTCACGGCCCCGACAAGTTGACATAACTTAATTGAAGCAGTTTGCCAATGGTCAATTACGAAGTTCCTGATTCTGAGGATAGTCTATCCGATGAGACACGGAGATGTTTCACTGAGTGACACGCGATAAGCCGCACCTGCTCAGGCTGACTGTAATAATGCTATTCATTGTACAAACACGTACACCTACTACTATAAAATTTAATATTTCGGAAAATTTGTTTGTGTAGTGTTCAAATAAATACATGGTTGCTTTTTCTCCTTTTACACTTATCATATATTTTTTATAAATATTTAAAAATATGTTTTATTGTAATAATTTAACCGAGCAAATTTTGGATGGCAGCCGTTCGGCCTGTTTATTTACAACACCGGATCGCACGTTTGCCTTTGGTATTAAAAAATGCCTACCAGGAGGCGAATGAGCAGGACTGATAAGGAGCTTTTTCTTATAAACCGGTCCAGGGTAAGCGGTGGGTCTGCCCTCGTTGTACAAAAAAAAAAACTTGCCATGTGACTTCAATGTCGGTTTTTAAATGATAAATATATTTTTAATCAAATTTATACCAATTTTTATTATCCACTTGAGTACCTAATAAAAAACTAATCCTGAACATAAAATTACTATTTTTTCTTCAATAACTAACTGAAAAATGACTTTGTGATAACATTATTATTAATGTTATTATTTAAAATAGAGATGCGAGTAAGGAATACGTGTCGAATTAATACTCTTACTATTTTCAAACTGAGCTAAACGCTTGTTCTATTACTAACTTGCTGCTGTCCTGGGATGGATCTCGAACCATTAACCACCATGTAACTAGTCGAGCTTCATGATCACTAACTACACCAACAACTACTACAAAGAATTACTAATCATCTTTTGGAAAAAAACATTTTTCTCTCTCCCCACGATATAAATGGTGACAATCAAAAATATTTGCGAAAATGAAAGGCCACCCCCGACTAAGCCCCTATTATATTATGACTAATTTTAAATCCATGTTTCCAAATAAATTTATAATGATTATGAATAATTTTAAATCCCGGGCAACATCAGTTACTTACATAAATATTATATTTTCCGAATTTTTTTTAATTATAAAACCTATCTTTCTTGCGCTTGTAGGTATATTCGTTATCAGTAATTATCACTTACATAATGATTTTAAAAAATTGTAGGCAATATTAATATTTCGAAGCTGTTCTATAACATGTTAAACGTTTATAATTAAAAAGCTGTCTTTCACAGACCCTAGAAATTGTATGCCTTACTTATTTTCATTGACGTTATAAACGTTGACATTTCCTTTATATCGTATTTTTAAATTTCTTGATATTTCGCCGTATTATAATTCCCTCTTCTACGGCGCCGAAATGTGTCAATCACGGCATAATTAAAATATCTTTTAATTTATAGCGTTTATAAAGATTTGCGTTGAAAGCATTTGTATATAAAACAAATAATTAATACGAAAGCATTTTCCGGAAGTCGTTGCTTCACCGTTTGAGAATTATATTATTTCCCTCGTTCTTTAATTATAACCCGCGCGGCTTGCAAAATAAATTTAATGCGAGATGAATTTAATGAAATATTACACAATTTTTCCGATTCTTAATGTTTTAAAGAGGTAAAAAGATTCGTCGTTCAAGAAAAAATGTGAAATATAAGACTATTTTATTTTATTTAATGAAGGTATACGCGTTGCTGCATACATTTATCACTTTCATTACTAGACAGGCGATTTAAGTAAAGATTTAGGTAAAGAAATAACATTGTTAAGGACGTTGGTGTAATTTTGAATTCTTTTATAATTTACACAAACATAGAGAAATATCTTACTAGTGTGAGAGTTAGACAGTATTGTAATAGTTAATCTGCGTCTTCAAAACTTATTTAGTTCACGTCTCTAGAGGTACGTTCCCGAAGGAACTAATAAACTTTGAAAACTTATTATTGAATATTCGTGTGTTTTTTTACAAAGGTATAAACGTGCTACCAAGGGAAATACATACCTACAGTTTAGTAAATTGACGTACTTGAATTCGACATGCCTGCATACTGTAAAGAAGATGTATATATATTATTTAATACAATGTTGATAGTCCGCGTAGTTTAGTTAGAATATATGAATATAGAATATAACCACTAGGATTATTTTGTAATTCCGTTATAAATTGTGTTCATTCTTGATTTCTTCACCATTTCCTTTTTATTTATTTATTTTTCCTTTGACTGCAATCATTTAATGAATCAAATAGTGAAGATATGTGAGAATCTTAGGTTAGAACTTAATACAACTAAAACAAAATAGGTACATGTTCATAAGCAAAAATAACGCAGTTGAAAATCTTTATATTTCTGGAATGAAACCAGAAAAGGTGGGAACAAAATGTTGTATACTTAGGCTGCAATTTAAATGAAGGATGGAATGCTTCGGTTGTCAAATGCCGCATCGAGCAAGCTCGTGCAACCTTTATCCGCATGAAAAAGATGTTCTGCAGTCATCATCTCAACCTTGGATTACGAATGCGAATGATCAAATGATACGTGTTTTCGGTATTATTTTATGAAATGGAAGTATGAAAAGGTGACTTGAATAATTTAAGATGTGGATCTACAGAATCTACAGGATCTACAGGATCTATAGGATCTACAGAATCGAAAAAAGATCGAAATAAGCTGGATGGACAGAGTTACGAATGGAGATGTTACGATTCGGATGAATAAAGAAAAATAAATTATAACAATAAAAATCCAAAAACTTCAATATGATGGACTTGTGGTGAGACACGAAGTACGAGTTGTTGTATTTTATAATGCGGGAAAAGATTGCCAGAAAGTTGGGGCCCTGGAAGAGGGAGAACGTCATGACTGAAAAACCTCAGACAGTGATTTGGCCTGGAAACAGTTTACTACTGGAGAGCTGTTCCGGGCCGCAGTACACAAAGTTCTCATAGTCAACTTGATAGCCAACGTCCGTTGAACGGATAGGGCAAGAAACCAAGAAGAAGCAATCATTATTTTAATTTCTTCATATGTAATTTTATGATCATTTTTCGTAATTTTCTGGTTTATACTAATAATATGTTAGCAGCCGATTCATTTTGAAATCTCTTCGAAATTAAAAAACATATTATTGCCACTCATTTCAATATCTCAAAATGTATTAATTGGAAAATGTTTATTTCAAAGACAAGACAGAAAATGCAAAAAAAATGCTATTTCCATTTTGCTGAACCTTCTAAAATATGATTGTTCGACCAAGTATCCTTGGTAGTATCTGTGGACGTTCTGGAGTTTTCTGTGCATGTCAAAGTTGCTACGAAGCCATGGTTTTGCTCTGCTCACCCCGGAACGAACGGTTCGTTTTACGCGGCAAACAAAAGTTATCGGATATATAATAATTTGTGCGTGTAATTTTGGGCGAGTTTGTTAGAGTTCGTAGTCAGCGGGCAGCCTAGTGGAACCGAAGATCGACATTGCGGCAGCGTAACTTGAGAAGCTGGTAAGCGGTAGTTTACCATATCTAGAAAATGTTTGATTTCTAGTTTCCCCGTATAAAGTCCGGCGGCCCTCGTAGCGCAGTGAGTATGACACTGGCTTCTCACAGAGAGGGTTCTGGGTTTTCCGGTGAGGTCACAATTTAATCTGTGTGATTTACTCAAGCCGGAAGTGGATGAAATGTACAGGATAGTGATGTTGAGTGACCATATTTTGCAGTTGTATTTTATTTTATGTAGCAAAATGATAGATCAGAAAATAATACAGATTTTATAAGGTATAAAGAAAAATTTATAATAAAAATTTCCTGACAGTCTTCATTTCAATGTATGCACAATATTTTCTACAAGGCTAAAGAACTTGGAAAAGAAAGAGAGAAAGAGAGAAATAAATTATGGTATAAAATGAAAATAGTTCTGCTTCAGTTTTTGTGTCACGAAAAACGTGAAGAAAAAAATGCACATGGAACATTTAGGGGACTTAAGTATAGTGACAGCCCTTTTAAAACGAGAAAAACTCATTCAATAATAATATCTCGCTAACAATAAATAACCAGGCAATCAAAAATTTTTGAATGAATCGTGGCGGGGGTGGAGTAAAGAGAGCGGGGGGTAATATAACCTATGTTACCCGCCGGGTCCTACAAAATAAGTAAGCAAAAATTTGATCAGATCGGTCAAACGGTGTAGATTTGTGTAGAAAATATAACGGGGGGAGGGGGTGGATTAAAAGGGGATGGAGAGAAATGTATCCGGATTTTATAAAATAAATATGCAAAATTTGGGTCCGATCGGTCAAACGGTGTAGATATACGCATAGAGAACAGACAGACAGACATTGAGTTTCATAGATAAAGATATAAAACGTTTGGTTATTCATCGAGTACCGCAGTAAAATATGTATATTTAATTATTTATTTATTACTTGGTTGATAACAAATAAACTCAATCGGTAACAAAACATTTATTTATTTATTTAATTTTTATTTTATTTTTTACTTAATTGATAATATATATATTAGGTCCTTACATATGAAATTGACGTTTAGTATGGGAGGAACATAAAGCCGATTTTTTTTTATTATAATATATTTATTTAATCAAAGTATGTACCATTGCTATCTATGCACTTTTGCCATCTCATAGGTATTTCATCGATCCCTTTACTAAAAAAACCATTCGGACGGGAATCAATAAAATCTTTGAAGGCGGTTTGGACTGCCCCATCGGAGTTGAATTTTTTCCTTTTGCAAGAAGTTATCCAAATTTCGAAAAAAATGGTAATCTGTTGGGGCAAGGTCCGGAGAGTACGGTGGATGTCTTAGACATTCCAATTGAAGCTCCTCTAATTTGGTAGCCGTCTGTTGTGCAGTGTGTGGTCTAGAGTTATCATGAAGCAGCAGTGGCCTAGAGCGATTAACCAGCCTCGGTTGTTTAGCAGCTAGCTTTTCCATCATGGTTTGCAGTTGCTGACAATAGACATCTGCCGTAATCGTCTGGCCAGATTTAGGAAAGCTGTAGTGAACGACACCAGAACTAGTCCACCAAACGCTCACAAGTAACTTTTTTGGAGTCAATTTTCGCTTGGGGCATGGTTTGGCTGGTTCGGCAGGGTTCAGCCATTGCGATGAGCGCTTCCGATTATCGTACAGGATCCACTTTTCAACACAGGTAATGATTCGATTTAAAATCCCTTCATTATTGTGCCG
>JADDOH010000693.1:0-22547 GCA_016648135.1 Agrypnia vestita | reverse complement strand
AAAAAAAAACAAACAAAAAAAAAAAAAAAAAAAAAAAAAAAAAAAAAAAAAAAAAAAAAAAAAAAAAAAAAAAAAAAAAGAAACTACGTTAGTTATTAAATTTTTCAAAATAATATTTGCTAAAGAGGAAAACGGTATAAAATAATGAGTTATTTGAATTATTAATGACTTCTACCTTTCATACTACGTAGACAATTTAAATTAGATATTGTACTAAATACAGTCATCCAGAGGAAGACCCAATGAATGACAGAAAGACAATGCCCCAAAATTCTACAGAGAAACGGCCTGGATCAAAGCGGTACCCAGAATCGATGAAGACATCCTGAGAACGAGAATAGCCGACCCCAGTAGCCTACCATTGTTTGTAGTTTGGACAGTGCAAAGAAGAAGAAGAAGAAGAAGAAAAGAAGAAGAAGAAGAAGGTTGTATTAGAGAATATCATCCATATAACTTATTATCTCTATACATGTATGACTCGTATGCGTGATGATTCATTAAATTTATTTACTTCATTTAATGACCTTTGTTTTATTACTACATTTATTTGGGGTGTATAAAGACGGTTAAACGGTATTTCTGATGATAAACATATGTATATTACTTTATCGGAAATATACAATAGAAACAATCCTGAATAACTCATTGGAAAATAAAACAAGTCATTTCAATAAACTTAAATTACTCTTTGTAAATATACAAATTACCAAAATGCTAATTTCGAAGATGAATCCCAATCAAATTTTGCTCGGTCAGAAAACTGCGTTAAATCGAAGAACCTTCCTGAATCTCTTTGTTAAATACCAATTATTGTCCTAAGGTTATCTCAGCTGCTCTATTTTGCTCATGGATACAATAGGATTCTGAGGGTTTTTAATAAAAAATAATACAACAACACATTTTAACATACTCAGGATAATTGTCAAAATTTATTAAACGTGTCTTCATCAAATTATCATTTTTAAATCCATACTAGATTTAACATGTCTCCGAAAAAATGAAAAAGTTAAATCTTTCTTTAGAAAGAAACAAAGCTATTAACTTTCATGAACCTTTTATTGTGTTTTGTTTTACAGAGTGTTTATAAAACTTTTGTTGAACTCCTTCACTTATGTAGAGCTGTTGCAGAATAAATTCCAAGAATAGAGGAATAGAGTGGGCGGAGATTTCCATTTAAACAATTGACAACAAGCAGTCCCTCCGCACACAATCAATGGCTTCTCGGTAGTCGATAAAACATAGCGCCATGTTGTTCAATTCTGTAGACTTCTAGAACGATCAATCGTCTCGTATTTGAGATGTGCTTCCGAGTTCCTTATCCTTTACAAATTTCACTTATTCCCTAGCGATCTGTCAGTCGTAGCATCGCTTCAGTAGGTAGTTGTTAGCATGCAGTAAGATTTTGTTTGCATGAAGAATTAATCAAATATCATTGTCATGGCGTGGAAGTATAAAGGGAATATGTTTATATATGGGTAATGGTAATATGCATATCTACACATTATAATATATAAACTCTCCTTGTCAAAGTTCCAGAGATATTTTCTGCTATAACGAAAATGTAAGAACAAACTTCCACATTCGCTTACTATTGAATGGGATACATTGACTTAGAGTCCAGGCGCCAGAGGTACTTGAGTATGCAAAATATGAAGACCGCATTCTGACAATTGATTCAAGTTCAGGAAAGCCTATAGATTAACAACATGAATGTTGCCAGAAACCCAGGTGGTCCAATTTTTTTTATAAGTTTGTAATATACATATTATGGAATAAATAAAAATTGAATTGAATTGAATAACCAAAAGTGAAGACGCGATTCAGAGATGGGTGCTTCTTTATCCGTTTAAAAACACCATTAATGAGGCTCTTTGTTCATATCTGGATTTACAATCGGACTCTAAAAGTGACATCAATCACCATCATAAATGGACGCATTCTAGGATTAATAAAGACGAACAGGATATTGAAAATATCATCAAGTGTTTTAATGATTGTATTCCTTACAAAGATGACGAGGAGTGCGTGCGTCGAAATATTTACACCGGTGAAGTAGCTGAAAAATCTTCTTCACAATGTTTTCTTAATATTGTAGAAAATGAAGAGACTCTATTAACTATATTCGAAAATGAACGGTTTATGCAAAAAGTTAAAAAGTTATCCGCTCCTATAAAAAGATATACATTTTACAATTTTGAAAATACTCAAAGAAGAATAAAGAAATATAGCATATTATTGAATATTTTGGGTACGATAACGATTTGTTTCTGGACTAAGACTGATTTTGCATTAATTATTGACTACCTACTTCAAAAAATGTTTACAAAATTAATTAATTTGATGAAAAAAATTTTGATTCTCACGTTTTTTAGACACGAACAATTTATGGAAAACAGTTTCTCTATTTTTACAACTTTAACAAGGTCTTGGGTATAAAGTAGGCCCCTCTCAACCCGTCCATGCCTCACCTCCCAACTCCCATCGAGCAGCGAGCTGAACTTTACCTTGCGGATCCTATTGAATCTTTAGCAGATTAATTTATCTAGCAAACCTTCTGAAAGATTAAATTTCACGGACGATAGCATCCGGTGCGTTGTTTGTAGCCAGCCTCGCTGTACTCTATATGCTAATTTTCTGAAAAAGAGGTGATGTGAATAAAGAAACCAGTTCATTTTTCTTTTCGCCTTCTATTAGTAAAATAAATGACCCCTGCCGAAGGTATGCATAATGTTAATTTGGATATAAAGAAAGAGTTGTTTGTATTTTTTCAATGCATTAGTCTATTTTTACAATTAAAAGACGGTGGTAAAAAAAGTATGAGGCGGGAATTGATGGTACAAGAATAAAAGGATACTTGAAATGAAATACACGCCGCGCCGTTTGCAGAGCGTAGCGAGAATGACCGCTTGAGCATTCAAATAATGTTCACCAGGGTGGCAAAATTGCAGGGCTGATTTGGAAGCTATTGTTCATAAAACGGCCCTGGGTAGGTTGGGTCACAAACTCTTCACAGTTTCCATCTATATCATGTTCCTTATTAAGCCTTCTCCCACTCTTAGATTCGCACAAATCATTTTTCTGTCATGTTCAAATTGACAACAGTAAGTTGATGCATGACACACGTCTTTTTTACAGATCTTGTTTAAACCATGGGGACCTGAATACAAAATCACGAACGAACTATACGAGCGTTCTTTTCAAACTATGTCACTTTATTCGTATTTAGATTCGCGTAATTAATTTCATCTTTATTAGGAAATTTTTAGAAAATTTTCAATTTTTAGAAAATTTATAATTTATAAAGTCACTATATATAATAAACAAGGTTTTGTCAAAGTTATTGCACTAGAAAAAATTGATGTCTTGATTATACATTCTGATATATTTGAGTAATAAAAACCCACATTTTCGAAAAAAAAAACGCCGAAATATGCATTTGCAGTGAATATCCAGCCTTAAAACATTGTTATTCATGTATCGTTATGTTCTTCTTTCTTTTCTTTTCTTCTTCTTGTAACAATATATTTCTGAATAAAGACCTCTTTTATTTTCTCCATTAATTCCTGTCTCGAACTTTCTTTTTTGTTTTTCTTTGTCCTTTACATGTATCACTGGCTGCAGTGTTCACCATAACAATGCACTGACCTACTATCGGCTCATATCCATTCGGATTATCTCTTAAATTTGTACACGATCACATCAGCTAAGGTCATAACCCTAGGATTGACCATTTCATTGCTCATTATGCCGCGCGAAGTTCATTTACCGAGCACCCAGCCTGCGTTAGAAGAAGAAGAAGAAGAAGAAATAGAATAGTAGGTCATCACTGGCAGAATGGTTGCATAGAAACGCTACGCTTCAGACCATTAGGAATAGAAATTTTTGAAAGTGTAGGATAGGTCTTTTCAGAGATCGCTAATTTAGTTTATATGCAGGAAATATCCTTACATAATAATTATTTTAAAATGTTCACACTTTACTTTCACTGTTTGTTATACATAACAATTTAAATTTTGATGTTGAAGCCTCAACTTCTGTAATATTCTGTGTATAGGTTTCTGGGATATTCTGCCTTGTACATGTGACTTCTCTAGCCAACATTTCGGATCCCATTGCAGGGTCCATCATCGGGACTGATGTGTGATCATCAGTCCTGATCACATAGAGAGATCACATATACACGGCAGAATATCCCGGAAAACTATACACAGAAGATTCTGAACGGCCGTGAAAACCTAAGGATATTTTTAACTTCTGTAATATTACTCATACTAAACTTAAGACTAAAAAACGTTATGGGGTTAGGAGGAGATTAAGTCTGGTGGGTGTAGGGGAGTGGTTACTAAGTACAGAAGAGGGGACGTACATTTTATGTGAATGTTAATAATAAATGTAAAATATTTATTGTTACGAAAATGTAATTAATATTTAAACACATACTATTACATCCCCTGCGCTAAGTGACCACGCCCATACACCAACCCGACTCTAATGTCGTAATTAGGTCTTAAGTTTAGTATTTTTAATATTACTAAAGAATATGCAATACAACTTTAAATATCCTTTCACAAAGTTACAGAAGAAAATTTCGAAAAATTATTACTTATTATTTTATATTATATTTTACATTTTTTATGACTTTTCTGAATTTCTGTTCATAACTTTGGTTTTTATATTTATTTAAAGACTGTTGATATCTCGATAATCGTTGAGCATCTGGTGTTGTTTTTTAATGCTGGATGCGATGATCACATATATTATCCGCATACATTAACTAGTTAAGCCTGCTTCTATCAACATTAATTCAATTGTTTTCTTAATTAAGGCTGGTTTAAAGAGACACGTTAAATTATATTATTATTATTTTTAGTATTGAAAATATTAAATATGTCGTCAGACATTTTAACAAAATGTCAATTATGTTAGTTATATTATATTATATATATAATATTATATTATATTATATTACATCACAAACTGAGATTTTTAGTCTACCGGTTTTAAGACGTACTCATCTCTTCGTCAGGACAACCACTACACTAGCATGTAAATACTACTACACACCATAAACATAGTATTATTCACACACTACCAGCTTCCAAAAATATGCGTGTTACTCTATTCAAAGTTAAACATTTAATGCATTCATTCATATTTCTAATAACTTCAAGCATAACATTTTACTTCAATCTCTAAACTTTATGTCTAAATAGTGCAGATACACTTAGTGCAAATATACTTCTGACTTCCGCATCCGCGTATGGTGTACATACACATAAATGTACCTACGGTAATATCGACGAACCTCACATTGCCGGCCGTGGCTAAGTTAATTAAGGGGTATAGCTTTCTCCCTGGTTCAAATACCTGGGAGCCAGATATTTAAAACATTTACCTACTTTAACTTTTTTTAAGAAGTTAGTATTAAAATCAATTATTTTTTTGGCTACATGTGATATTCTGAGCACATTTTTTTGGCTTTATATTTTTTTAATTATGTTTAGATTTATGCTTACAGAATTGTCTAAAAAGATGAGCTAAAATGGTATATTTTTATTAAGGCACTCGTTTAAATATTTCTTAAATCATTTTAATTTTATATTAAAGGAAACACATTATTATTGAAAAGTTGCAATTTTCTGTGAATTATGAAACAATTTTTTATTAATCAATTAGAGAAGACTTACAGAGGAGTCAAATAAATGAAAAAATATTAAAACTGCTACCGGAATTCGAATCAACGGACCTCCATTCTATTAGGGTATGGCGCGTTATCCAATTTCGCCACGGCAGCGGCATTCTGGTTAGTTAACGAAAATTTTTCGACCTTATAAGTAGTCTCTTTTTAATTGTATAGTAAAAAATTATTTACTTTTTCATTTTAATTTTCACGCATCGATCCATTGGTTATTTATAGATATAAAATTAAACAAGCAAACCTTTTTTACTGCCTATACAGTTTGATATTCATTAATACACACACACACACACACACATATAGTATAGACATGCCATGATATAAATTTCATTCTGCTTCTTTTTCAATTTAGACTTTCGGTGTCGAGTAAATCGTTCAGCAGGTCGAGCTTTGCAAAAAGAAAACCGTGCTCACGGTGAAAAAATTATTTAGCTATACGAATAAAATGACATTTTTACCAGGCGGTGAGTGCTAAATATTTTTGTGAGAACCATTTATCGAATCAACAGCCTGCATGCTGCACAATTAGCGACTTGAGTGAGTTCGTCCCGGACAGCCTCCTCCGAGGGGTCCCCGATGATTTATTGGGCGACGCACGACCTACTTCAATCTGTGCGAACCAATCTGACCCAGTTCGATTAATTTGAAAATCTCCCACCTACTGCATGAAGGCTGGAAAATTTTCTGAGCCAAAATTTATATGCTAACATTATGTAACGTGGGTTCATTGTGATATCATTACACACTATCATTTACCCATTTGATGACATCATGGTCAAGCGAATTGATAGATATGACATTACAAAAATACATGTATAACAGGAATTAAAAAAAAAAACACCGTTTAAATCTTTAAAAAAAGGCAATAGTCTAATTTTCTTTCTATAATAATATTGATTGATAATATCATAGTAAGAATATAATTGTTTAAATTGATAAATACTTAATCATTTTCGTACATACTCATTGACTTATTTTATCACTACTGTAGTAAAGTATTATATAAAATTATTAAAAATTTCCCTGCGCATACAAACCCGCGCTTTATACCAATACATAACAGAATCAGTAAAAACTCAAAAGCAAAAATTAATTTTCTACAAAAAATTGGACAGCAAATACATATGTTCTATCGCAAGAAACGTAAATAGGTAAATAAAGAGATATCGCCGTTGCTTAAAAAATAATAACTTCTCGGAATTCACCAACCACATAATTGATATCAACCATTTTTCACAGTCATAAATTAAAACTACTCCCCTCGGTTTCTCCTAAAGAAATGTTAAGGAACATTTCGAAAAACCCGTGAAATCCTAGAGAAATTGAATTCTGAGAAATGAAGTTCAAGAATGAATAACATCACATTCCACAATACGTCTCCGATCCCAAATTTGATCCCTGAAAGGACCAAAAAAATCCTCCCCACGTTACCCTACTTGAAAATGTTGACGAAATTCTCTATTCAGGTTAGTTTTTAATTACAGCTGATGATGAGAGGGACTGATCGTCTCGAAACTATAGGAAGTCGCAAAAAAACTCAACGTGTGAGTATTACGTTATTAAATTTGTTGTAAAATAAAGTAAAATGTGGAGCTTATCATGATATATCTTCTAATTTTATTATATAAATGTGCATTTTTCATTATAACAGTAAATAACTAGTAAGTAATACATTATCTTAAAAACTACTAATAAGTTATTATGAAAACATAAAAATAAATAATATTTCAATATTAAAAAGTTAATCTTCATTACCTCATTTTATTTAATTTAAAGATTTTTCTGGGCCGTAGTTATTCAACCTAACGCCAATGTTTTGGATTCCATTGCAGTATCCATCATAAGAATAGAAGATATTTATAAGAAGAATTCCGTTTTTATTAATGTATTATATTATTTGTTCTTTAATAAAATTGTTTTATTTTGGGTATGCAGCGTAACATGAAAGAGATGTGATTTTGTATATGTTTACTTATATAAAAAAGGGATTCATCTGACAATAGTTTGACAGACTGATGTAAACGATAAAAATAACAAATTTATAACGGTACATGTGTTAAAGTATAACGAAAATAAAATCAAATAAAACATAATGAATCAGAGTACATTCTTAAACTAATATTAAACAATTTTCCATTCCAAGGTCTTTGATGAAAATCACACATTCTGTATTTACAATTTTCATTCCTTAGTAATAAAATTTCACAGAAGTATTAAAAGTCGTATTATGGCAAACTCACGTTTTCAGTATGAGAAAGCGTAATAAAATGCTGACGTATAATAGTTTGCAGTGAAGGATAATGCTTTTCAAATAATCTTTATCGCCCCTTTAAAATCATGCCTTTCGAGAATTTTTTGCCAGAGTCTTAAATAAATACATATATATTCACTGTAAGTATGAAATTTTTTACGCGTAAAATCAGAATCTTAAAGTTCTTTCATTTTGTAATTTGAAAAACAAATTTAAAACACTGTACAAATGACGTATTTGTGAATTTACAACTAATTTAAACCAGAATATTTGGCGTGTCCAAATTTTTCAAGAACCTAATATCCCTAGGGGGACAACATTAATCGAGATATATTATACATATCTCATATACAACTTCCAATAATTTGCTAGATGTGGTAATCTTCCATGGGTGGAAATGTGATCGTTACATTGTGTAAAGTGGTAAGCCAGCCATATGACAGGACGTAAGCCCTATGAACACCGACAAAATAGACTTCCGTACCTACTTTCCCACGTAAAAAATATAGCTTCGTCTCTATGAGACATCTGTAATATATATCGATTAATTTAAACCAGTTTAAAACAAGTATCGTATGATTTTGATTTACTGCCGTAGTAAAAAATATATCAAGGTTTAAATATACTTATTTTATACAACAGAATCTTCACATTATCTCAGTTTATTGAGAAATTTTGGATTCAAATATCGCAGTCGTATTCTTCGTTTCGCTTCATAACAACATTAGTTCCGCCGCATTTAAATTTCCGACAACCAGTGGAGGTAGTAAATTTTCATACATATTAGTTTCAGAAAGCTTATACATTTATTAATGTAGAGCTTGCCGGAAAAGTTACGAGAAAAAATATGTTATATTATATTAACGTTTACAGACAGAATTAATGAAAATACCAATTTTAGTATGTAATCAAATCACAAATTAATTTTTCGCGAACACAAATCTATCACTTATTTCTTTTTAAAATATACAAGTACTTTATAATTTTGGTCAAGTTAGCATTAAAAAAAGAAAAATTAGAAAATCTGTCGGATTTTTATGATTCATTTTTATATTTTGATTAAACTGAAAAGGCGCTTCATATCAACAAGAAAAGCATGGGCACAAGATTACAAACAATAATGGTTATAAAACTTAATTAATATAAAATCGCTAGTAGATATTGAAAAAAACTGGAGAAAAATTGAATTTTTTTATTAAAATATTACAAATGAAATAATTAAAAACATACCAAATCTATGCAACCAGCATTCTATACTTATAATAATAATAATAATAATTTATTAAATAACATGGACATTTTGATATTAGAATTGAGGAGAACTTAAGCAAACAACATTCTAAAGAAACAAAAAATTCTCGTGATATTAACGAGGATTCAGAAATTTTACGTACAATTGGAATTAGAAACTTATGGCAGACACACAGCAAAAAACTCCATATAATAATAGTTCAAAAAACTCTAGGTAGATAAATAAAAGATTTTAAACGAACATAAAACGAATGAATTAATTGATTAATATTGCGAAAAATAATTCTAAAACGATTCTTTTGTTTCATTTTTTTAGTTAACCAGTGAATATCACGCTCATATTTACAGCTTTTAATTATGTATATTTTTGAAAGAAACTATTAAAAATCATGAGATGTATTTTTAATAAAAATTAAATTATTTCAGGTCTTTGATGCGTAAACAAAATAACAAAATATAAATTTGTGTCTGTTTAAAAATATGAGGGAAAAACAATCAATCATTTTCATTTCGAAATGTCATGCCTACTTGTCAAATTTATAGGGAAGAACATGTCCTCAGGGCTACCTACACCGCAACATGTTCCGCCTCTTCCGACACGGTGCTAAATAGTCCAGTATGATGTACAATATTACGCAGTTACCTACCTGTGTAGCTACCTAAATTGTAGGTGGTTAAGTACTTACTCCCGCCGGCCATTCAAACATACCTTATTATCACATAAAACAATGGACTGAGAGAATAAATGTACCAGGGCCTTATAAGCGTGAGTAGATGGTGCGAGTATACATTTGTTCGGCAGACACCGGTAGGCAGACCGCGCATCCGGCCAAATATCCCACCGGGCCGCATTCATGCGCTCCTGATACATATTTTACATCGAATTTCGATACACTTTGTTCGTGCGCAGTGGAAGATGTTTTTAAATATTAGACTAAAATAGTGTGATCAATTAAAATGGTGATAAATAAAACATGATTTTATAAATACAGTGCAAAATGGGATTAGCAAAAAAGGTTTGTACTGCTTTGTATGATACTTATACGATAAATTTCTCAAATGTCTCAAAAAACTTTTTATTAATAACGGTTTTCCATCCTTTGATTGAAAAAAGCCACGGGAACAAAGAGAAAATAAATTTTACGAGGAAATAAACACCCTAACTAAATTATTTAGAAATAGTGGTAAAAGTTTTTATTGAACGTCGGAAAGATCTGGAATAGTCCATCTCTTTTCTGGAAGCTGCAACGGATAAACTTCTGTGATGGCCGACTGACATTATCCTTTCTCTATCTGTATCTTATTCTTGGCTTTTCTCTTGTCTTCGGGTGATTGATGAGAAAATTTTCTTTTCCCTTTCCATTAATCAGACCATTAGATTTGTATAGAAATTCTGCAACTCAATCAATTTAGATGTCAAATTTTATTTTAATTATTTTAATTAATCTTTTCTTCGTGTACATTTTTAACCGATGAATAAATAAATGTACAAGAAATCTTAGAAATATTCTTTTATCATTATTTTCATACCTGATATCATTACGAGCCTTTAAAATGAGGTGTACTATATATATATATAATATATAATATATATATATATATATATATATATATATGACCAACAATTGATTTTAAACGATATTATTGCAAGTCATTTGCAAACAAATTATACCTCAGTATTTACATCCAACCGACAATTTGCGTTTAAATAATAACTACACATACATCCGTCTACACATATGTCTATGCAGAGTGTATATATTATTATTATTTGTACATTAGTATTTATATTTTACATAAGCATGTACATTTTAAAATCATTAAAATATGTTTCCTTTACGTAAGTTTAACTATAATTTTATATGTACTTAACTATTCAAGTTTCGAGGGTAACAGAATCTCTCATCGACAGATGAAGTATTTTTAAATCTGCATTCATATATGGCATATTGACATCCATTAGGTGAAAATACAAACATTTAATTAATTCGGTTCTGAAAAAATGACCTGGAGTAACTGGTGTAAAGACGGTTGTAATGGGAATATTGAGAGAAGAGGAGAAGAGCTAGTGAAAATTATATATTGTTAAACAAATTAATACCCGTGTTCATTTTTTTGTGAAATTCTAAGCATTCAAAATAATTTATCTTATTACCTTTAGGTGCTATGGAATGAAGAAGTTAAATAGAAAATGAATGAAAATAATGATTGCTATCCATGATGTGGTTCGCGAATTCATAAAAGTTATTTCTAGCTAGACAGCAATGATACTCTTTCAGTCTAATGTCGAGATTTCTGGAAGTTTGAACGACGGTTTTACTCTTACTCACAAAGAGGTAACATGTATTTCACCTAAATTAATGATTATTATGAATATTCTCTACAATAATAACGTGAAATCCATCAGCTGTACAAAAAACCTTTGAAAAACATTCTAGCATTTTTCCCTGTAATACTTATTTGTTTTCTAAAATTCCGCTTTAAACAAGAACAAAGAATGTTACATACCAAAAAATAATATGATATATGTTTTGTAACAATTTAAAATAATTATAATTATCTATATAAGAAGTAATACACAAATTGTAAAAAAAAACTAAGAGCTCTTTGATATTTTTTTTGTAATTCGCATAACACATTTTATTATTTGAAATGTGATGTGAATGTTAGTTAATTTTTATGAAGCATGTTTTGCAGAACCAGGGAAGGTCAGAACTAAACAGTTAATTAACATCATTGTCATATATATATAATACATTGCTGCTTTGTCTCCTTGACTGTAGCACCTTGACTACTTTAGCAAGCACTTCCTTTTATTAGAATGGAAAACCATTAACTTGTTCGCAGATTTCTGCTTCTACAGAAATAACATTCAGCTGCTACCATCAAATTACGGAGAGTATGCATTATACACGTTGTGATGGTCGACATAGAGATAGATTTAATAAATTTAGAAAATCTTAAAATAATAATATTCAAAAAAGTCAAGTATGGACATCAAAAATATATTTCTTCTGTTTGGAATCGTTTAAAAGTAAAAGCCTGATATATTTCTTCTTAAGATTCTATGTATTACAAGAGGCTAACAAAATATTGAATATTCAGCTATACAAGTAATATTTCTTAGATCTTTATTATACCATAGATATAATTCTGTGTTAAATTAATATCGTTTGCCAATCCTAATAGACTCGACCTTGTGAGTAGGTGCGAACGAGCCTTTATTATTTATGAATCAGAACAGTAAGTCTCGCGTGTAGCGGGTGCTTAACTATTATTTTAACGAAACGGACCAATCACAGGCGCGCTTTGCCTTCGACGGGTTGAGCCGGAGGCGACCGTCCTGTTGACTGAATCCGGCCAATGGCGAGCGCCGGCGGTGAGGTCATCGGGCATAGGATGAGTCACTGCACTAGCGTGGATTTCAGAGGTATGGTGAAATCGTTACTATAAAAGGAGCGAACACGATATACTCAGCCCCTTCAGTTCGAGACCAGACTTGCGAGCGGGAGCGCTGCCCAACAGACTACCGACGGAGCCCTGAGTTCCAGAACAGCATTTGCGGACGGAGTTGCTGCCCGGACGTATGGAGGAATCTACCATTCATCAGTACCAGAGAGGATCATACCGCCACTGTGTAACAGCTAAGGAACACATTTATATTATCTATCGATTAATTATTTTCACTATTGAAATGTATTTATTTTGGGAAGATTTAAAATCGGAGCAATAATGTATAATTAATATCACGATTTCTTGTGTGATCTTGGCTCAATTCGTACGGGAATATCTCCCAAACGAATATATTTTGATGCATGGGGATTTTCATACCATTTGTATTAACAATTGATTTTACGGAGCTCTATAAGCAGTGCTTAATAGATTCATAATATTGTCGACGCGTTATGTATTGCATAACCAGATATCAATCCAAATCGTACGAGAAATTCTTCCGAACGAATATATTTTAAAGTATGGGGATTTTCAAACTATTTTTACTAATAATTGAATACACGTAATTCTATAAGAAATGCTTAGTAGCCTTATAATAATTGTGTTGCGTAAGTATTGCGCAATTCGGTCTTCAGCCAAGTCTTTATGATTTGAGTACCTCGGTACATCTGGCTTAACAAGTAGCTTCAGAACGACGAGTAAAGGACAGAATGGGGAGATCTAACTGAAATTGGAGTTTTCTGGTTTACGAACGTTGAGCTAGGTGAGGTTGTGGATGACGCTCGTGTCATAAGCCTGGAATTCGCGCAAGCCCCTGTGAGGTACTCTTAAAAGCGGGACCTCCCTTGTTGATCGGAGTGGCCACTAGACTCGACCTTCGCGCCTCATCCTGCTCAAAAACAGCGTGAACCAACGTCGTGAATTCTCTGACTTTGGAAGGATTTTCATGCCTGAATGCTATGAAATCTCAATAGAAAACGTTAACTTTTATTTCATCCTCTGTAAAAAGACAGAGCTAGAATCAGTATAAAAATCATTCACTCATATGGAATAGCTGGGATATTATAAATATGTTACTAACACTCTAACATTTGACCAAAGTAAATGTTGCAAGATGCAGAATCGTGGGACGCCATTCTGAAAAGGCATAATGAGATTGCACAATAATTTGTAACATCGCTGACTATGCCCGCAAAGGAGGCTAATGTCGTCATCAATTCGTACCAAAAGAGTACATGATTCTTCAAACACCGGCCTAAAAGAAAGGCGCCTCAAGACAACACACATCATCAGAAACTCGTACCAAAAGAGTACGGCCTTCTCAATTATAAGCCTAAAAGAAGGGCGTCACGGGATCACATCTCGTAAAGGAGAGATAGAGTCTCGGGATGCAGTAAGTTCCGGAGGAACAAGGGGGGCCGTTTAGTCACTTAGGAAGTCGGCCACCGGGTTTAGGCGGGCGCGGGGCCTCTACCCCTCTCAGCAGAGATGCTGAGGGTTTAAAAAAAATCAAAACTTAGCATTCAAAGAAACTATTATTTCATATAAACTCACGGGCTGTTGTAGAATCCTTTCGAACAAACCATCCCCGAGACCTTATCTACTTATTTAATAAAGAAGTTTCGCTTCAAAAATGTCGTATTTCGTAAATAGCAAATATATGTATTATTTTCTCACGCAATTAATATGAACAGGTTCATACACGTCTAAGACGACACCATTCAAGGTAAGAATTTGCTAATACAAAGTGTTTATGATTATTAATTTCAATGTTATTTAATATGTGTGAATTTTTCCCTTTGCGCCGTTCGAACGATTTTACTGGTTTGTCTCCAATCGAAAATGTTTTATTTCTAATACACGAATTCTTTCTAGTGAACGTATTTTATTGTAACATAAATGTATAGATTATTAGGTTCGTTAGATGTTTTATTACGTAATATTATGCAATTGTTTCCACACTGCTCCTATAAAAGAATTTGAAGTTATTACGATACACAACGGGGTCCTTCATCCATTAGACGAATCATGTGCCAATTCAACGACGTATTACGAATAGTATATATTGTATTTATCGAGATTTAGTCGCATTTATTATTTCTAGTGAGGTTTTTAGTATTGGTTCCAGGCGCCATTATGAGGCGGAAATAGTTCATATTCATAGCCCGACTGCAATAGGTATTTTTGTCGCGTAAGAGGTAGCACTTTTAGGAATATAACTGTGTTTCATGTTTCGTCCCTGACGGACAGGATGGTATAGCTGTGGCTATTTAGGTAATATACTTAGTAAATGCAAAGGGCAGTAGGTATTTTCAATATAGTATGCGAACCCAAGATGTTAGAAATATTTTAGTTCCTATAATTTCATTGAATATTTGCTGCAGAATAATATTTGATGAGAGAAGTAGTTAATATTCCATTCAAAGCAAAAGTTTTAGTCAATATCTTTATAGGTTATATTCAACAGCAAATTAGAAATATTTTAGTTAATATTTTTAGTTAATTTTGCATTCAAAAGCGCAATTTTCACAGAATAATTATTTCCAGTTAATAATATATATTTTAGTTAAATGTATAGTTAGCACAGGCAGAGTATTAATATTGTATAGAATACATTATTTTAATATTTCATAGAAGAATATAATTTATCTCACGATCATTATGTAGTTACAACGCAATTTGCAGTCGTTATGCAGAGCGTCGCGCGCTCACATATAAGAATAATGAAATATTTGATAATCCAATATATTGTATTTTGAACGCGACGGTTTGCTACTTACTAACCTTCATTATTTAGTAGGACCCACATTAGGGTCATCTTACATCGTTAGCCGTGAAAAGAATATGATTTACATTGATTTGCAATGGAATGATTTGTATTATAGATTTGCTTCGCCTTATATATTCAACACACACCCCATGGGATGTCTAACTCTGGTGCCGGACCAGGAGCTATACTAAATTATTATTAAATGTATCAAGGTCGCGATGCCCTACTATCTACCAGGAGCATCACAGTGCTTACCGTGACCAGGAGAACGAATTATATTGAAATACAATAAAATGCTTTATAATATTATTTGAACATCATTTCGACATTAAATACAGTCCGCTCGATTTGATTAGGATACCCGCTGTCTACCATTAGGATGCCCTACTGGCTACCGGGCTCATTACAGTGGTGCGGTGACCAGACAGGAGCGTATTCGTTGGACTCATTTGCATAGTAATAAAATCATTTTGGTTTAGTTAATATTATAAATGAAAGAAAATATTTGATTATAAAAGCGGTTTTATTTAAACAATTGCGGACCACGGTCCGTGACATCAAAGAAAAAAGATTGAGCATTTATGTGAACCACGTACTGAGATTTGTAGACAAACGTGATACTAGGTATTAGAAATTTCTTTAGGTTGTTTGTCATATAGATAGTTGGCATTTTTATTATTTAATATTTTGTGAACGAAAATTATTGTAGTAATTTTGGTCCTTGTGATATATTAGTTCGATTTTGGAATGCCTGTTTCTTTGTAAAAGTATTGCTCCATTTTATAGAATATGTGATTTATTTCATATCTCATTCATTTTATGTGGTTTGAATTCAAACGATTCACATTTGAAAAATATTTTTAATAATTGTATGAAGAGAATATATTTGAATGCGATCTCACAAGTATGCCACCGTCACAATCTAAAAAAGACCATCGGGATTTGCGGATCGCAGTATAACAAATATGTAGTTAAGATTCAAACGATTCACGTTTGAAAGGTTTTAATTATTGCATTTGTTTTCTCGCAAGTATGCCACTGTCACGGCCTAGGCCGTCGGGATTTGCGAATCGCAGTATAACAAATATGTAGTTGAGATTCAAACGAATCACATTTGAAAGGTTTTAATTATTGCGTTTGTGTTTGTGTTTCGCAAATATACCACCGAACACGGCCAAAGCCGCCGGGTTTGCGAGCGCTGCGTGTTGGGAAGCACCGGCGACGGTTTCCCTATATAACGCGAGCGGACACGTTTCGGCACAAGCTACGAGCGTTCACGAAATAGACCGGAGACGTTTGAGGGTTTAAGGTTTAACAAGTTCGACCTTCGCGCTCGGGCTAGTACGAAAAGACAGTTAGCTACGCCGAACGGATTCGCACGGCGCCCGAAATGCAAAAATATACACCTGTATTACGGGCAGATCACCGCGACAGATTTCAGCGCGCGACACGGAGGGTTTATGATAGCTTAAAATTCGGTTTTAATTTAATTTCTTATATTAATATAAACTAATAATTAACCCACGCTAGATAAAATCTGTTCAGTGGCAAATATTTTCGCTTACGAGTTATGCAATAGTAATTAATAATAATAGCAGAAAAATATAAAAGTAAAAATAAATATAAAAACCGGATAACAATTTAGTAGAAAATATAAACACGAGAATATATGAATCTAAAAGAAAAGAAGATATAAAAACGAAAACTTTTAGTATACGGGTACACGTGATTTTGCCATGTGAACATTTGATATATATTTTATTTTATAAAAAAAATTATAAATCCGATGTTTTATAATATTTACTTTTCTCTTTCGGTTATGTACTTTTATGATACAAATGCAAAAAATATTTTAATAATTATCCGTCTGGTTTCATAATTAAAAATTAATATAAATTAATTTTAATTAAATTGAGGTTAATGTAAATTAAATAAATCCACACTTGTTATATTTTTGTCTTATGGATATTAAAAAGGGTTTCTATATTTGAAAAAAAAAAGATCTTTAAATTCAGCTAAATTTTTACAGATAATAATTACACAAAAAATTAATTGATTATAGTATTCTTACAAATCTACTTATATTATTTGATAACTTTCACGTGCATGTTTAGGAGATACCTTTTTATCGTCAAGGTGTTATATTAAAAATTGTCCTAAAAAAATAAAATGTCAATCTACAATGTTGCTGAATTAATTGAAAAAAAAAATTAATTTCTTTAATTGATTTATTATGGTTCTTAATTATTCTAATTATCTAAATGTGTTCTTAATTGTTATACACAGTTATATACGGTTCTGGTTATTCAAACTAATTATAATTTATTTGTTGTATGCAGGATTGATAGACTTGTTCGTAATATAAACACAGACGCGTATTGTTGCACGAAATAATTATTTGAGTTTCTTGTTTTGATCTAAAAATTATTTTGATTTGAATTACAAGAATAAAATTGCTTCCATTTTTATTTACAAGACGGCCTGGCATATGAATTAAAATGGTCATACTACCGCCATCTAGCGGAAATCAGAGAAAGTTTTGAGCCTTCGCTAGTATTAGTCTATAGGAAGCGGTCATAGAGAGCGCAATATATATATACTCTTAGTAACGAATAATTAAAAATTGGACTTGTTTTTTTTTATATATATTCCTTTGTTTCGCTTCATTGCAACGTTAATTGAAATTGTTTATCTTCATTAATAAATATTATATTACAATATACGTTGATATAGCTTATTTATAGGCAGAGTAGAAATAAACATCTCACTACTTTGACTACAGAGATGAGATATGGTAGAAGGACAGTTGGCTTCTTTAATGATCATAAGGTTCACATACAGGGTTGATAATTGTTAAATGTTTACATCTCACTACTTCAAATTTCGTACGTATCTATATTGGGGTTGTTTTGGTTTTGGGCGCAATCTTCTTAGAAATAATACAAAAGTAAATCCGGAATTAACGATATGTGAGTTTCTTCAAGTTTTGAGAAGTCGTAACGCTATGATTGATTAAGCATTTATTGTTTTTACTATACATTGGGTGTATGTAGAAATCCTGTTGAATAGTGATAAAATAAAATAAAAAAGCAATTTTTCAGGAGAGCTTTTGAATTCTTCTGGAACATTTTGGAAAAAAAAAAAAATTTTGAAAATAGATTTTTAGTAGATTAAATAGTAGTAGCATAACGAAATCATTAGCTTCATCCACCTTCATGCGTCGTCGTGGCCATTACTTTTAGATTCGGGTAGATAGGTTGGTCGTGTGGATCTTGAGTAGATTCCAGTCGTATAGCAAGATGAATTATACATTAGGAACTCTTGATTCAGTTACACACATACATCTTCTGTGGATATCAGTGTTGGTGACGACTACTACAGTTAGTACAGATATTAGGGTTTATCGCTTCTGAGTTGTAACAGTGTACTTCGTTAAACATGTTCGCGTTGTTAAAGGAAAACTTTTAAATTTTATAATGTTGAATATACTTGAGATTCTTTCATCAGCGGGGGAAAATATGGGGTTGATGAATACAGGACATATTAATAGGGGTCGTTTTAGTTTTCAATAAGTTTTGGAGGAACAACATTACAGTTATACGGAGGAGTCGCGCCTGATTATTTGACAAACGCTTAAAAGTCTGGGGGAAGACAGGTTAGTAGGGAATAGCTATGGGAAACTTTTCTAGACATCTGGATCCACTTCTTCTACAAACATGCGTCGTCTTTAGATATCACTCTTGAGGGTTGGCTGGAAAGTTAATTGAGACGGATAATAGTTATATATACTTTTACGTTCTACAATTATCGACGAGGTTGTTCCTACCCTTTTCTTCCTCTTCTTCTTCTTCGTCTTCTTGTTATTCGTATATGCTATCGGTTATATATATATTTTCTTTCCCCCTTTTATGTATACTGACATCAACAGCGTCTTCTTCTTCTTCGGTACGAAGGTTTTTTTTTTATTGGTTATGTTCACTCTAGTCTTCTTCTTCTTTGAATACGTACCGTTTATGCTTTACTTTTCAAATACCTTCTCTTCTATAAATAGCAATTATTACAATACTTTGCAACTACTTTTTCGTCTTATGGTATATCTTTCGACTGCTTCTCTACTTTCTTCTTCTTCTTCTTTTTCTATTACTACATTCATTTCGCCTTCTTCCATTTATCTTATACTTTTCGACTGTTTTTCTACGTCTTTTCTTCATCTTCTCTTCTTCTTTACCTTTTCTTTTTCTTCTTCTTTTCCTTTTACTACATTCTTTTCTTCTTCTTCTTCTTTTCTTCTTCTTTCTTCTCTCTTCTTTCTTCTTCTTCTCTTTCCTATTCTCTTATTTCTTCTTTACTATTCGCTTCTCCACTTTCTTCTTCTTCTTTTTTTCTATAACTACATTCATTTCGTCTTCTTCCGTTTATCTTATACTTATCAACTGTTTTACTTCGTCTTCTCTTCATCTTCTTCTTCTTTTCCTATAACTACATTCATGACTTCTTCTTCCGTTTATCTTATAATTTTCGAATGTTTTCTACGTCTTTTCTTCATCTTCTTTTGTCCTTTACCTACTACTACATTCGCGTCTTCTTCTAATTTTATAACTTTCGACTTCTTCATCTTTGTCTTTATCTATTACTACACTCGGTTGTGACTTTTCTTCTTTATCTTATGCCTTTCAATGGATTCATTTTCTTCTTCTTCTGTTGTCATCCACTACTTTTGCGGCTTCTTCTTCTTCTTCTTCTTCATCATATTACACCAATAATAAATTATGGCAGTCATTACAGTTTACGTGGAATATTGAGGACAATTGGCTGATTCTACATAATAGGAAATGTACTGCGCATATGTATAAGGTTCATAACACAGGTGGGGTACTAGAGTTCATTTTGTCGCGGTTTGCAATCATAGTAGGAATATGCGGTTGACCATTCACTCGGCTAAAACAGGACTATACGAGTTTCAGATAGAAGAGGTTGTATAGTTTGGGGGAAGGGGGAATAAGAATTGTATTACAAGATGGTGAACACTTGTCGGGGTACACCATGGTAGGATAGCAAGGAATAGTTATTGGAAACCTTCTTGACAACTGGGTTATGGTTGAAGCTCTACTTCTTTAACAAATATGCATCGTCTTTGGGCATCTCTTTTTAGGGTTAGCTGGACAGTTAGTTGAAATGACGTCCAACGGTTATTGAAGGGGCTTGTCCATTTGCGACTAGTCATTAGAAAATTTGGAGGCGGACTGCACCTTTGCTTTTATAGAGTGGATAGCAAGTATCATCGTCATCATGTTTACTTGCGTACAGGAGATATTGAGATCGAAGGGTTTGCTCTATATATTAGGAAGCTGGTTGTTAAGTTCATTTGAATAGGTTGTACATTAATTCATAGGTTAACATAATTATGGAAATTCAAATTTATCGTAGCTCGCATTTCATAGGAGAAATAAACAGATAATATTTACTCGGTGGAGTTGGTTTAAATAGCTTGAAGATGAAGTGGGGAGTATCAGGGGAGGTATATGCTGGGGAAAGTAGTATAGAGTTGCGAGGTGGTGAACACTAGGAGTGTACCATTGTAAGGGAAGCAAGGAGCATAACAAAGTGGGGGAAGGAGCGTCCCTCTTAAGTATTGATAACAGGTCTGCGCTTGAGTGGTTAGCAGACACAATGATGAGATTACTGAGGCATTCAATCGATTATGAAGAATCGAACCTTTTCAGTCAATTGAATAAATTAGATACAGTCCCTTTTGCTTTCAAATCTTATATTTATATTAGTTTTACACTTTTCATTTGAATGACAGGCAGATGGTTTACAGTAGCTTTAAATACGCAAAGAAGGTTCCATTGAAAGAGAATTCTACCCTAATAGAAATATAGGACGCGGGGAAAGGAAAGAACAACGATTTATTTTAAAAGGAATTTTAGAAACTCTTAATAAGTATCACGAAATATACTATCCTATTGGGTTATTTAGCAGATAGGCTCGATCTGATAGATCATTCCTCTCTCTAAATAAGGGGGAAGCTGTGATGGTCGACATAGAGATAGATTTAATAAATTTAGAAAATCTTAAAATAATAATATTCAAAAAAGCCAAGTATGGACATCAAAAATATATTTCTTCTGGTTTGAATCGTTTAAAAGTAAAAGCCTGATATATTTCTTCTTAAGATTCTATGTATTACAAGAGGCTAACAAAATATTGAATATTCAGCAATACAAGTAATATTTCTTAGATCTTTATTATACCATAGATATAATTCTGTGTTAAATTAATATCGTTTGCCAATCCTAATAGACTCGATCTTGTGAGTAGGTGCGAACGAGCCTTTATTATTTATGAATCGGAACAGCAAGTCTCGCGTGTAGCGGGTGCTTTACTGTTATTTTAACGAAACGGACCAATCACAGGCGCGCTTTGCCTTCGACGGGTTGAGCCGGAGGCGACCGTCCTGTTGACTGAATCCGGCCAATGGCGAGCGCCGGCGGTGAGGTCATCGCGCATAGGATGAGTCACTGCACTAGCGTGGATTTCAGAGGTATGGTGAAATCGTTACTATAAAAGGAGCGAACACGATGTACTCAGCCCCTTCAGTTCGAGACCAGACTTGCGAGCGGGAGCGCTGCCCAACAGACTACCGACGGAGCCCCGAGTTCCAGATCATCAGTTGCGAGCAAAGGAGCTGCCAGCTTGAGAGAAAGCGGGTCTTGCAGCGGCGAAGTATAGAGATTCCACCATCCCGCAGCACCAGAAGGAGGATTCCGCCACAAAGAGTAACAGCTAAGGATCATATTCATATTATCTATTACGGTTAATTATTTTCACTATCGAAATGTATTTATTTTGGGAATATTTGAGTTCGGAATAATTATGTGTAATTAAATATCACGATTGCTTGTGTGATATTGGTTCAAATCGTACAAGAATTCCGTTCCAAACGGGTGTATTTTTATGCAAAGCGAATTTCATACCGTTTATGCTAAAATTTGAATACACGGATTTCTATATGCATTAATTAGTAGCATTATAATAATTACTGTATTGCATAAGTATTGCGCAATCCGGTCTTCAGTTAACTCTTTATGATTTGAGTACCTCGGTACATCTAGCTTAACAAG
>JADDOH010000692.1:0-11041 GCA_016648135.1 Agrypnia vestita | reverse complement strand
TCTGTACCTTCTCTAGTTTCATTCCAGCAATATAAATACTTTCATAGCCATCTGCATTATTTTTCTTATGAGCATGTATTTTGTTTAGTTGTATTAAATTCAAACCCAAAATTTTCACATCTTCACTACTTGATTCAGCAGAAGTTATAGATGCTCAAATTGTTAGAAGTACCGTATCATCTGCATAACGCAGGTTGTTCAGAATCTTTCCATTTATAACAAGTCCTTGAGTAGCTTCATGCAGAGCTTCATTGAATATTTCTTCTGAATAAGCTGAACAGCATGGGCGAAAGAATGCATCCCTGTCGCACGCCTTTCTTTATTTCTACTTCGTCTGTTAAACATTGTTCTACTATTACTTCTGCTTTTTGGTTCCAATATAGATTACCTATTATTCTTATATCTTTATAATCTCTCAGGATTTGAATAATTTTGTCATGTCTAACTCTACCAAACGCTTTAAGAAAGTGATTGAAATCATGATTTCACATTATGTAGGTACATATTTTTATGTGAATTATAGGGAAAAGTGAATGAGGAGTTGCTGGCATTTTTATTAACGGGCGGAGTAACTTTAGAAAACCCCTTTCCAAATCCAGCACCAGAATGGCTCTCCGATAAATCTTGGTCGGAAGTTGTGAGAGCTTCAGCTTTGCCCGGGTAAATGGTATTTTAATATTGTGACACAATAGTAAACATACTTTTGTTGTAATAATTAATCTTTTAAATAATTTATCATTCACAGTATGGATAACTTCAGGTCGACATTTGTAAAAAATATCCAAGAATGGAAGGCTTATTATGATAATACAAATCCACACTTAATTCATTTTCCTGACCCATTCCAGCAAGCTAAAGGTTTAGTGCGACTTATTTTACTCAGGTATTACTATTTTTTTAAATCCACAAACTTGCGAGATTGCATTTTGGTTATATATAATATCAAAGTTTAAGAGATTTAATAATTAAAATTTACCACTGGCAAATGTTCAAAATCACAACATTTCTTTTTCCCAGCGGTCGAAAATAAATATCTCTTTTTTCACGCTTACGAGAGGTCATGTTATTAGATTTAATTTGAAATTGTTTTATGAGAGTACACATATACATACATACTTTTACACACAACAGAAATAAAATGGAATGAACAATATGTATTACAAAACAAAAACTACATGAAATGAGCACCTAACCTTATTAATAACCTAACGAAACTATGTATAAGAAAGAACTCATGTTATGTTGTGAAACAAGTAACAATTGACAACTTGAGAACTCAATACATCCATTCATTCAATGTTAGGGGAATCACCGATAATAGAGTGCGTAGGTGTGTTCAGATACATGGTGGATAGCCAAACCGTAATTTGCGTTGCATTCAGTTATAAATAGATAGTTTGTTTTTAATATTCGTGATGGTATTCAGCGAATACGAATATTCAGTAAATATCTACTATTCGGCGAATACGAATATTCGTATTCGTATAATTAATAAAATAAACTTAGTTTTCACCACTTTTTTGAAAAGTGTGAAAAAGTGGTAAAACTAAGTTTATTTTATTAATTATTAGGTCCTTACATATGAAATTGGCGTTTAGTATGGGAGGAACATAAAGCCGATTTTTTTTTATTATAATATATTTATTTAATCAAAGTATGTACCATTGCTATCTATGCACTTTTGCCATCTCATAGGTAGTTCATCGATCCTTTTACTAAAAAAACCATTCGGACGGGAATCAATAAAATCTTTGAAGGCGGTTTGGACTGCCCCATCGGAGTTGAATTTTTTCCTTTGCAAGAAGTTATCCAAAATTCGAAAAAATGGTAATCTGTTGGGGCAAGGTCCGGAGAGTACGGTGGATGTCTTAGACATTCCAATTGAAGCTCCTCTAATTTGGTAGCCGTCTGTTGTGCAGTGTGTGGTCTAGCATTATTATAGCATTAGAGCGATTTACCAGCCTCGGTTGTTTAGCAGCTAGTTTTTCCATCATGGTTTGCAGTTGCTGACAATAGACATCTGCCGTAATCGTCTGGCCAGATTTAAGAAAGCTGTAGTGAACGACACCACCACTAGTCCACCAAACGCTCACAAGTAACTTTTTTGGAGTCAATTTTCGCTTGGGGCATGGTTTGGCTGGTTCGGCAGGGTTCAGCCATTACGATGAGCGCTTCCGATTATCGTACAGGATCCATTTTTCATCACAGGTAATGATTCGATTTAAAATCCCTTCATTATTGTGCCTGTTGAGTAATGCAACGCAGCAGTCAACGCGCGTTTGTTGATTTGCTTCACTCAATTCGTGAGGTACCCACCTTTCAAGCTTTTTCACCTTACCATTTGCTTCAAGTGGATTAAAACAGTTTTATCACTAACACCGCAGCCTGCAGCTAACTCGGATGTGGTTTGCGATGGATCCGCTTCCACAATAGCCTTCAATTCTTCATTATCAACTTGGTCTCCGGCCGTCCACGGGGCTTGTTCTGCAGGTCGAAATTTCCAGAACGAAAACGTTGGAACCAAAAACGCACTGTGTTTTCTTTTGCGGCACCGTCGCCATACACATCATTAATCCTTCGAGCCGTTTCTGCAGCACTGGTGCCACGGTGGAACTCGTACTCGTAAATAACGCGATATTTCAAGTTTTTCATTTTGTAAACTGAGTGACGCAAAGAAAAAAACAATTGAGGAAAAAACAAATGAATTATAATTTTCAAAACACAAATACATGAGTAAATAGATGTATAAATTTGGATTTGGAATTCCTAACCAAAGAGAAGATATTTGAGATCAAATTTGCCAGTACGGCAAAACGCCAATTTCATATGTAAGGACCTAATATATTAATAATATCATCACAAAATTAATTTGCTATTTTTGAAGAAGAAATTATAATGTTGTAGCACCGATCTGTTGTATGAATCTTTGATATGCTAAAAGGACAATAGCACTGATCCATCCAAACTCATACGGTTTTGAAGATTGTACATTTACAAGATTATACAAAGAACAATAACTGTGTCTTGTTTAATAGATGTGTACGTCCTGATAAAATTACCCCGATGGTCCAACAGTTTGTAGTGACAGAGTTGGGTCACTCATATATAGAACCACCACCATTTAATTTGGAAGAGTCTTTCAATGACAGCAACTGCTGTTCTCCCCTGGTCTTCATATTATCTGCAGGATCGGATCCAATGGCTGGGCTCGTTAAGTTTGCAGGAGAGAAAAATGTTGTCAGTTTAGAAACTATTTCCTTGGGTCAAGGTCAGGTAAGAGTCCTAAATACTTTAATTACTCCTCTTAAACGACAAAAGCAAACATTTTTGAGAGGCCCAAAATTTTGTCCTATTTTCATATCTGTGGTTATTATTTATAATGTTTGATTGTGTTATGTACATATTTTACTAATATCAAAAATTTAGAAATAAGTTATAATCTATTGTCTGTACATTGTGTCATCAGTGACACAAAAATCAATAATTTTAAAACAATTTATATTACAGGGACCAATAGCTTCAGCAATGATACATCGTGGTATTGAATCAGGTGGTTGGGTTGTGCTTCAGAACTGTCACTTGGTGGATAGTTGGATGGGTGAGCTGGACCGTTTGTGCTCCGAAGTTATTATACCACAGTCAACACATGTCGACTTCAGATGCTGGCTGACCAGCTATCCTTCTAGGACATTTCCAGTGTCTGTGCTGCAAAATGGTACTGTTTTAAATTTTCAACATGAATGTCTTCATGGAATACAATGATTTTTTTATTGCAAATTATGAAATCATTGAATAACAAAAATACATGCAAGTCTGTAATATGAGAAAAAAACATTGTGTTCGTAGTTTGCAGTCTTTCTTAAAAATAGCGTTTTATATAAATTGATAATGGATAAATTATTTATTGGTTAACTAGAAAAAGGTTGATAGAAGCATATTATAGTGACAAGGTGAACAATATTTTTTCAATTATTATTCGATATTTGCTCTTTATTGCATTTTTTAACTAATCAAAAGAGTGAAAACAATTCAGATAATCCAAATTCCTGTCAAACGAATCCAGAGAAAAAAACAGGAACCAATTTCACCATTCCTTCAAGAATAATCTACTTTTTATAAATTTGTCTAACTAACGCAAGAAAGCATGCATTAAGCAATAGAGTGGTCAATATGTGGAACAGTTTGCCTGAGGGTGTTGTGTCTGCTGCCAGTGTCAACCAGTTTAAGAATAGGCTAGATATGCAAATGAGAGACAGTGATATTATCAATAATAATAATAACCTACGGTGAGAATAAAAGTAACATATTTTAGGTGTCAAAATGACAAACGAGGCACCAAAAGGGCTCAAAAACAATCTATATCGATCCTACACATCGGATCCTATTTCTGATATAGACTTTTATGAAAAATGCCCCCGCACCGACCCCTGGCGGCGTCTGCTGTACTCACTATGTTTCTTCCATGCACTCATTCAAGAAAGGAAGAAGTTTGGTCCTCTTGGATGGAATATTCCCTATGAATTCAATGAATCTGACTTGAGAATCAGCGTCATGCAACTGCAGGTATTTTCACTATTACAATTAATTTGTTTGATATATTGATATCTTTAAATTATTTAATGGAATTCAATAAGCAATATACTTACAACCACTTGCTTGCCCCGGTCCAAAACACTAGGCTTAAGCAGTCAAGCAATTGCGCATAAAAAAATCCTTTATGCAATTAAAGATTTAAAAAAACTGATCACGGTAAGAATAAAAATAAAAATAAAAATTCATGTTGTCTGTTTTTTTTTTCTATGACAAACAATAAATTATTATCCTTGTACACTTACATAGAAAATATTAAAAAAGTAATTATGGTGTATCCTTGATATGTGTGGTGCAGCCCGCCGGTTGTTCCGGTGCAATCCGAACTATATTTGTTAAAATGCAGAGCAAGCGAGTGGTTATGTTGATTATAATCATATATTGTATTTGTGTGTTAAAAGAATGTAATTTTTATTTACAGATGTTTTTGACAGACTATGAAGAAACTCCGTTTGAAGCTTTAACATATTTAGCCGGAGAATGTAACTACGGAGGAAGGGTCACGGATGACAAAGACAGGCGACTGTTGCTATCGTTACTTTCAATATTTTATAACGAGGATGTGCTTAGAGATACAGAGTTAGAATCAAATTATTTACTTTATTTTAAAATGTCATGTTCTCTCACATACTCGTATATCATACATTCCTCTCCCGACACACATATATGTGAATTCCAATTCCAAAGCAAATACGACTTACAAGTATTTCGAGATAAGAGGAAAGTTTTTTCAAACAATTTGAGTTGACATACGGGCAAATTAATAATTAATAAATGTCTTGTTTGTCATGCACAGATTGCCAAACATGAGAATTCTCATATCGCTCATGCTTTGGTCACTCGTATTTGGTTCGTTAAGTGGAGCAAAATTTTGTTTGTTGAGCGGGGGGCGATATTCAAGAGCTCATATAAAATATCACTGAAGAAATAATGGCTTTGCATCACGAGCAACACCGTACCACTACAGAGGAGAACTCGTTTGAGGATGAGATAAAAGAAGCTATGAAATCCGTCACTTCGAATGAGATTGAGATCTGAAAAATGTGGGGAAAAATGCAAGATTTTGTAAAAAAGCACTGTCCGAATAAGGCTGTAGTAGGGTGAGCAATTAACGACAATGCAGTGTAAGATTTGACGACAATGCAGTGTCAAATTTTTATCAGATTTTCAAAAAGATTATATGTATTTTGTATTCTGCTATGAACATTTTTAGATCTTGTAACAAATTTCCTTTATTTACTACAGGGAATTTTGGTTCGAGATGCAAGCGTGTTTACATAACGAATTACTCTCATAAGTCAAGGTTCAACTGTGTATCACATTTTATTTATTTTTTCTTTAATTAATAAGCACAATATATTTCAAAGAACAAAATTTTTGAAAAACAGGCATTTGTCAGAAAAATTAATGTTTAGTCCGGTTTCACTCATCTTGCCTGTTCCCATTCATATTTATTTTCATATAAAGTTGTAACAAGATGTCCAGCTTGCTCTCATTTAACTTACTGGGATGACTAACATGGCGGAGGTGACAAAGCTTTTAATCACCTCTGCATTCTTGTCAAAGATCCATTAGATTATTTATTTTTTTAAGGCAGTACAAATATAACATATGTTGATCATTAAATTGGTGAAAAACATTAACTTTGTTACCTCTATGTGAGTTTAATAATATTTTACTACTTAAGTTTCTAGAGTAACAGAATCTCTCTACAGGTGAAGTATTAAACTGACTACTTTTTAATGTAAAATTTAGTATACAAATAATTAATTGGTAAGGTACAGACAAAATAACCTGAAGTTACTGGTGTAAGGGTGGTTGTAACGGAAATATTGAGAGAAGAGGAGAAGAGTTAAGCAACCATAACCTAATATCGATAGTTATGGAGGTAGATAAGCAATATCAAAGTTTGCATTTTTTTTCAATATTTCTGACTTATTTTTTGCAAAAAGTTGAACTATCACTACAGTAACTTATAGCGATTATAAAAAATCATTCACTTCAATACAATGCTAGATAAAATAATAGAAACCTTGTAAAAAAATTATATTTTCAGTTTTTGCTAGAATTTTATCATTTTATTTGACTTGTATTAAAGCAAATGAATTTTTCATGACCCTAAGTTACTGCAATGATAGTTCAACTCTTCATAAAAATAAGTCAGAAATATTGAAAAAAAAATGCAAACTTTGATATTGCACATCTCCATGACTATTAGGTGGTAATGGTTGCTTGAACATTTCGAACAATTTCATTTTCTTGTTCATTTTGAACATTCGAACACTCGACTCATTATCAAGGCAGGAATCCACCTATAAAATTTTTGCTACTAGCTATGAGACATCCTGTATTATTAAACTCATGTAGAAGTAACAAAGCTAATGTTTTTCACCTAATTTAATGATCATCATGAATAATCTACACAATGTTGATGCCAAATCCGTCAATAATATAACATATATTTCATACATTTATTTATTCTTAAAGTTACTGATTGTGGTGTGTACTCATCATGCATTTATTATGTGATGGTCTGACTCATCAATATTCATTCATTCCATAGGTCAAAATCCTCTAAGAAAATTTTAAATGATTATTTATTTTAGGTATTCCTTTTCACCAAGTGGCATATATATAATGCCTCCACACCTAGATCAACCATCAATTCTAGAGCATATAAAAGCTTTGCCCTTGATACAAATGCCCGAAGTATTCGGACTTCACGATAACGCAGACATCACAAAAGATAACCAAGAAACTGGAGCTGTAAGTAAACCATTAAAATGTTTTTTTCTGGTTTAGTTTTCTGGTACATTCTGCCATATTTTTACCTTTCCGGCTGGATTCTGAATGGCTGTAAAAACCTAAGAACATCACTTAAATGTTAATTTTTAATTACTTTTATAAAATTCCATAAGTAGGTACCTATTGATTTAACCATACTGCTCTAATAGCAATTCTGTGGCACTCCTATGGCATAAAAAATAACTTTGTTTAACGTGAAAGGAACATAAAAAAGTATGGTGAAACCTTTATTTATGTAATTATAATTTCAAAATAAATTATTTTTCTTCCCTTCTTTTGTATAGTATAACCTTAAAAAATACCTTCGCATTCTAAGGACCATTAGAAAGTACCACAGCTTAAGACAAAACATAAACTAGTAGCATAAGATTACACTAGCTGAGCCCGCGCGGCTTCGCATGCGTAGATTTTTAGTACACTGTTTGAATCGTCATAGAACTTTCGCGAATCTTCTAGAACATTCTCCTTCCAGAACTTTCAAGAAATTTATTGAATGTACAGGCACCTTCTAGACACACCGACACATTCCGCCACTCAGTTTAGAACCTTATAGAACTTTCGGGAATTTTCTAGAACCTTCTCCTTCCAGAACTTTCTAGAGCAGGTTTTTCCAGAACCTTTACTTCTACTCATTTCATTTCTAGACTCACCGACACAGTCGGCATGCCTATTTTGAAACAATCTGAAGCATTTCCGGCCTTCCCATAACAAAACAATGTGCCAGAAAGCACATTTTCGTCACCCACTCCCACCCACGCTCAGCCACCCCCACCAAACTCACATATTTTCGATGTGACACCATGGGCTATTTATACACCACCATAACCATCGGTGGGTGGTTGTAGAGAAAAGTCGGCGGGTAGGGAAACACGGGTTTCTTTTTATATATATAGGTTTCTTTATATATATATATATATATATTGATTAGTAAGTAGTTAAATTATCAGTTTACTTGTTATGCTTATTTCACTGCCCGCATTGTATGTTTTTAGGAAAATATACAATGGATCCACAAGAACATATCAATTGCTTTTATGAGCATTTGATTTACATATATGTTTTTATATTTATAAAGTTGCTGATCCGATTACCACTAGCAATAGTGTTACAGTGAATCTGATTTTCTAGTGAGTCCATCATTCACTGGCATTTTAGAGAAAGTATATTCAAGGTCATTCTTATCATATTCAAAGAGTTTTTCACCAATAGAAATGAATACAATATTTTAACTTCTACTTACTAGTGAATTTATTGGTTTCCGAACTGTCAAAAATTAAATTTGACAAGTCTGAAATCCGTTTCCGTAAAAATCTATGCTTTTAAACGAACTTTTATTTATCCAAATTGAAACAACCGGGCCTTGAATAACAATTTAATAAGTCATTGCGTGAACAAGGTTCTTACTGCATTATTAATTTCTTCTGTGCAAATCAACATTATGTAGGTAACGGATATTATTAAAATAGTCATTTTGAAGTGTTGAAAGTTTCGTCTGCACCAATTCTTCATTATATGATTTTATAACAAGATTCTAATGGCACATGGACCTTGTTTTTCAAAATTTATTTTGCGTTTTGTGTCTCATTCTACACTAGTCTAGTCCAAAGTCATCACAAAGCGACAGTATTTCTAATTTTTATCCTTTGAGCGATAGCATATTCTCTATTCTGTGGCGATAGTTCTGTTTCTCGAACTGTCACACTTCTGGACTGGTCTTTGATATTCAATGATTAGTTTAGGTAGGTAACTAAAACGTAATATATTTTTAAAATTTTAATCGCGAACACTTACGAAATCCTGATCATCTTATAATTCAAAAGACAGTCGATTAAACTCATAAAAATGATACGGTGCGAGCAAGCTTCACGTCTGTCACCGACGTCGAGCCGAGTAAGTTTGCGAACTTAAAAGCCATGTATTCACTAGGGGACAAATTGTCCCTCAACAGCACACGCGGCATAGAGTCTACGTGACGTTGCAACGTCGTGCACTGTTCCGCGACCTCGCGCACAACATAGCGCGGCATTTCTACGTGCCGTGGCAACGTTGCCATGCGCACGGTACCCGAGCGTATAGCCCGTCCAACTTATCTGGAGAATAAAGGAGGGCGTCCCAATCGTTGTGGTGCTGCCCATAGTCTAAAAATTATCTTATTTTTAGGGAATTTTTTGCAAATTCGTTTTTTCTTAAACAAGTTACAGTTGCCGGCAAACTTCTTGAAATTCTTTGGCGTAGTGGGGGAATGCGCAGAAGACAAAATTTGGGTCTCGTTGGTGGAATGGTACATGCGCAAACTTTCCCCCACTACGCCGTAAAATTTCAAGATGTTTGCCGGCTACTGTACTAAGCAGTATACGACACAATAAAAAACAAAAAATGTAAACTAACGTACAAATAAATTTATTAAAATATACATTCGCAAAATACACAACGTCACAAAATGGCGTTTATTCAAAATCAAAGAAAAATACAATTTTCAGAAAAAAGAAAAAACAAACAATAATAATTCTTTTAGGCCGGCGCCACATTACGCAGATCTTCCGCCGCGTCTTTTCCGTTGTGTCAATCGGCAAAGCAAATAGATCGTCCGATCATCCGCGTAGTGTGTTTAACAAGCGCATATTGTATGGAAAGAAATGTAGCGATGTTCCGCGACAGAAAAGACGCGGCGGAAGATCCGCGTAGTGTGGCGCCGGTTTTATTCGGTGTTTCATACCTAATGATCATAACCTCCATGTTTAACTAAGTAACATCTAAGGATATCAATCGGTTTAAGGCCGTTGTATCAACTTGGTTTATAATCTTTCGTTCAAAGTATAGATATTTTGCATTTTCCACCGATCAAACAACTCGCTCTCGTGAGAATCTATGAACTATTGCTATAAAGGAAGTTGATGCAACCAGTCTTTAATGTGCATAAATAAAAAAGTTTATTTTTGAAAAAAGATGTTTATACAAATGAACTCGTTAATGAATTATGTAATAAAAAGTATAAATAATAAAAATTGTATGTAAAAAATTATCGAATAAAATATGTTCTAAAACTTTTCCCATCTTACGGCATCTAATTCAATTTTTCCACTTATCCTTGTTCTTTTTTTTCCGGGTGTAGATATTTTATTACCCATTTCCACGGCCACTTTACCTTCTTTAAATATTTTGTAAATTGCCGATTCAGAAATACCTGAAGAAATTGTTTAATAGTAAAATAAAAAACTAAGTATGGGAAAATCATTTTAACTGCATGGCAGCACTAACCTGAAGTGGCGGCAATAAGTCTATGAACAAAATCAAACGGTATAATTGGGGCTTTTAGACGTTGTTCCTCTTCAAAAAACGTGTGCATTTTCAAGATTATTTCCCGAACACCGCTTTTAATGGTTTTTGGCATGGTGACAATCTAAAATTTTCTTAAAAAACTATCGAAACAGTCGTGAACCCCTCTGTAAACAAAGTCTGTCAAAGGTCTGTCAGCTGTAGATAATCCAATATGGCGTCGTTAGTTCCAAATTTGGCCATTCTTCAGATAAGTTAGACGGACTATATTGACCATTGACCACAGACAATCACAGAATATAGACCAAACAGACAATTATAGTCCGTCCAACGCGTCCAACTTATCTGGAGAATAAAGGAGGGCGTCCCA
>JADDOH010000691.1:0-265275 GCA_016648135.1 Agrypnia vestita | reverse complement strand
AGTTCGATCAAAATAAGCGGTCGATTAAAGCATAGATTTTTACGAAAACGGATCGTCTGATTGGTGGAGAACGTAAAAATCTATGCTTTAAAAGAAGGCTTACTTTAATCCAACTTGAAACAACCGGCCCTAAAAGTTAGTTGTTTAGGAACGCAAATTTTTGCATTATAAGTTGATAGATAAACCTAGTCGTATACAGCATACTCGAAAGTTTATGTATAAACCTACAGAATATAAATTTTCTAATAATTCTAGTCAAAGTTTTGAACGAATAAATATACCTAAAATAGCTTCTTCACGTTTCGATAGGAGTATGTCTTTCTTTATGGATGGCATGAATAATAAACATAACGGTTCGGAAGATTCTGCGCAGTTTATTACACGTGGCGATGATGCATTGTCCCTGGCTCCTTTATTCCTTTCAATATTTTAAAGGATTTTAGTACCGAGTTTTTCGTGACCTCTATTCAGTGGCGTAACTACGCCAATGCAGACAATGCGGTGCACTGGGGCCCGCGTGAAATAGGAGCTCGCAAGGTCCGCTACAGTTGGCATCAATAATTTTTCTAGCGCTAAATGTACATATGTTACTACTCTATGCAAGGTTATTTGGAAATCATTAATAACCTCGCAGGACTACATTCCTGCCTTGATTATGAGTCGAAAATGTTCGAGCTATTATGACCTAATATAAATAGTTATGGAGATATGCGACATCAAAGTTTGCATTTTTTTCAATATTTATTACTTTTGTAAACCGTTGGAATATTTTTTTTTCAGTAACTTATATAGAATATGAAAAATTCATTCCCTTTAATACAAATCAAATAAAAAAATAAAAACCTTCGAATTTCAATTGGAAAATGTTCCAATTGGAAATTTTTCAGGGTTTTTATCATTTTATTTAACTTGTATTGAATCGAATAAATTTTTCGTAATCGATATAATTTACTGTAATGATAGTCCAACGTTTTACAAAAAATAATTCGGAAATATTGAAAAAAAATGCCAACTTTGATGTTGCATATCTCCATAGCTATTGATATTATATACGGTCATGATAGGTTGAACATTTTCGACTCATAATCAAGGCAGGAATATAGTCCTGCGAGGTTATTAATGTTTTCCAAATAACCCTGTGTAGAGAGTAGTAGTGGTGCTATTTTAACTGATGACACATTAACCATTAATTGAAATTTTTATCTGATGGTATCGATGATTAGTAATTGATTTTTCACAATTCGACGGGCAACCACCAGTTCTAGACGAGTTCCTCACAGTGTTGTCCTACAAATAGGAGATCCTACAAAGAGGAGACTGTATTTACTTTAGTAAAAAACATCACAAAAACACCCAGGCTTGAGAAAATCTCATAGACGTATTGTGACCTCACCAGGAATGAAGCTCGGTATAAGAAGAGAGCGTCATCCCACTGGACTATGAGCAATGCCATATAAAAACATTGACATGAATAATTTGTTTCATAGATATTAACGAGGCAGAAATATAATATAAGAAAAAAATAATAGGTATGTACAGGGGTTGCAAGGTATGAGTAAGTACCAGGGGTGTGCAGTGAGAACAAGAAGCATGACTTTTATTTAAACATATATTTGGAAAAAAAATCTAAATTAAATATTTATCTGGCAGAATATCATGAAATATTAAAATCTAAATAATATGTTAATTATTGTCATTGGAATATTACTAGATATATCTCTAATTTCGGTTTCTTTTCAAAGTACATGTTAGGACTGTATCAACTGGTTCTCTTTTATGGTTGAAAGGCAACTCGAACTGGAAGATATGTATAGATTAGTTAAGATGCAAGGATCTGGCCTACCGTTTTTTTCTTCTTGAAGTTGGACGCCTTTTAGCACAGTCTCTCTCGTAGAAGCGGCAACTGTCTCCGGATGTTGAGTAAGAATCATGCACTTGATCTGATAATCGTATAGACCTCATTGTTGTAACGTCTGCGCCAAAGTCCATTTTCTAGAACCGGTCCGAAGATACGCCTCAAAATTTTTCTTTCAAAAACGTCCAGTGCTCGCTCATTCTTCTTAGTTAGTACCCACGTCTCAGCTGCGTACGTGAGCACTGGCCCAATAAGCGTTTTGTACACTAATATCTTGGTGTGTCTGGACAGCAGCTTTTGTAGGCGGAAAAAACAGCGATTTGCGCTTCTGGATCTCCTCTGTAGTATTATTGTTGCTTTTTATCAGGGATCCTAGGTATGTAAATCTTGGTCCGTTTCAAAATTTTGACTTCCACGTGAGAGAGTTGGGATTTGTTGAGTGCGTCCTACGGCCATGTTAATTACTAATCATCAATTGTTTAACATGTTTCCAAAGCACCTAATTGATTATCATTGTGTATTTGTTTTAATATAAAATATATTTCTCAAAAGTTTTCCGGATAAACTACATCACAAAATGGTGGGGGTGAAATATTGGGGAAAGTTTTAAGGATACATATTTAGTATATTTGAGACACTGATGAAAAAAGAAAAAACACAAAACAAAAAAATTTCATCTAAATTTAAAATAATATTCGGACTTTGTTCAAATAGACCAAAACAAAATACAAAGAGGTGGGCAGGGCGAACCAGAAAAAAACATTCTTTGCAGGGCGTACACCCTGTTTCTGAGACACGCAATATTTTTTAATTTTAAATCTGTATGTAAGCTGACTACCCTTTTTCAAAATTCAAGGCATTTTAAAGCAACGATTTCTATGGAATCATTATGCACACATTATGTAGGTATATACATATTTTGCAAAACGCACCGTTCAAGGCGTTCAATAATTGTTAGGCTGAGATATTAAGAAATATGAATATTTTGCCGGATTTTGTGTGAGAATGCTAGTAGTAATTTGTTTCTGTACATTTCATGTACAAAAATAATTTATAAGTGAAATAAAACACCTTCATGCATTGCATACAAGTTAAGTTTGATAGTGCATCCAGTAGGTTTTTCTTAGGTACAGAAATAACATGAGGTCAGCTATGTCCATGGATGCTTTCTCAAGTAACTGTTTCCACTCTGTCCTATCACACAACTGTCCTCTGCTGTTCTTCTCCTCCTCCAAGGGGCTTGAGTCGAGTCCCCTTGGTATATTGACGAGTTGACAACTGAGGTAAAAATATTGTGGAGAAAATTCATTTTACTTAATCTAACCCACACATGCTTAGAAGAAAGGTGGATGCAGTGGGAACATTGAAGCTTGACATTTAAGTAAGCGTATATTTTGAAAAGAAATTGAATTAAAAGATATATCTCGTAATGTTCCTATCACAATTATTTAAATTTTTGCATATCCCTAGCGGACCTGACGGACATTGTCCTGCCCGAACGTTGGCTTTTTATTTGGGTGGCATAAATCCTGTACCCCAACTGCAGCGCCACCTACCGGGTTCAGTTATGAATCTAAACCATCCAGGGACCCACTCGAGTGCACACAAAAAATTTCATTAAAATTGGCCCAGCCGTTTAGGAGGAGTTCAGTGACATACACATGTACGGAAGAATTATATATGTAAAAATAAAATTCTGTCGCAAATATTATATTTATTTTCGAAGTTTTTACAAAATATATATTTTTTTATAAAAGTCATGCTTCACTGTAGCTGCATGCTCATGTTAAAAGAGCACACTCACGACTATGCCATTATCAATGTTATGAACTTTGTTCATGTCACTTACAACATATTTTATGTATTTTCTTTCTCGTAACTTGCTTCTGTGAAAAGCTTTATAACTTAATATTTTTTTTTAATATTTGCTAACCATCAGGGTATGAATCCGGAAATTCTCCTATCAGCGTTCGAATTCAGGCAGCAACCAAATATTTTTAAAATATAGAAGTCTCACAGAGACGAAGCTATGTATACGGGGAACATATATGAAAGTATTGATAGGGTTTCCCGGGGTTTATATTATTTAAAAAAATATTGCTTAATATTCCACATTAAAAATATAGATGTATCATTATCAGCTGCAAAATCTATGTATGCTATGTCATGGGAAGAAGACCATGTCCTTTCAAATATTTAAAATGAATACTGGTTTAGAATATATATACAAATTTCAAAAATGTGTGGATGTTCTTATGGTGGAATTGTGATTGTTGCATTGTGTAAAGTGATCACTTAAGCCAGCTCATACAGGTCATAAACCCTGTAAAGACCATATAGATAGCCCCCATGTAAATAGATTTATCTCTGTGAGACTTCTATAATTTATCTTAATTAATAAGTATCTTTCTGTGAACAAAATAAAATACTATAAAAAAAAAATTGTTATGTTAATTCATCTGATTCAATATTCATCATGTTTTAATATTTTTATTAATCTCTTAGATTATATTTATTTATCTTTGAATATACATTCATACAACACATGTCAATAACACATGACTAACAGTTATAAATGTGAGCCAAAGAGTAGCCAACATTAGAATATGTAGATATTTAATTTCAATGCCTAAAATGATAGGCATTTAAATCTCGCGTTATGCAAATCTTACGAAGACAAATTTATGTTATACTTCTTTAAATACTAGAAACTGTGTTCAACAATCATGCAAATAGAATTCATTATTAATTTGTTACTAGGCGTTATAAATACATAGGTATGTTGCCCCTTTATTATTATAATAGGCATTATAAATACATACATACAACAGGTTCAATAAAACAATTTGATTAACTCTTAAAAGACTGTGCTAGAAAATACCTTCGGGAACGGTGGGATAACACAGTTTACATGATTAAAAATCGACATAGTTTTTAATATGTGGTAAAAAAATATATTTTCAATACAGAGAAGACTTTTTAAAGGTCCCTTTATATAATTATGTAAGGTAAACATACATATTTGTTTTAGTAAATTGTCATACCGTGCTCTTTCGATATTGTTTTCTCTTTAGCCGAAACCCAAGCAACCGCGTCTCTGTCCTACATGAAATGTGTGGTATTGTCGTGCTCTTTCTTACTCGATTTAACTGCGACATGCAATATTCTGATCTCTTTTACACACTGGCCGAACATACGAGAGAAATGTATAAATAATTTTTAATTAAAAAATGCGTACATTGGTAACAATTTAATTTAGTCCTTTTGGTGTGAAAATGTCTATTCCATGATTACAAAAAATTTGACATTTAGTTTTGGAAAATAAGATAGATATTTAATATTTTTTATGACATGTAGACCTATGTTACACCACCGACACACAGCAGTTAACAGATATAAGAAAATGCATGTCTCAAAGCTTGATGTTCACTCATCTGTTTTATGCTTATGCTATGTGATGAATGCGTTCAAATGAACAAACAATAAAACGTATGGAATTAATAATATACAGGTATACGGTACAAAGAAGAAAACATTTCAGTATTCAATATTCATTTTTATTTTCCATTTGATTTATGAAAATATGTTATGTACAATATCAACATGCAGCCTATTGAAATCTTTAAGATCACATTACTTTTCTCTTAATTTAGGAAGGTAGACATTGAGTACTTTATACATGTATATTTATATTGTATATATTATAATAGGTTATATGAAAACTCATATTTCATTTTTATATAACTAATGATATAGAGGATTGCAAAAAATATGTATAAATAGAATAATATATGCAAATATAATAATATATAAGTATTTAACTTATTTACAATATTTCTAATAACTGATAAATAAAAACACTTTCACTAAAATAATAAATGTGAAGATATTCTAAATTAAGTTTCTCAAATTGTTAGTAAACAAGAAAAATCATATAACTAACAAAGATTGCTGTATACCTTGACCAAAAAATCAATAACTTATAATAATTTATTGTCTTTCACAGCATTATAAACAAACTAAAATATATATAAATATATAATAATAACTCACTTTAGGCAACGTGAGATAACAAAAATATTGAGTACACACATAGAATTTGAGAATATATCCGTTACATAATTAAACACTAATTTGCTACAATAAGTTCATACACAGCAATGTATGTAAACTCAACGAAAAATAAACAATATTTACTTTCAAAGGAAAAAAATGCACATGAATTAGGCAAAATACAATTTAAATATAAATGATATCACTATTTGTTAAAGTAAGTAATTTGATATTATTCTCTATTTAAATGTGTGAAAGAAATGGGCTATTTGTAAATAGTAAGTAAAGCTAAATAATATTTACACAAATAAAGAATGAGGGATTGGCAAGGGAAATCTTAGAGGGCAAGAGAAGCTTTTCAAAATCAAGTTTTTGAAAACTTGTCAGAAATTATATTCAGTAAATATTAAATATCACCATAAAGGTCAGAAATCAAAGCACTCTGAAAATCACACGCTGAAAATCAAAGCAGTGCTATTTTTCAAGGTAAGCCGATTCCGAATCATTGTTTTCGTGAACTTCCTGGCTTGTCAGATGATTCCTATAGATTTATATTTTTTGGCATGAAGTTATTCACTGTGATTGGGATTGAATTTATTTATATTTAAACTACAAAAATTATGCATTATTATGCATTCATAAGCACCTACTCTTTATTTCACCAAAGTTTTAAATTAAATGCTATAAAATAGCTATTTTATTATTTAAACTATGTAGAACAGGAAGAGCACAGTATATTGATTGATAATAAAATGTCAAAATGTTTAATCAAGATGAACATGTCAATTATGGTGAATTCCGCACCTTGAGCATATATTTTTCATAATCTTTTTCTTACACTTTGTGTTGACTGTGGAATATCATACACAGAATAACTAAATATTTTGTTGAAAAAAGTTGCAAAAGAGTTTGTTACTAAGGTTCTGTGTAAAAGAAACCTCTGGAACATCGTTTCGCCTGAAAAATAGCACTGGATAATAATTATATTGCACTCTTAGCCATTTCATTAAAAATGCACTGATGGGGAGAAAATAACAAATTTTGTATGGTTAAGATTAGTAGAAGGTCTGGCTCTATTAATAATAAGAAATTATGATGTGATAAGTTTTGCCAACTATGAAATCACACATAACATTAAGACTAAATGGTAATCGTAAATATACTATCGTTAACATTCACATTTATACAGACTTTATTAGAGATTATGACTGTTTTATTATAAAAATAAATTTATACATTAATGTTTTATCAACATTCTTTCTTCTTAGTATGAAAATATTAATTTATAGCACCTATAAATTCATACATTTCAGTATTCTAGTGATTATAGTATTCCTTATCAATAAATTATTTTTTGCAGATACGCAATTTAAAAGTTTATATTGATTATCACCAACTAATAAAATATATGTTTATTATTTACATTTTGTAAATAACAGAAAATCAACATGTGTCAGGAAGAAAACATAATAAAAATAATTGGATTGTCGGAAGTGTGTGTGATATGTCAAAAGTGATAATAGTAGTACCGGAGGCAGACTGGGATAAGAATTAGGGATCTGGCACCTTCAGGACCACCGGTCCTATTTTAGCCAGATATATCTATAAACAATGAAATAAAATTCGATAAAATTTTGACGTATATCGGCGCCCATTTTAGCATTAGCTTTTTGGGCCACCCAAATTTCCAAAAGACCAGTCCACCCCCGAGTAGTAGTATACCATAACAAATTTTCATATGCTTACTGATACATTTGTATCATCTAAATATAATCATGTGTGTGTATATATATTCAACACTGCCCCTTTCAAAAATGAAGTTCAGCATAAGGTTGTCAAAAAGTACAACAGAAAGGAGCTAAAAAATTACTAAAAATAACATATATGGATCAATGATAAAAGTGTAAAAAGAAAGTCTCCTTATACTTTAAATAGTAAATAGCGGCTGGCGTAATATCTAATGTTCACGTGTATTCAATATGGCATATTTGCTACAATAAATGAGGCAAACATTTGGCAAAAATGATAAGTCAACATTACTTTGCTACATATATGTTTGAGGATAATGTAATAGATGAAAATTGATTTTATTAATATGTCAGTAATTTCGAGAGTGCAAGGTTCTTGCAATCAGATTGATGAGGTTATTAAAAACAAATGAATATTTATTATTAATTTCATTATTAAAAACAGAAAAATTCATCGATCTTGACTGCATTTTGATTATTATGCGCGTTTATTGTTAAATTCTTCTAAATGATTAAGAGCACTAAAATGATTATGTTAAGGTAATAAAATAAGTTTAAAAGTCATTGTCCCATCCTGATAGATCGTCTGGCGGTGGTCCATCAGTATCCGGAGGATACTCATCGAAGTTTCTCATGTCTGAAGACGATGTGATGAGGGGGATGATTGGTGGTGTGAGGGTTCGCTGCGTCAGACCTTCCCAATTGAAGCCATCAAACCACCTGTAAATATGATGATTGTAATTTAATTCATTATAATAATAAGATGAATTTTAAAGAATGCTTTTTTATTGAAGGAATCTCAGTGGTATAATTTATTATAATAACACAATGTATTGAACAATTGGTAGATAAATATAGAGAACCACGACACAGACATGAAATGTAGAGAAAATATAGAGAACCACGACATAGAAATGAAATGTGGAGAAAATATAGAGAACCACGACATAGACATGAAATAGTCATCTTCTGGTTATTATGCCGTGTTATTACGACCTTTCTGGTCGACCTTTCAGCAAACACGCAAACTCGGTCATCTAGAAAAATCAGCACTGGCTGAGCATTTTCTGGATACCGACCATCATTTTGCATTCGAACCGAAAATCCTTTGAATGTCTAAGAGTCACCATATGCGTCTTATCGAGGAAGCACTCGAAATCTACAAGCACCCGATAAATATTAATAGATATGGTGGTCTCAAATTAAAACATCATGGTATCCGGTGCTTCAAAGTCAATCTCGTCACAGTTTCCGCAGAAAAAGTGATCAGACAATAAATTAAACATTCACACAACACATGACTCCGACGCGGAATTGCCACACAACACATAAGCACCAAGCTTTCGACACTGCAATGGGATCCGAAATGCTGGCCAGAAAGGTCATAATAATATGGCATAATAGACACAAACCAGAAGATTCTGAGTAGCCGTGAAAACCTAAGAACATTCTTAATCAAATAGTTAATCAAAGTTAAACAGACAAGAACAATAACAAGAAAAACCTAATAGAGAAAGTAATTAATAAAACATAATAATCAATCAAAACATAAACCAAAGCATGTAGAAATACAGTTATAAAGGAACATTTTTATAAAATATAAATAAAAATATGCAAAAATACCAAATAATTAAAGAAAAAAATAAATAGAAAAATACGAATGGGCGTGAAAAGAGGAAGTGAAGTGAAGTGGCTGGGATTGCGGTTGAGCGGAGTGTGTGTATGTGGCGAGGATAGGCACTATGTGCACAAAGTAATGTGAATTTGGCTTGAGTGTGCATATATAGGTGGTCGATCTGAGTCTATCAGGTGAAGATATAGAAACAAATATGATTTTAAAGATGTTAATGTTAATATGTTACAGATGTTAATATTAAATATATCAATGTTGTTGAAGATATCACTGTATGCTTTACATGCTCACTGAATGAATGAATTCTGTGTATAAGAAGTTCTACTTCTGGGTACATGGCAGAGCATGGTCTGTCGAGTATCATTCAGGATCAATTAAAGTTGTTGAGAAAATCTTTTTATTATTTCTTTTATAATAAAACTCATCATACTATTGTAGAGTTTGACAGTGAGATATTGAAATGGATAATATATTTAATAATGGATTATTCGCTTAATTGATTTATATTTATATTAGATTTAGTGTTGAAGGACTTTTTGATTTATAATACATATTTCCAAATTATCTCTATTATTTTAAAGTCTCACTGTCAAACTCCAATCCTCTCCCCCACCAGAAATGAGACTGTAACTCCACATAACACTTGAATCTTTTATGAATTTAATTTATGGAAGTTATTGTGCATTCTTCTTGGCGAAGCCACAGTTTGGTATCGAAACCAGTAGACGTTTGAAAACAATCAGTGTGGTTTATACAAAGTTTTTTGTTTCCTCAAATTAATAAACATTATCTTTCTTTTCAAATTGCAATATTTTTTACTAAAATATTACATACCAGGGAGAAATTTGAAACAGACAAAACGGTTTTGTCCATGGTTCAAAGAATAATTGCGAACTTATTGCGCAACCTTTTATTATGTACAGTCACAGTATAATAAATACATACAGTATGTTATCTTGGCAGTGTCCTTGAAATAAATACCTACGGCCGCTTGGTACTTAAACTTGGTTAAAAACGCACCAGGGCTGCTCATTGACTGACTCTTTATGGTTTGGGGTGCCATAAATTGACCTAAATGTATGCGTGGGAGCGTCTCGCACTGCTTGCGTCCGTACGTTACTGCAGCCCTGCAGCGACTGAGCAGTTCGAAGTATACCGAGATTTCGAAGGGTGTCGTTTCGGCTGTTTGTATGAGGATATAATACTGTATGCTTTACTATACTGTGGTACAGTTTTGCCATTTGAATTATGAATGGAAAATATAAATAATTAACTTATTTTATTCATTGTATTTTAAATTCCTATTAAGTGCAACATTACAATTTCATTTTTCGAATAATTCTTCAAAATTGTTGGTTTTTACCCAAAAAAATTGTAATTTGGAACTTAGTATAAAATAGTAGTGAAAGTTAGTAATGGTTTCTCAGTAAAAAGTTGTGACAGCAATTTATTTCAATTTATTTATGTATTACAGGTATGTATATGATTCTAATCATCAATTAATTTAATAGCAGGTTGTTCTTCTTCTCAAGGAGCTATTTAATACCTATGGACACTAGAAAGCAATTTTACTCTAACCTACAACATTACAAGAGAGGCAAAAAACATAAAAAAATTTGGAAACTAAATACTTTTAGTGTAATAGTTTTTTCATGCTGTGTTATTGATTGATGTATGTAACTGCATATGTCTTTCTCTAAACATATTCAGAACATGTTCTCTAGCTGTGTAATACAACTGTCAAAACAACTTACAAAAAACAATTGCAGAATATAAAAAACAAGCATTTTACTTACTTGTGCTTTTGAATTTCTGAAATTCCTCCCTTCTGATATCCAAGACGCTCGGCGGGATTGTCTCGACAGAGTTTCTTGATGAGAGCAGTGGCGTTCCGGGTGATGTTTCGTGGGAACTCAATGGCATCTATTCCCTTTAGAATAATATTATAAGTCTTCATCGGGTCCGTACCCGTGAATGGGGGAGTCCCCGTGAGGAGCTCAAACATCAGCACACCTGGAATGTTAACCAAATAAATGTAATACATTTTAATACAAGTAAGTACCTCTTAATTCTTTGTTAAAAACTTACTACAATATTACTAAATATGTAGTCAATATTTATTACAATTCTTGTTTTTACATCAGTATCACTGGAGCCAAATTAACTCCTCTCAAATATAATATTTGACACCGTAATACTGTGTATTTATTATTTGGCGGCCCTTGTAGCGCAGTGGGAATGACACTGGCTTCCCACACCGAGAGTTCCGGGTTCGATTCCTGGTGAGTTCACAATTTAGTCTATATGATTTACTCAAGCCTGGGTGTTCAGTGATGTATTTCTCTTCTGTAATTGGGCCTCCTGGCCTGTTGAAGCGTAAAAAAATCATTAAAAAAATAAAAAATAATAAAAATAAATAATTAATTTAAAAAAATTAAAATAAATATTGTGAAAATATTTTTAAAAATTTTAACTTTGTTACACTTTGACAAAAGATGATGCATACTTAAAAATTATAATATGTATTAATTATTTTACTACAAAAAGAGGCGCAATACTTTACAGAAACACAGATATAATTTAAGTAGCAAAAGTACTACAACACACATATTAATGCAAACAAATATTCAGCCGGAAAGATTTTTTAAATTATTAGCAGACGTTCTGTACTAGCGGTAACACGACACATGTTTACACGCCATATTATGTGTGTTCTACGCGTGTGTTCTACGCTTAAGAAGTTACATATAATATCTGCTAAATAAATTTTCTGAATATGTTCACCAATCATATATTTGTTTATTTGCTAATGGATGTATTCACCATAAAAATTTAATTTTTAAATATTTATTCATATTAAATATACCTATATATAAATAACTATTAAATGTTTTTAACATTTCATTATAGCAATACATATTTGTACAACTCTTACAATGTTGTGTGCATTAACAATAAGAGTAAATTTGATAAAAAAGTCTCTATACTGAAGAATTATTACACAGGGTATCTCATAGCTAACAGGAAAAACTTTACAGGTAGCTTCCTGCCTTACCTAATTATTTTTTGCAAAAAGTTGAATTATCATTACAGTAACTTATATCGATTATGAAAAATTCATTTGCTTTAATTTCAGGTTAAAAAATCAATTAATAACAACTTTTACAGATTACTTTTTGCTAGTTTTAAGGGATTGAATTAGCATAAATATATTTGAGAATAATCTATGTGTCGCCACAGTAAATTGATACAATATTTTTTTTAAATAACATTGGTGTTATCTTTATCGGACACAAAATAAATTAAGCTCAGTTACTTAAATTATTTAAATATCAAGATATCCCGTCAAATATTATAAATAATAATAATCGGCAGGTGTGCTTCTCTGTTGCGTCCATTCATTTAAAGAATTTATGCAAGGTCTGTGAATTTATAGATGTATGTATCAAAGCAGATATGTAATTATTTTTAATTCTTAAAATAAACTTCTTCAATCCCAAAAACTTTTTTATGTTTTTGAGTTCATTAAAATTTACTGAAGCATTCGATTTGTATAACCTTTATAAAATTCTGTATCAATAATATACACACCTAACGACCAGTAATCTGCGCTGATGTCATGACCTCTGTTGAGTATTACTTCTGGAGCAACATACTCGGGAGTCCCGCAGAAGGTCCAAGTCTTCCTTCCAGTATTGAGCCTCTTAGCAAATCCGAAATCTACGAGTTTCACATAACCCTGACTATCTAGCAAGAGATTTTCAGGCTTCAGATCTCTGAAAATATAAACAAATATGAAATTTTATACTGTACGTATAAATCCTTGTACAGTGGGCATAATGCTGACTTCTCATATCCAGGATTCCGGGTTGTATTCCTGGTGAGGTCACAATTAGGGAATGCAATCCTGAGTCGGGATTACCCTTCCGGGATCCCTCGAGATTAGAATTTCCAATCCCGCGGGATCCCTAGGGATTGGGATCCCGAATACTCTTGTGTTTTTTTTGTTTATAGAGCTGAATAGCAATTAACGACAACAGCTTTCATTTTTATATGAGCAATTTTAATAAAATGTTCATTATTAATCATTGCATTAATGTTTTCATAGGCGTTTTTCCAAGCATCAATCAGTCAATGCAGTAGAATTGGTAGTAGTTTTTATTAATATGTTGGGTTGATAAAATACAGCAAATATTATTCAAAGCTATTTTCATAATTTGAATGTGACATGAACATAAGTTTTAAGTACTTACTTAAGGGCCACCCATGCCCAATTTTTTATGAAATGATTTATTTTATATAACTAACCTATAAATAATATTTCTAGAGTGCAGATAGTCGAAGGCCTCTACCACGCAGGCTGTGTAGAATCGTGTAGTTGGATCGTCAAAGTGTCCTAAAAGTTAAAAAAAAACTTCTAAAGTTTTTGCATAGTAAGAATATATATAAGATACTGCATAATAAGAAATAATGGTTAAAATTCAATTGTGCAAGTTATGAAGTATAAGTAGTTCAGCAGCTTACTAGAAATTATATAAAATAACGACATACTAGAGTGCCACCACGATAACTAGGCGTGCGAGGGAGGTCGCCACTGTCGCGAAACAGAAGTTGCCGGGTTGTAAATTTATTACACAATACATAATGTACTGAATGTCCGGTAACCAGTGTCAATATAAATTTGGTCGGGTAACAACGCGCTCCACGGCGGCCGCTCTATCTGTCAAACTCATGTCAAACTATCAGACGGTAATATCGGTCCATTATTTGCTATTTCAGCTTCGCAAAACTTAATACTTCATTGGCAATTGTTCTTGCACCACCCCGGACTGTTTTGGTTGTTTTGGACATAATAATTCAGTGTATATTGGTAATCAAGATGCCACAGCTCCCGAGCAAATACAAAATTGTACTGAAGTACAGGGCGAGGGGTTGCCGCCGGGTGCGGGCGGGGCAGGTTTTAGTTCCAATCCTGCCGCACGCCAAGTTATGTTGGGCAGGCTATAATATATCTACATGACTTTTTAAAATCAACTACCCTAAGTTCGAATATCCATCGGTCTGTCTGTGATTCTGGAATTCGCTGAAATTACAACTACAACACTGATGAAGACCAGCCGCTAATGAAGCCCTGGCATCCGAGTATGACATGTCAATAAGCGTGCGGCTCAGGTTACACACAAGGGTCATTATTAATTATTATTATATCCTGTGATTTTTCTTGGAAATATACTCACATTAAAATTACACGGTGTGGTGAATGATAACAATCAACAAAATATTATTTTTTTACATTACAAATTATGTTACATGCCTACATATGTCTGTAAAAATATTTTCCTGGTAAATTTTTTTTTTTCTTTTCTTTTTTTTTCTTTTTATTTCTTTTTTTTTTCTTTTATTCTTCCTTTTTTATTTCCCATTAAAATATAAAAATAAAAATATATAAATACATATAAAAATAATAATGAGTTTGTTCGTTTATTTCTATTAGTGTTTTGTATTTAAACATTTTTAAATTAAAACATTTGCAGCCAGCATTTCTTCAGGTAATTTCTTGCATAAATTGTCTTGAACGATCAATTGGACTAAACGCTTGCGCTATTAAAATAGGACTAACTTGGTGATCTCCTGGAACAAGGCTGAAACCCTCAACCAGTACTAGATCAAGCGAGCATCTTAACCACTACACCAATAATGTTACACTTTTTTTAGGTATTGATAAACAGAATATATATATAAACAGTACTTACTACTATTTACATATATGTTATATACTAACACAATATATTTAATAATATCAGTGTTCTCAAAAATAATGTCATCATCTCATATTATATTGTAATATTTTTCAAGCAGTGGTTAAAATTTTACTAATTTTTTAAATTAATATAAATATACCTTTGTCTCTTAAAATAGTCCATAGCTCTCCTCCAAGGCAGCTCTCCATCAGCATGTACAAGTACTTTCTGTCCTTGAATGTTTTGTACAGCTTCACAATAAACTCGCAGTTGGCCTCGCCCATAATCTCCTTTTCGCTCATGATGTGCTGCTGCTGCCTGGTCTCCACGATCTGGGACTTTTTCATCTGCTTTAGGGCGAAGGACCTGTTGGGCTCCCCTTGTAGCTGCACCAGCTCCACTCGGCCAAATCCTCCTACTCCTAGAGTAGCGATGATGCGGAGATCCGATAGTCTCAAGTGAGCAAACTCTTCGTTCAACCTGTAAATCAGAAACAATAGTTAGAAATAGAAAACATTAAATTAAAGTACTAAATTACCGTTTAATCAAATTTCATTGAGCACTCAAAATTTTCATAATTCATTCATTGATGATAAGCTCAAAGTTTGAACAAACGGTATGAATCATACAGAAGCCATAATATTATGCAAATTAAATACATTTAAATAAACAATGAATACGATAACTTACCGTTTGCCTTGCAGCTGTTCCATACAAATGAAGCAAAGGTAAAAGAAGGATTATATTATAATTAATTTTAAAAAAATTGTTATAAATTTTCAAAAAAGTTTTATTGTAATGATGTTTGTTATATTTGTCAACTCTATGTTCATTAAATTTTGCCATATTAACATTCAAAAGAAGAACAAATAGCAAAATTGTGTTCACTAACATATAACAGATTAATTAAGTTACTCCACTAACTGATCAAAAAATATTAAAAAATGGTAACAAACTGCAACAATAATGACATTGTTGATTTTCAAATAATCTTATATTGAACATCAATAAATACCTTCTCCTGGATTCTCCTTCGTCCTTGTACTTGGTTCTGATTTCGTCGAGGTTGGATATGAGCTGGTTGAAGGTCTCCCTGTCGATGACTAGACACGTCACTCCTTCGGGTGAGTCGCAAATAATATTAGCCGTCCTCAAATCATCACTGAAAAATAAAAATTGGTATAAGTAACCACGATGCGCTGAAAAATAATGATTCTCATTTGAAGAAAGTCTGACACAAATAAGGCAGTAAGAAAAAAATATATTAATTCAAATTATTACCTGCTTACATACTAATGTTTTACGAAAATTAAATTTTTACAAATTTATAAAATTTTTGGCATTAATTAATTGTGAATTCAAGAAGCAACTATTATTTATTATTTCAGGGTTAAAATTAATGTTTTGTACCATGTTTTAGATTAAATGAATCATCAAAGCTAGGGTAAAACGAGGGGACGGACGAGAAGTCCTGATGAATCGACGTAGCATAAAAGGGTAGTATATGTTTACTATTATTAAAGAACTTCAGAGTTCTTTCAAGCAAAATTGTTATAGACAGTCAAATACTAAATAGTGCATACCCTTGCAATGCCTTTTCACCGAAGAAGTCTCCCTTCTCGAGAACTCTTATGAACTTTTCTTCGTGAGTGTTTGGCTGCTTCATGGTCACCTTCACCTGAAACATTCATTGTAAAAATATTAATATTTTAAATATATTATAATTTAATGGAAACATTACATATCTTAAGAACACTACTTTTTTCACAATGATTAATTACATCCATTCTCTATGTACATGTATATATTAAATACTATATAAAAAAAAAACTAACATGTCAAGTTAAAATTAGTAGTGTTCGTTTTCTTTCGAATTTTAAAATGCGTACCAAAAGAAAAATAAACTGGTACAGAAAATTATCTGTTGTATAGAATATTTGCCTATACGTTACATTTATTATTTTATTTTATTATAGCCCTCAAAATGGAATTTCAAGTAAACAAAAGTGAGCACATTCTACACCTCCTGTTCGAATGACATTGAGTTAAGACCAGATTGTTTTTATCTTAGAGGCATCGAATAACTTGTAGAACATTGGTAAGAAGTTTTAAATAATAAATACATCATTGACTAATCTTTTGTAATTTTTTATTGTGTCTTCTTCTCCTCTTCATTTGGAAAAAAACGGACCCAACATATACTCATATCCACTACAAATGTATTTGAATGTGTTAGGAGAATTTTACAACTGCTTAGGTACAATATAGAAAAACGTCATATTGGCGCTGGCTGCAATGAAATTAATTTCCATATATTTGTGTATCAGTGCTGACACTAATTTAACCACACAAATATGTATAAAAAATATAGCTATGTCAATACAAATCAAATAAAATTATTTAAGTGAATGGATATTTATTTGTTTATCTATTCACTTTTTGTATGCATATGTATTAATACGATGGCGGGTTTATTATTTCAATTATTAATTTATGACATGTTGTGCCACACAAGAAAAATATTAATCAAGTAATGTATTTTTATTGGGCATTGTACTCATATTTTTGTAGGAGCTAAGTATACCTGTGTACTCGTGTATATACATATTTTATGGATAATCAAAACCAAAATATTCAGCATAATATTATTTTCTCCATTGTTTCATTCAAAAAAATAGCATCATTGTTTCGGTTTCCATCATCAATTCCAAGGTCACCTGGAAGGCTATAACAATCTGATATTTACGAAGGATGTAAAACCTTCATAAAAATAATAATAACTGGAAGGGCAATAAAAATTTAGCCCCTATATATGTGATGTGTTGTTGGAGCTGTACTAGTCCTTAATCAGGGAGTGATAATAGATGTACCACAGAAGATTATACACAATGTAAGTCTCAAATTTTTCATAATCATAGATGGTTACTGTGTCAGAAATAGTATCGCTGTTATCCAGAAAGGATAATAGCGATTTTCATATTATTACATATTATCGAATACAGATGGTAACCAAATATTTTTCAACGTCTAAGGCCCGGTTGTTTCAAGTTGGATTAAAATAAAAGTTCGTTTAAAGCGTAGATTTTTACGGAAACGGATCGTTTGATTGGTGGAGAACGCAAAAATCCATGCTTTAAACGAACTTTTACTTAAATCCAACATGAACAACCGGCCCTAAGTGATCCATCTTATTTATTTTAAATATCACAGAAGTGTATTCGAAAATTGCAACGTCACAATCAAATATATTTTCATTAAAAAATAAGAACCAGCGCTGTTCTAAAACGAAAAGAAATTGCTCTTCACAGATGAATGACGACATTAATGCAAATCGTTATTCTCTCGAACTTAATTGGCAAACTATAAAAAAAACTGTTAGGAATCCTTGAGACATGAAACGATGGTACAAGACTAAAAATAATTACAAATAACCTTGCGCTAATCACTTTGAAGCGTTTCAAGTTTTTACTGTAATATTTGCATAGTGATCGCACGATTGTACAATATGCCCTATAAAGCGCATCGCCCCGCGCACGCAACCGGGGACGGGAGACAGCAATGTCCTCACAGTGCCTTTACAAATCGCAATTAGTCTTAGACTAAGTCAAAAATTTGCATTTTTGGATTAATTACGCAGAAATTATTATTATGAAAGCATTGTTTATCACCTGGTCGAAAAATATCACAGCTGTACACAATTTTAAGACAGAAAATACAATCTTGACATTTCATAATTCATAATCTATACTAAAGAGGTGATATTTGTATATTTGGATGTAGGAGGTAATTCGATTTCCAAAATTCTTTCACCGATATTTCGAATGGACTTTCAAGGCGGATATAAGCTATATATTATTGTGTTGAAATAAGGGGGCTTTTCGTGGTGACGTATTTTACAACTAAAGTCGACGAAAAAATGGTCGAGGGATGCGTTTTTTATGAACGCTGCCTTAACGGTAAGAGATATTTAAATACTCTCTATAGAGAAGTTGTAGAACTCAAAGAGTTCTATGAAAAATTGATAAAATGTGAGTAAAAGTTACTAAAAATCTATGCGTGCGAAGCCGCGGGCACAGCTATTATAATATAATATTCAAAGGTTCAAATATAATGCGTAATTTTAAAATTAAATGACAACGAACTTCCCTCTTGTTCCTATCTATACGAGATTAATATGGTTTATTAAATTTATCTATTTTATATTCAAAAAAATAGTTTTACACAGATTTTAGCTTTTACAAAAAATTAACTATTTTTAAAACAATCTTAATAAATACCATTTAATTAATAAACAAATTAACGCATAAAGGTTCAACTTAAAGATAACGCTCCACTTCTGTTAACGATTGCGACAATTGCGTAACAAAAAAGATATCAACAGGGCCGTACTGCGACCACGATGCGTTTCTTTTTCGAGGGAAAGTTTTTCTTCGCGGCCAATTATATGTGGCTTCAAGAGAAAAAATAAAAAAAACCTTGCGAAAGGCGGAATATCGAACAAAAGATCAATACATATTATTAAATAAACCACTATTGACGCGTGCACACGGGGACGACTCGGCTCGGAGACTCGCCTCGAAAGTCGCGTGATGAAAGGAAAATACAAATTACCGTGCATTAAAAAATGCAAATGACTCGAGAACGCACCGTTGATACACGAGTGTGCGTACCTAATAAACATAACCGAAATTGCAATACATTACGTACAAGAGAAATTTACTACCTAAGTGAAAAGAGTTTTGGGATATTTATTCGTTGACAATTTATACCTACGTAATTACGAATAATTATTTTTCGTAGCTAATTAAGTATTAATATTAAATGTATGTTTATTCATTATTATAATATGTAACCAGCGTGCATAACTACATAAACCAAAGCAATGCGATAATCAGACACTTTCAAATATAATTTAAATTATGGTAATTAAATTTCAAGTTTTTAGATGAGTTTTCTATTGATGGATAAAGCGCTAAATATTTGGTGAAATATTTCTAGGCAACGATAGTTATAGAACAGAAACGATAGTCGATTTGATATATCTATAAGCAATGAACGGTATATTATGTTATTTAATAATAAACTAAAAATAAAACTATTTTATAATAATGATGGATTACATTTATGGATTACGTTTACATTGTAGAGATAATTCACGATGATCATTAATATTAAAAACAAACATAAACTGTGTTACCTCGCTTAAGTTTAATAATATTTTATATTAAACTACTAGTAATTATAGTTTCAAGAGCATCAGAATTACTCATCGACAGGTGAAGTATTAAGCTGACTACATTTTGTGGTCTACATTTTTATTATTTTATTACTACATTCTATATTTACTTACATGTTTAGATTTTTTTCATTCGTTCATTTCATTGCCTTTACGCGCGTCGGTACTGAGAAGTTTAGAAATGAACATGTTATAATTTGATCTGAACGAGTCCGGTGTCGGATATACAATATATTTTGACGTTTATGAATCACTTCAAAATAAATAAATCCTGAGTCTAGCAATTAATTTTAAAAAAAAAGCAAAATTTCGCCAGATAATAAGTATCGAATATCTAACTGTTGAAGAGCTTAAATTTCCGAGTGAAAATCAGTAAATTAATGTAAATTTGACAACTACCAACCTGTCCCTTGGATATGATAAAGAAGGTGTCTCCTCTGGCTCCTTGTCTGACAATATAGTCTCCCTGCTGGTAGAACGTCTCCTCCAGCACGTCGGAGATCTTCGTGAGGGTGTCTCCAGGCAAGTTTTTGAATATTGGCACGCTGAAAAAAAAGTGCAAATGTTTAATAATGTCTACAAATCATACAAAACACAGGGTCATAATCATAATTACGTTACAGATCGTATCAAATTATAGCCGTATTAAAAAACTGAATTCATCATAATTAAATCGGGGTATATTTACATTTTGAAATAAACATAAATACGTGCCTATTTTTATAGAACAAATTGACTATGCAATGTTACAGGAATGCGTTTATAATTTATATATGAACAATTAACCAGTTTCCTTTGAAACAAACAGAAAAACAAAAAGAATACGAAGCATTTCCTGAATGCCGACGAATGAGATCTGAATTTATCGGAGCTATTCCGTAATATCTGGTTGCGACCACTTGACAAATGTGGCCACGTGACTTATGCCATACAGCACTTACAACCGTGTCATTACCAGGTAACGGTACGACTAGATGGATGACAACACCCGACCCTTACCCGGCCATTTAAGTAACCGGCAGTGGCGTAACTACCGAGGGGCAGTTGAAGTACACTGTTTCAGGTGCAAATTTCTAAAACACTTTTGTTTTACCAAAAAATATGTTGCCAGTTGATTCCGGTTGAACTTACTTAATACTTTTATATTCATTTAATTTCCTTTCACCAAAATGTTTCCACTAGCTACTACATCGAAAAGCACTGTCTACTATGGTACAGTAAAATACAAATCGCACCAAATAAAACATGTTACTTTGCTGCCAAAACACTTAGCAATTCTGATCCTGAATTTCAATACGTAAATAATACACTCTCAGTCAATTATAGAAACTAAAAATAGTAGATATGTTTAGAAAATATTTCTTAGCAATCTGTGCAAGTTTGTCGATGACTTTAGAAATGCATTGGAAATTGGATTTGGCATACATGTATACTTTTCTTTATAATTTAGATATTAGATGTGTTTTTTATGATTCAACATATTTATGTAGTATGTTAATTACAACTCATTTATATCCACTATTTTATGTTTTCATTTATACATTTTCAGTATTGCTAGTAATTACATCGAGTTGGATTTATATTTAGTTTTTAACAATTTTTATAGGTACATAAAAAAGAGGAAATAACTCATCAATAAAAACTGTTCCGGGCGCCCAGTAAAATTACGCCACTGAAGCAATTAGTGTATGATTTCTACTCGTAAAATCAATAATAGTTTTCGTCGAATTATTATACTAAAATCAGAATTTATAAGGTCGTTAAAATTTGGAACGAAAAACATATACTGAAATATGAAATATCCCTGTAAATGTTGATATCCGGTGAAAACCATCATACAGCAATCAAGACCATTGAACATTGACAGATTTAACAAATAAGTGATAAACATACTAAGACGTGCACAGACGTAGCAAACAATTTTTTTTATTTATTATTTTTGCTTTTTAGACTACCATAATTTTAATATCCCTGGCGGGTTACGTATTTTTGCAAAATAATATTATTCAAACACATTGAAATGTGTAAACATGCATTTGATTTCATTTACATACAAATAATTATAAATTTTACGACATAGTTGATAGAAATCACTTCATATTTACTGTCAAAATATATGCTCGGTGTTTGTAGTACAAAACATACGATTAAAAATTTACAAACACACCTATGACACAATATTAGAACCATCATCGTTACTGGCGTATAAGTACCTAGATATTTTCCTATGAGCCAACACCGTTTAAAAAATAACGTAATTATAAATTACCACTGATAATTAGCGGTGGCAACTTTATTGGCGCTTTTTGCAACCTCGTGGCTGTGGAAAGTCATAAAGAAGATTGCAATCAAATATACCGCATACATAAAAATGATGAAAACAGTAATAAAGTTTGTATCGAGTTTGAATCGAGTCGTATTGCGTGGACTGCGCGTGCAATCATCTATCGCGCCTATTCAAAGTAACGAATCGATCGTGAATAAATAATGTAGGTTACGCAATCATCCAATAATATAGATATAGCTGATGCAATCTTAAAATGAATGCAACAATAAAATGAAAAAGTTGATGCAACCTTAAAATGAATAACCTATTTATGTTTCTCAGAAAAACCACATTCTGGATCGGACGGGTTCTGGATTCCAGTTACATTGGCAACACATTAGATACCTCCCAATAATTTCAGTTAGCTTTATTACTTTGTTTATAAATAAAAATTATTTATTTTTGTCTAAATTTTCACAAATGTGAGTTTGGTATAAAAACATCCCAAATCCAATTAATTTAAATAACGGTTATTAAAGATATTTTTACAAGATTTGACTGTACATTTTTTTTGTTAGGATACATTTTTAGTTAAAAATACATTTTCATATCATGTTATTATAATATTTACTGCAAAATTAGATTGGAACCCAAACAAAGTATTACAAATTAATGGACCAACGGCAAGGACAACTAACGAGTTTCAAAGTGTTTTGGCGGCTAAAACACTATTGGCTGATTGTGTGCATTTCAACAACTTTAAAACTAAACGAATATTTGGGATATTTCGAATTTCATACCTAAAAAATTATCCAATTTGATCTCGATAAATTTTATAGATCTAGACAATTTTATATTCTTTTTTTATTTGGCTTTTTAAATAACATATATGATAAAATATGTTTTAATTCTAATATTGATATTACCCCCTCACTGAGGTAATCCTGTTAAACTTTGTTTTGTGCTGATTTTTAGTTACAGTCATTGAGTGTTTAATTGTGTATGTTAAAAAAAATATGGCTTCATTCATTTACTGATTTTTTTTATATCGCACATTGTTAGTTCCTTTTTATTGAGTCGTAATAAAACTATATTCCAATGCAGCCATTATCTTCGATTTTAAAACTTTTGACAGCAATCTCCTCCCAAATTAACCACAACGAGCGTGTCACAAAATACTGACGAGCGACTAATTAAGTGTCAGTTATCTGAGTTACAATTCTGCCAAAAAAATTATTAATTTTGCATCGCATGAATTTTGAATCTTCCGTATCAGGCGCGTCGCGCAGTGTCATCTGCAAGAATGTCGATATTAATCACGATTCTAAAATATGATTTGTGATCGTGACAATATTGCCAAACAGTGGTGCGTCATTTGCGGTTGAAATTCAAGACACTATTTATTTTTTCGCCGAGTGAGTGAGTGTTTACTGCTTGATGATTATAAGTGCCTGGGAATCGCGGACCGGTTGATTCATCGAAATAACAAATTCAATTATGGTCGAGAACCACCGCACGGAGAAAGTGAAACGAGGAAATCGAAGTGATATTTAGATTGACATAAAAAATATTCCCAGACTAACTCAAAACTTAACAGACGCGTGATTAACGACTTTCTACTGCAGAACTTACCCAGAAATGAGAAATAAATTAGCGAACAAATTGCCTCGGGACTTGAAACAATCGCAATATCAAGAAGCACGATTCTTAATGGAGAGATGGCCAGTGACGTTCTAGGTGTAGTACCGCCCTTTGGCAAATTTAGAATGCCGCTCCAACTATTCGATGTGAATTCATTACAACATTTAAATAAGAATGTGAGTTGAACGAGATAAGCCGAGTTAACCTAAAATTATTTAAAATAATCCACCCACAACCGTCAGGTGTTGGTAACATTTACATCTTGTTTTATGACCCGGTCCAGTTCGGTGCATTGCAGACGCCCTTCGCCGAATGTTTACAATAAAACTTTATGGGCTTTGATATTTTCTCGACACATTTCCTGTCGAATTGTTTTCGAACAATTTTGAGAAATGGACCCATAAAGTACATAATTTTAAAGATTCGATCGATTTAAAGATATTTTTGGATTATTTTATGAGAGACGGTAATTTTAATATTATATTGTAAGTGTACAGTCAAAAGAACCACATCTTTATTACACCTATTATTCAATTCACTTTCCAAACATTAAGAAATATTAAGAGAAACAAACCATTTCAATATTGCAATAAAAAATTGGGTAATAAACTTTGATCGAAAATGCTTCCGAATAATGGGTACCTATTCATGAGCGAGTGTGTGATGTTCAGGTTCAAATAAATGTGTGAGGGTGCTGCTACTGCTACTAAATGATATAAAGTGTGCATTTTTAAGTCTATTTGTAGGTAATTAATTGGCATATAAAATTATAAATCGTTTGCCTCAAAACGAGCCTTAACACATTATAAATGCAATTGCATAATATAATTTACAGAGGAATAAAAAAATATATATATATTTTTTAAATTCCGCCCAGAAGTTTCCAACCTTACTTACGCGGCCTTGAAGCTGGCATAAAATATTGTTTCTTCTAGCATTCTAGCAGTTTTCAGTTCGTGCTCATCGTCTGGTGGAACAATTATAATGGCGAACTTAAAACTCTCAACCAGTAGTAAAAACTATGTTACAAGCATAGAGCACGACCGTGAGAACGGCGCAAGTCTTCATATTCCATTTGTAACACATTTCAATGAAAATGAAATCATAATTGCGCATTTTAACACTCTCATTGTTCTCAAAGCGGTTCGGCGATGATCGATATGCTGCGAAAATTACTCGCTTGGATAAATAATCAACGTTAATATAATTCTCGCCATTTGCACATTGGTTACGTTGATCACTAATCTTAATTAATGGTGGCCTAAAAACGAAAGTCGTACGTACACGCTTTTCAAATAAACAAATCGTCTGCTTTTATACGCTCTCTTTTCATATACATTCGTAAGCGAGTTTTTAACATCACCCACGCAGTATCAATTTAAACTGCTTATTCAAATTTAAATGCTAAACTTTACGACTGAGCGCTCAATAATAATCGAAAATTATTAATTTTAATCGCAATAATGACCATATCATGTCAAAAAGGATTTAATAATTTATAGTCATCCACTTTATGTAAACGTTGAAAGATTCAGAGGTCTGACTAGTCGGGAAGTTGGTGAAAAATCAATTACAAGATTCCTCCATAAACAACAGGCAAAGAGAGTTAAATAAAAGCATGTAAAAATATTGCTTTCTTGGATATCCTATTTTCCAAACTAAATAAATAAATCATAAATCCTGGTTCTAACGTATTGATAGATATTTAATAATTTTTATAAACTACATAAATAAATCATAAATCCTGGTTCTAACGTATTGATAGATATTTAATAATTTTTATAAACTACATAAATAAATCATAAATCCTGGTTCTAACGTATTGATAGATATTTAATAATTTTTATAAACTACATAAATAAATCATAAATCCTGGTTCTAACGTATTGATAGATATTTAATAATTTTTAACATCCTGAAGTCGTAATGAATAAAGATTCATGGAAAATTTAGTTCACGCAGAAAGAGGGTTAGATATGTGAGGTTGTGGGTTGACAATATTTTCCTCAGGGCTCCAGAGTGCAATTGAGAAAAGTTTGGCAAGGATAAGATCCAGTATAATTAATATTTATGTCGAGGAGTGTGGGCGCCTATGTTATGTAGGGTTTGAAAGTAGAAGTAGAAGTAGCTTGTTGGTCCTGTGGTTAGGACTCTCGCCTCGTGATCCAAAGGTCGCGGGTTCGAACCTCACTCCAGACCAGTAAGTTAGTCCTATTTTCATAGCACAAGCGTTTAGCTTAGTTTGAAAATAGTAAGAATATTGATGTGACACGTATTCCGTGTTCGCATCTCTATTTAAAAAAAAAAAAAAAAGATTATCTGAGTAAAATTTGGTTTAGTTTTGAGTGCATGTTTATATAGAGAACAAAGAGACATATATATTCGGTTTTACAAATATATAACTAACTGTCTTGCATTTGTTGCCATCCATATGCAGGGTGTAACAGAGCTAGTCCATAATACCTTACAGGTAGATTATAATATAAATTATGAGTCGACAAAGTTTAAGCATAAATGACCTAATATCAATAGTCATGGAAATAAGCCACATCAAAGTTTTCATTTTTTTTTTCAATTTAAATCAGATTTTTTTGGCAAGGGTTTAATCATTGAAAAACATTGATGCGGCTTATCTCCATAACTATTAATATTGGGGCATTATTTAGGCAGGGATCTATCTACCTGTATAGTATTGTGGATCAAATATGTTACACCCTGTTAGCAATCGTTTTACTCAATCTTCCTCCGCCTCAGCTTCCAATCATTCTCTATGTTAGGTGCAATTATGTACTCGTATATACAGGTACATACATATGAATGTAGTAGATATAGTGTGTTAGTTTAAACACCTATGTTTATGAGTGATTTCTATTTTTACGTTAGTATTAGTTTAAACCCATATGTGAGTGATTTCTACTTTTATAAAATGAACTATGTATATATTTTGTTCCGCTAAAATATTTATCATACTCATAATACTAACAAGCGTGATGATATGGATGGGTAGATAAGTCAGCCGCATAAAGAAATTTTAAGAAAAGATTGAGAAGATTGCTACCATCATCATTGTATTAAAGTTGATCCAATCATCAGAAATACACGTTGGCCCATAATAGTTGTAAGAACGGGCCAAATGAATCGGTGAGATTTATGTTAATCTCAGAATCCATTTATAGTTCCTTCTTTATTATGGACGGAGACTGTACCGTTATTTACGTATTTGCAGCGAGGTGTGCTATTGAACTGGCATGGCTGTGTTCTGAATACCAAATTTGGTTGAAAAACTTTAAAAAAGCGGAACGGTCCTGGAACTCTCATAAAAATGTTAAATAAACTCAATACGACGACTTTCTATTAATAATAATATATTATAAATTTTTGCTATTTGTTTTTAAAATCCACATTGGAAACATGTCAGCAGAATTTAATAGAAATTTTAATTTAATTTATTCAACATGAGCACGATCATTATACAAAAAGAAGAGATATTACGTTATCTCAGCAATTAACCGCTATTATACAGGGTGTAACAGAGCTAGTTTACAATACTTTACAGGTGGATTCCTGCCTTGATTATGAGTTGAAAATTTTCAAGCAACTATGACCTGATGTCATGGAGTTATGCAATATCAAATTGTTCCATTTTTTTCAATATTTCTGACTTAATTTTTGCAAAATGTTGGACTATCATTACACGAACTTATATCTATTCGAAAAATTCATTCGTCTCAATAAAAGTTTTCGACTCATATTCAAGGCAGGAAACCACCTGTGAAGTATTATGGACAAGCTCTATTACATCCTGTATAATATTATACACTTCGTCAATTTTGACGTAGTGACATTTGACAGATGTCTCGACATTTCTCGTAGAAAAGTTTACGCGTACATAAATAAGTAAGATCTTATGTGATCATATATAAATAACGATGTTATCCTATGAATAGGCTCATAATGAGACAGAAATTGAAATCTCATAACAAGGAAAGAAATAAATACGAATATATTTCAATTTAAGATAAAGCTTTTAAATATGTGTTGTGTACGTTTTAAATGCCTTATAGAATTATGCATATTGTGCATATTGGAGCATATTATACTCGTAGATATATTTATGTATGCATGAGAAATAAATATAGAAAATATCGGGAAGGTAGTAAATAAGAAGGAAACCAACCCATAAAAACCAAGTTTTTCCAATACTCCCTTTCTCATTTACTAGTGGAAACAGGTTTGGCGCTTAACCTACGCGTTGGGCTCGAGTCGGACGACGCTACGAAAGCTAGTAATAAAAATCCAAAATTATTCTATAATTATTTTTAAAAAATTAAACGAAAATTTGTTATATCATTTTTATTGTCGCCACGAGTCTGTCTGCAAAGTTTCAGCTCGATTGGATCACGGGAAAAGCGTTAAAAATCGATCCAAAGTTTTTTCGACAGACAAGCAAGCAAGCAGACGCTACGAGTTAAGAGAAAGGTAGTAATTAAAAAGGTTGGATTTGACCAAAGAATCAAAATCAATTCGACTATCGCTTTTGAAAATCAATCTTCTTTCTTACGGTGCAAATATTGTATCTACTTGACGAATTCTGGCGATAGGTGTCTTGAAGAGGTACTCCGGGATGTTGTGAACCAACTGCTTCAGATTCTTAGATGTATAGTTGTATTCTTGTCCTCTCCTTGTTTCCTTGTAGAAGATAATTCTGGGTGGAGCGTAATATGTCCAAAGTTTCAACACATCCATGTTTCAAAGATTTTTATTTTTTTAATGAACGTTTCCCTGAATGCCCATGCTTCTGCCCCGTACAAAAAAATCGAGAAAATGCGTCTCACGATTATCATCCTTAGTCCTACATCAAGGTCATGTCCGCGTAGCACCTTTCTTAGGCGATTGAATGTCACTCTAGCTTTCTCGATACGCATTCTGATTCTACAGTTTGATCGAAACCAATGCAAACTTAAATTGATATTACTTGTTATTTGATTATATTAAACTAGCTCTAACCCATCAAAAATGACTTTGTACGTTAAAAATGACGAAATGTACTTTGACATTTATTTATTTATGAAAAAAAGAAAAAAGTTTTTATAAAAGAAGTTACGGACGTTACAGGAAATTGGGATTGAGATAATTTCCTAAAAGCGGACAAATTTAATGTAGTATTTTAATCTGAATATAAATCAAAAATCACTTTAATAAATTTAATTTATTTAATTAATTAAGTAATATTACGTCAACTTTTGAGCTTATAATTTACTTACTACTGACTTTGCAATTTTGACAGCCTTGAACATAATGGTATAAGCATTCACTTGATAAATGGCTTCAGATAACGAGGTCAAGGGTTTGACTCCCGATTTGATTTCGAAAATTGTTTTCCTGAATGAAAGTATATTAGAATGTTCATCTGCGTGTTTACATAAGTAATAAAAATATACTTATTACGCACTTGGCAATATGGGAATCAATAAATTCCTAGCGGAATGCCCGCATCGTATATTACAAGATATAAAATTTAAGACATTTTTATTATTTGGTAGACCAGACCATAGACGGGAGTGTACCATAAGGCATTCAAGTTCGATCGAGATAGAAGGTAATATTGCAGACAACAATGAAATCAGATTGTCAGTTACTCTTTTAAGCATCATATCATTTCATTTATTTAGCGCTGTGCATGAAAAAACTAAAAAATTAACAGTGAAGAAAACAAAACAAATCAAGTAACAAAAAACTTAATAATTCAAGGACTTAAATATCGTTTCTATCACATAGATAAAAGAAATTTTGTTTTCCAAAACCGGTTATTTACGAGTATAATACATCAGCTCAAATGTCTGAAAAGAAAGAAAGTTGATTGTAAGTTAGACTAGCCGTACACCCGTGAAAAATCACGGGAAATAATAATAACGACTTGCCTTGCGTGACCGCGCTACATATGCCGCGCGCTGATTGCGTGTCACACTCTAATTATCAAAAGTTTTAATTCTAGAAATTATTATTATGTTTGGCTAAATAATAACTAACCGCAAGTTTTTGCAGTAAATATTAAAACCAGCTCAAGTGAACGAGTTAGTGTATTTACGAAGTATGTTTACTAGGAATGGCAAAGCTGAGAAGCTAATAAGAAGACGGTGACTGCCAGAAATAAGTTAAATGGTGCCCTGAATGCTATTATCGCCAATAAAAATCTGTCAAACTAATTAAGACTAGCGGTTCATAATAGAGTTCTGGTGCCAACTGTATGAGAGTGAAGCCATAAATTTTCCAAAAAGGACTGAAAGTAGACTGAATGCCGTAGAAATAGTATGTGGAAAATCTTTGGTCGGAAGGTGAGAAATGAACAAATTATAAATGAATATAATGCTGGCTATAGCGTGGTAGACAGAGTATAGAAAGGATCGCTAAGATAGTTTGGGTACGTATAAGCGAGGAAAGGATAGTTTAGAAAATATAAGGCAGGGGTTAAAGGCAGCAGGAACAAAGGGCATCCGTGAAAGACCTGACATGATCAGATGCAACAGATATTGGATGGCCCTGTTTAAAGTTTAAAAAATCGCAGGGCGTGCATGAGAAGATGTATAAATGTAGCCGAAGCAAATATATTAATGTGGCATTCTATCCTCTATGTTTGGTCGGTTAGTTAGTTCTTTGGTAAGTAGTAGTTCAATTATAATTATTAATAACCAGCAACACGTTATATTTTTTATACTTTAAAAATACAACCTATCTACAAAAAAGGAAGTCGTCTTAAATACGTACATAAAATACTAAATGCAAATGAATAATGTATAAATGAATTAATTAATGATATGAGCAGCGGAAGATTGTCAAAGTCACGATACTGATAACGAGGAAAAGAGTATAATGATATCACAACGATTGTCATGCATGAAACAATGTAGTTGATTTTATGGTGTCCATTTCCGTTATGCAATACTACGAAAGAGGTCGGCCGACCGCGATCGCACTTAAAATGATACAATTTAGAGCCAAACTCACGACCGGACTCGGTTGGCGATTCTGCAAGCACGGCCGAAGGGTGATTCTGTAATTCGGTCCGAAGCGATGAGCCGATAGCCAAAGCGAGAGGGAGAGGGAGAGGTGGCATTGTGCTGTCAGCTTTACGCTATCCTTTGTTCGAGCGTTGAATAATCATAACAGTTTTTGGAAGAGGTTGCGAAAGAATGTGTTACGAATGTGCAAGAAGATACCGTCGAAGCTCTGATAAAGTTGCGAAACTGAACAATAATACCTGAACTGAACAATAAAACTTAACACTAAACCGCAACCGTGTAAATGAAGAGCCATCACGACTAGATGATGGGTCGTTCATGAACGAATTGTTATTTTAGAACAGTTCATTTTACTGAACGAATGAACGACATAGTTCACTTATTTTTTTGGGAAGTCGATTTATGTAAAACGAGATTTTGATGAAAATCGAAAGCACCCCTCCCCCCATGGATCTGAAAAATTTGGAAGACCGAATGATGAAATCTTCGGAATCTGAAAGAATTCCCCCCGTTGTTCGACATGTTGAAGCTGACTAAAATTTTGATGAACCTATCCAATCTCAAGGAAAGTAAAAGTCAGGGTGATTAAAGCTCTAATGTTTTCTATAGCTGTGTAAGATTGTTATATATATTGTTATATTGTTATACATATATTGTTATACATATAACATGCATCCCGAGAAGGAAAGTGCTGGTATTGTTTGCTAGGTGTACTATGTACTGCGAAACGTACAAAAGTATATTTTACAGAAACACATTATTACCAACTAAACAAAGGCTTTCTACAAAATGCTGAAAAATTTTTTTTTAAATACATTGGCCATGTTGTTAGAAGAGAGGTGATAGCCTGAAGAAATGTGTCATCACTGGGAATGTACAAGAGAATTTTAACTTACTCACGAATTATACATAGATTACTTACTGCTGGTAAAACAGATCTAAAAATTGATTTCGCCAAAAATTCGCTCACTGAATCAATGCTAAAGCGGCATGAATGTTATGTGTATTAAAAGAATTATAAATGACAATGTAGTAATCAGAATGCGAAGGTATAAATAAATCCTTAAAATAATAATTCAATATTCTGGCTATATCTTGAGACATCCAGAAAAATACCAGATCCTACGTAGATCTTATCATTCAAGGCAAAATTGCGAGTAGAAGAGGTCCTGGAAGACGAAGGACATCCTGCATCTAAGGCAACGTTTCGGGAAATTCGCATCCAAGATAAATAAATGCCAACATGATCGCTAACTCTCGATAGCCGAACAAGCACTAGAAGGAAAAAAGTCAGCCGCTGTACTGACTATAAAACATAAAATAAAATGCGTCTGATTGTGTCTGCGGTGATTCGGGATACGCTGTTTGCTCGTGGAACTAGAAACTCCTGAACCGCCTCTAGGCAATCACGCCCTTCGTGTGCCCTATCCGTGGTTAGCCGGTATCGTGACAATTGTCTGCAAGAAGGTTACGGCGCGACTGGTCCGTGGATATACTTTGCATCGCTTTATCCCGCGAGATCAGTGCCCGCAAACGCATCAGAAATCACTTCAAAGCTCGGGCTTCTCTTCCAAAACATTGTACAAGACACTTACTTTTTTTTCTTTTTCACGTAGAATGTATCGATTTTTATACTACTATGCTTTCTACTTCTAAGTCTGAACTTTTCCAGTTTCACTCTATGTCATTTCATCTATGAAGTCGAGGTAACTAACTAATTTCCTTACCATTACCGTGGATTACGCAGAGAAGATGCAGCGCCACACCTCTAAACTGACACACAACTCTCGCCGCAAGCTCGACTACTGTTGAGATTTCTAACAAAACCATTTTCAGTAGGTATCTGATTTATCTTGCAAGTCTTTCACGGTCATAAATAATTCTTATCATTTTTTCCTTATTCATTTATTTTACATGAACAAAACCATCTCACCTATCATTTTTTTAATTCATATTCACTATACTAGGATAGAATATTTCCTCCTCTTCTGGGGGTAATTTCTGAAGAAACTATGGCAGCCTCAACCTATTAGGGTGCACAATTCCAAATTTTAATCAGTGAACATGGTTATTTTTTTATTCTTAAGTCAATTTTATGTCTATAAATTTAAAAATGTTCGTGAATGTTCTCAATATTAAGCTTTTTAAATTAACATTTATTTAAATAATATTTTTAAATTAATGTTCTGACAACACAATTACTGGATTTTTCCACAAAGGGGTAATTATGAATTAAAATAAATTATATAAAATAAACAGTACAGGTCGTAAGCCCCGGGCCATCCTATAAAAGACTTTCATACGCGTTTCTCATATAAATAGCTTCGTCTTCGTGATACTTCTATAATTTATCTTAATTAAAATTTATTTGTTTCAAAAATTGTTACACTCAATTCATGGTCCGCTTTGCTGAGAACTGCTACGAGATTAACCGCCCCTATAACAATTCCGAGAAAGGGCTGGATCTTTCGACTATGCTAGTATAAGCTTTACATTATTTCCTAATTTTTTCATTCTTTGCTCAATCAGAAATGGATTCGGCACGAATAAGTGATCTCATTTCTACATTCATACACGAATGTTAGCATTAGAACTCCATTGTGTACTGCTGCTAGTCATGCTTTGGTTGTCAATATTTCATTAGAAATTAAAGCATTCAAAACGCCGTTCACTTTATTTCCTATATTCCACCCCACATTCGGTATCTCTCTCAGATTCCCATTTCTACCGATCTTATTTCCTTGATACACACACCCACCTGATTCCACCCAACGCCTTCCGGGATTTTTCTCGGTAGTAACATAAATATATGTGGACTGAGACTCTTGGGGATATTTAAAAAAATATATATTACACAATAATAGAATAGGGAATACAAACACAAACAATTTCTAACTAATCAACTGATTCATGCATTCGAGAGATCCGCAACAAGGCTCGTGGGCTCAATGGGTTGGAAACCGTAATTATTTTAACGTCACAATAAAAATATTGTTACGAATATTAAAGCGTCACTTACAACGTTTTGGAAAAGAAAGCTCAAGCCATTGTGCAGAGAATAACGGGCGAGCCGGGCCGCCTCTCGTGGTATGAGGGAACAAATTGCTCATTGTCTTCACGAGCCGAGGACTCGGGAACCCAAGCCGGCTGTTACGGGCGGCTGGCGAATGAAAGAGGTGGCGTCGCAATAAACGTTCGCTCATAATTTAACCACCACGTTTCATACAAAAATACGTTTATATAAGTGTCCTGGTAAAAACTGTGACATGACTAATGTAGAGAGTTTGTGCAGAACAGCGTACACGGTTATTTGTTCAAAATAAATGTATTTCATATGTATAATTCATATATATATATTATATATATATATATTATATATATAGACTATAGATATATATATAAATGTATTTCGATGTACGTTCACACATCGGACTGTCTACTTCACTCAATTTGAACAGGTTAGAGGCCACATGGCAAAACCCGATCCTCAGTCTACAGATATTGGATGTAGATTGTACCATAAAAAAGCGTTTAATTTAATAATAAATATTCTTGGCGACCGACTTCCACTTGATAGAAGTTCCGTTTTGATTGCATGAGATATATATATTTTTTTAAATAAAACACAAATTACTTTGTTTTCACCACTATAAATAAAGTGGTGAAAACAAAGTAATTTGTGTTTTATTTTAATAATAATGTCACCACAAAGTTCAAGCCTTCATACAGAAGAAGAAAAAATATTCTTCGAACAGTTAATATTTTTTTTACCCGAAAAGGTGTGTCTATTTACGCAAAAACGAGTTATACATTTATAATTTTTATTATTATTATTTATTCATTATTAAGTGTTGTTTAATAATTGAACATTTTACCTTACAGACGTTATTGTTCATTTAATTACTGTCTATTCATATATTATTAATAAAAAATTTAATTTTTACCTGCTTAAAAGTTGTCTGTTTTATTGCATTTAAATATTGTATAGTAGAGTTTTCTTTTATTCTTAGTTAAGTTGTATTAATTAACCCGCAAACAAGCGTTCAGTGCGATATTTTGAAGTTCTATTTTTTTTAAGATTTTGGAAATAAAATTGAGGAAATTTTTTTCTTCCAGGAAAATGCCACGCTTTCAGATAGTATTTAACAGGTTAAATATTTATTTTTTGAATAATAAATGGACATAGGTTTGTAAACACCTTTATTTTCCATTATACAGTGATGGTTTAGATTTTAGGTAGTTTTTTTAAATAGGAGAAATAGAATAGATATTTTTAGTATTAAATGGAGATTTGTCACCCCCTTTATTTTCAATGGGTACCTACGTGTACTAGTTACTTGCGCCTAGTACTTTCCTAAAGCACCTAACAACCGGTACTTATAACTCAATTTCGAATTATTCACACTAATAATTATAAACTCAAATATAAATATGGGTGCGTAATTGAGTTGGTGAAATTAGTGTTTTTATTTGTGAAATTTCGAGGATTGCTGTAACATCTAAATCACCTGTAAAATGCGTGTTGAATTAGTAATAACTTTATTCGCGTGATCGGAAATTCTGTAATAATATGGCATCCGCAGTCCGGTAGGAGAAAATGTGGTGAACTACCAAGGACGCTCGCGGTTCCTTGTACCTTGTCTTGCGTTCAGCAATTCTCGTGTGATTGTCCATTTGGCATCCACCTTGCCTTGTTGAGAAATTCGCGTGCGGTTTCCTGGGCCCGGATTGCATGATGGTGAAGGGTGTTCGAATTATGAAGGTCGTTACAATTTCAAACGTGCATTTATTCATTTTAAAAGAAAATACTACTAAGCCGCAACCGTAACCTAGAACACTTATATAGATGTAAACAAGAGTTTAGCTCTGAGTATAATCTAGCTGTGAAATGAGTAGGAATTTTATGTTATTATTTTTTTTCTTTAAACTATCTATTCTATAAATGTACACTTTACCTATTTGTTTGTTAAAGCCCTGTAGGGCGTTAATAAATAAAATAAAAAATGTGTTTATGACTACAGGCACACGAATGAAAAATAGATCTAATAGCAAAGAAAATTAGGAAAATAAGATTCAGTTGATCTAGATGCTCCGTCAAGAGAACCTCAGCATATTGAGTATATTCTCAATAGTTAGCGTAATCTTAAGAACCGTGTCTTATCTTATCTTCGGCAATCCTTCGTTACTGGGATGATGTCTCCCAAGTTTTATCGGTTGTGTGTCCGAGAGAGGCTGAGGAGATTTATTGTCGAATTGCATACCCACAAGCTGTGCACTTGTGGACCACTTTTATACTATAACATTGTACACTACGTCAATTTTGACGTGATTTTGACATTTTCCTTGACATTTTTCATAGCAATTTCACGCAACCATAAATTAATACGTCCCGTTTGTACGTATTTTGTGTTTATACATGATAATAATTTTATGATCATGCAGATAAGGGGGATTGCTTATTACTCTTATTATATAAATAACAAAATCATTTTTCATTTATTGGAGAAGTTGTTACATTTTATCTACACGTTCTTCACACAGCAGTCAGTACATTGAAGCGTGAATCGTACGTAAGTATATATTTATAAAAAATAGCGAAATTAAATATTTATTATTTAGCTAAAAATCTTATTATTTATGACATATTAAAATCAGAATCATTTGATAATAATTATTTGTTACGAACATAACGAGAAAAATATTTTATTTCGTAGAAATACTAGTTAAATACAAATTATTTAAAAAATACTGATTGCACGCCGCCGGTGGGAGATAGCGTATTTTAAATATTTTATAAGAATACATTAGATAGATGGATAGATAATTGTTTACGTTGATTGCCAAGTTAAGTTGTACTATGATGGATCACTTGGCTTTTTGAAAATTAATTATAATTATTCAACGATGAAAAATAAGTTTTACAGAAACACTGGCAGCCCCTTTAGGCGAGGGAAATAATGGGTCCCGGCGGAATTATGTCTATTTATACTGCAGGTACTGTATCTATTTATTCTTGTATAATTAAATCCCCTAGTAAACAAAAAGTACTTTTTACAATAGACGTCTTTTTTAAATTTCGTTCTGAGTCTCTTCAAGTAAAACCGTATTTTTGTAATAAAGCACGACCTCCATATTTAATAAGACAATACTTCTAAAAGTATTTACTTTGACCTTTACACAATTGTTACAAAATTTACAATTTTTTCAAACAATTAAAAGTGTAAGTCCCTCTCCAGACACAAGAGTTAGTCTCTTTTTGGAGAGGCACAGCGAAAAAAAAATGTATGTATCAATATACTTTAAATAGACTAGAAAAAAATTAATAAAGCTGTATGTAATATTAAATAAATTTAAAAAAAATAGAACCAGCCGTGAAACTAGACTGTGTACCAAGAAGGCAAGTTTGTACAACACCATAATCACACATAGATATGGAAATAAAAACACTTATTTAGTTCTACATTTTAACTTTTATTAAACATGTTTCGCCTTGTGAGGGCATTATCAATCTAAATATTTTGCATTCAAAAACTTATATTTATATGAAAACTTATATTTATAATATTAAAAAGATATACTATATAATTTAAAGAATTAAATTGAACAGAAATACAAAAAGAGTCGTGCAGAAAAACGAAACCCTACATTGTTTCTTAAAATTATTTTGCATCTCTTCTCAATAGTTTTCATATAAACACAAGTTGTTGAATGTAAAATATTTAGATTGATAATGCCCTCATAAGTCAAAACGCATCTCATAAATATTAAAATGTAGAACTAAGAAAACGAATGTTTTTATTTCCATAGGTATGTGTCTATATATTTTGGTGATCTTTCCCTAGTGAATGTAAAAGCCAGGAAGCAGGAAGGTACCTCTTGAGGAAGTCCGTGTACTCGGCCTGCCTGATGAGCCCCGTGCGCATCATGATGGTCTGGAAGCACTGGCGCTCGATGGCCCACAGCTTGCAGTCCGTGGCCGCCTTGATGGTGGCCGTCCTCTTGCAGTTGTACAGGATGGCCAGCTCCCCGAACACCTTGCGCGGGGCCATGGTGCTGAGGTACTTGCCATCTCGGGATACCTCCACGCGGCCCTCTGCAACAACAATTCGTATTAATACAATTCTTACTTTAAGGGGGAATACCTACTTAAATATTTTGAAAAAATCGATTTTTAATTTTTTGCATTTTCTTAAAGCTTGAGTTATTAAGAATATCGGGTGACAATTTCAAGCTAAAATTCAAAAAAATAAAAAAGTTATAGCTGATAATAGTGGCATCTCTTTGTTTATTTTCATATATTGCTCAATTTTCAAACGCGTTATACTAGAAACCATATTTTGAAAATCGGTGACCAAAATATCTCGGCAACCACTGAACCGATCAACTTGAAATTTATAGTGATTACTTTATACATAATTATCTAGTCTGTGAATTAGTTTTTTTATCGGTATAATAAACTCGAATTTTTCCCTAAAAAACGCCATTTTAAATTCAAACGCCGGCCATTTTGTCATAAATCTATATTTTCAAAGTTATAACGTCAAAGACTAAATTATAGTATAAATTTTGATAATCTTTTTGTTTTTTTTTTATTCTGATGATTACAGATGAAATGGGAGAGATCACCGCGTATGACCTTTTTTTCGGCAGTCGATAAAACCCAAGAATTTTCCGCCAATGTTGAATATTTTTTTAATTTTTTTTTTACATATTCTTAAAAGTATGTAAATTCATGTAAAAATGATACAAATACCATAATTTATATAGGTTTTCTTTAAAAAATTCACAAAATTGTTCCTTTTTCGCTCTTCGTAGGTAGGTATTCCCCCTTAAGGGAAGAGGACCGCAGTCATGACATAAAGGATCCTTAAACCTGCCGATGAAGGTCGTAAGACCTATGGCTTCCATTTCTTCCCTACTCCACGCGGTGGTCCCGGATTTAAGGACTTTCTGGTCCCTATCCGGTGGGAAAATGGAGGCTAATTCTCACATATTCCTTTCTAACATGCTGGGACTTAAGGGGATTGATGTGTAAACATGTGAGCTCTTATCGATTCAGGAATTTGAGGCACGATACTCAGGAACATTTATTTGAGAATAATTAAAAATAATTCATAAATAAAAAATGAGGGGTATAAATACAAAGGCAGCAATATCAAAAATTATTAGTATGTTTTGAATGCAGTCACCGAGAATTACTAATTTAAAATGTATAATGTGATGTATAATTCAGAATGTGAATTCATGATTTTATAGGAAATATAGCTTTATTCCTTCCAAATTCATATTTCTAAATAACAAATGGCATAGACAAAAATACATTCGCTAAATAGTAAGCGTGGCGCATATAGACAACTTCTTGCTGGTTCACGGTTGTCTGAATGAAAGAAAAAGATATGTGAAATATGTACTAGAACTAAAATTTACCAATTTGGTAGTGATTTTATCTAGAGGGATGAATACATAAAAAAACAATATTTAAAATTATGCATACAAAATTGATATGAAGAATTATTCATTATCATTATACAGGTGTAACATATCTGTAGGTGTAGATATCTGCTTAAATGAAGAGTCGAAAATGTTCAAGAAACTATGAAGGTACTACTATTAATACTACAATAAAAAAAACAATTAATTCTTTCAAAGACCAGACCAACAGACAGAACAGACAAACCACCGTAAAGACAAAAAATGAAACGGTACAAAAAATATAGAAACATAATAATAAATAAATACTACAATTAACTGTGAAATACAGAGATATCTTAATTTACTGTTATTTTTAATTCTTAATATATAACATTATGTTTACAGTATTCTTGCGCAAAAAACTACATATACAGTTTTGCAAGATGCCTGTAAAAATATATATTAAGTATTTAGATTATCGTAATAAACAATAAAAAATATATAAAATGGAGATATACAACTTCCTATATATAATTCGCTTTAATACAAGCTACAGAAATTTGAAAAAAAGATTATTATTGTATGGCGCACATTTCCTTATCTCTTGATATCAGGACGTGGTTACTTAAACATTTTCGACTCTTAATTTAGGCAGGTAGATACCTGAAAAGTATTGTGGCCTAACTCTGTTACACCCTGTATTTTTAAGTTGATCATTTAAATGGGATAACTTTGCCAGTGGGTCGATTGTGTAATTACTTATTTAACAGCTACAATAAAAACGATATTTCCAGCACAGTGCGCCGCGCACAATAGCGCCACTCGGCAGCGCGGATTTGCGGAAGTCAGTCTTCTAATTCGGAGAGAAGCGAAGAACGAATAGTTAACATAACTGGAGATCGAATCGCCCGTGGCGGATGACGGAGCAGTCGGCCGCTGCGTTAGACCCACTGCTATTTGACACAATTCAGTCCGATGCATCTGCTCGCATCACTACTCACTACTCCATCACCATCGCCAGGGGATAGACTGAGAGCCAGCGACCTCCAGTCTTACTTTATTCTTTTATTTTATTTTCTCTTTTCTTTATAGTATAAAGACCATCTTATAAGTTTCCATAGGGTTAACATGTTATATATTAACTTATTATATAATAACTTCAGTTATACAAAAAAAAACAAATAAATGAAATTTTTAAGTTACGAACAAACTATGAAAGTCAAAGAATTAAAGGTTACGTTATAGTATTAAACCTGAAATATATTTTGTAGGTAGATATAAACCATAGTAGGTAAGAAGGTTGGGATATTATGACATTTGAGTTCGTGGGATTTAGGCAGATAACAGGTACAAAAAATGAGTTAAGTAAAACGTAAAAATAAGAAACCTAATTTTTAATATGTTTGACGGGATAGTATAATACTATACACTCAAATTTATCATTGCCAGACGCTTTGCGCGAATCTCTATAAATTATCATCTCATTTACGTTATAGTAACAAATCTGAATTTCATATATTTCATTCGGGCCAATATTTAACAACATTACTCGATACCTTATATTTTAAAGTTTTCCTTACACATTTTTTTCTACCTGTACTACCTGTTATCTGCCCAAATCTCCCTAACTCAAATGTCATAATACACAAACCTTATTACTTACTATAGTGTGCATCTACAGAAAATATATCAGGTTTAACGTTATGGCGGTCGCTGGCTCCTACTCTAGGAGACGGGAGACCGATCATTGAACCGCTGGACGATTGACCGGATAAATTGATAGCTCTAAAGACGCGGAAGTTTCACAAGTCAAATCACTTTTACGCGTGTCCAAACATCTCCAGCATCCAACGAATGTCTTCGTCACAAATAGTGATGAATGGTAAATTGTAGGACTTTCTGCGAGAACTTGTAAAATATGCGAATTTTAACACGAAATAAATATATCGGGCGATTGTTTTATTTCAATTTCATTTATTCAGAAAACCCTTGTTATACAGTGCATTTATTTTTGTTGATCAAAGCTACTCGACTATGTAACGCCTTTTAATTCGCAACAAATGGTAGCTTCTAATATACATACATTTTAAATTTTAAAATAAAAATATGTAATAGACGTATTTGAATATAATAATTGTGTATTATGATATAAGACAACTTAGAAATGTAAAAGTGGTAGTTATAAATTTAATTCTGGAGGTTGGTTTGTATGTGTATTAGTGTAGGTACCTATTGTTTGCGAGGCATATTTTTTATTAATTTCATGTTTCGTCTTTGTTCTCTGTGTATATATAGACTAGGAGGTCTGGTAATTTCTGTGGTAAAGTAACACATGTTGAGAATAATGGCGGGAATGTTGTTTTTAATGACTGTTGCATTGACGTTGAGTTGCCTTACATATAAAGCCGCAGATTCTCTAAATAGTTGTTAGATAGCTGATTTATTTTCTATTGATAACTCGAGACTGTGTTTTGTTGTTCTGTGATTATAGGCCTTAGGGTTATTTTATATATGCCACCCCAACCCGGTATACTATAGCATTAAATTTATTGTACAAGGGCGAAGTACATGGATTTAAGATGTTATTTACATAAGACAAATTATAAATTTATTATTGATTTTTGTGGAAGTTTTGTATGATCTATTTGATAAAATTATATTTATTATTGATACATCATAAATCATAAAGATTAAACATTAGCATACTATTGTATTTTGCTATTACTTATATTAATTACAAGGCAGATTAACTATAATTAAAGAACGTTGTTTCCGAAACCTGTTGGTTTTTACCAAAAATTAAGTGATCATAAACCAAGTAAATTTGTTTAATTATAATTAAACATTAGTTTCGAAAAAAACCGTTTTGCTTAGCGCTTCTTAAAGAAAACGTTACGTGTGTCAGATTCATTATCTTCGACCTAATATTTGGCGTATACAGTAAGCGCTGGCTTTTATAAATGTTCTCAAGTTTTTATATATCCGTTCAGAATATTCCAGTATATACTACCGTTTGTATGTGACCTTTCTGACAGACGGTTCGAAGCAATCGGAGCTGACACCACGACATCATCAGGCCTGACAACATATCAGCCCTAATACTGGACCCTGCGATGAATATACCAGAAATCTCTTACCAGAATATGCCGGTTGTTGTGTTCATTTGTTATAATAAATGTAATTATCTTTACTGTTTAGACTCAGGATATCGGATAATTGAACTAGGATATTAACCTCGAGAGTGCTATGGGAAAAAATGTAATTATCTAAATGTAATAATTATTAAAAAAATGTAGTGTTGAAACGGTTCGGACGTTCGTCAAAATATTTATTTTAAACAACAAAAATATAAAATAAAATATTCATTCTATATCAATTTTTCTATGAATATATACACTTATAATCTAAATATATAAGAGTGAGATTTTCATAAATACAACATAATTTTAAAAAAATTGAACACAAAATTACCTCAAAAAACTAGAATTTATGGAAATATTCACTCATTACATGCGTTCATGAAGAACGACTTGAACAATCTGCAGCTCCCGCATAAAGAATAGGTATTACGTACAAGTTTCACAAAAATTTTCAAACTATTGTTATATTTACAGATATTTTTTAAATAAAATAGAGACACGACACAAAATACGTGTCATATCAATATTCTTACTATTTTCAAACTAAGTCAAACGCTTTTGCTATGAAAAAAGGACTAACTTACTGGTGTCCTGGAATGGGGCTCGAACCACCGACCATTTTAAATTTAATAAATTAATAGTTTACTTAAATATAAGTATTAAAAACATTCATATGTATTACATTTGTGTAGATATGGAGTTTACAGATATTAAATCCAGTAAATAGTAATCCAGTTAATCAGAGCCAATCACATGATGTAACGTTAATTTGTGCACAAGCGAAACAGCTGTTCAACAGTGTAGAAAGGATATTCAATTCGATTATTTACGAATTCGTCGACGTCATATTTGCCCAATTTATGACGTTTGACTATTCAACACAAAACAAATTCAACACAGCTGAACAAAGTCAATTCGCAAGCGTGTATTTTTTCAGCTGACCGCTGTTTTAAGGCTGTCTCTTAAATATGACGGGAGGACGCGGATGCACCGCCACCGCCTCCCACGACCTCGCGAATGTCCCGCCAATGAAAATCACGATCGTGAATAAAGTGATGACCGGCCGAGAGCGGTGCATGAGCGCGGGAAGCGAATAATCGGGTCCATCTAAATGTCGAGCGAATTCAAAAGGCTGTTGTTTTTAGTTCCTGTTTGTTGCGGTAAGCGATTTCTATAACCGGTGGTTGACATTGAATCCGTACATTGTCATGGCAACTAGTGAATAAGTATGCATAAACCCACATAAATATTATACGTATAATATACACGTACATACACACGTTTAAACATATTTCATATGCGAGTGTTTGATTTCACTGGTAAAGGCTATATCTTTATATTTTTTCGTTATCTAGATATCCTGTATCTCATAGTCAGTAGCAAAAATTTTACAGATAGATTCCTTCCTAATGAGTCGAAAATTTTCAAGCAATCATAGCCTTAATATCAATAGTTATGGAGATGTGCAATATCAAAATTTGCATTTTTTTTATAAAAATTTTGCAAAAAGTTCAAATGTCATGATAGTAATTTATATCAATTGCGAAAAGTTCATTCGCTTCTACACAACTGAAATAAAATGATAAAAACTTTGTGAAAAAAATCTATAATATTTTCGATTTTTGCAAGATTTCTTTCATTTTAATCGACTTTTATCAAAGCGAATGAATTTTTCATAATCAATATAAGTTACTGTAATGATACAACTTTTTGCAAAAAAATAAGTCAATATTTTAAAAATATATTTAAAATATTTTAAAAAATGCCAACTTTGATATTGCACATCTACATAAATATTGATATTAGGTCATGGTTGCTTGAACATTTTATACTAATTATCAAGGCAGGAATTCACCTGTAAAGTTTTTGCTACTACCTATGAGATACCCTATATATGTAGATTTTTCATATTTTTCCTCGCATAATTCAGTTTATCTAGAGTCGATGACAACTGAATGAAGCTATCCATGTTACTCGTGGTCGTCCCAGTCTCCTTCATTCATTATTTTACGAATCATGTAATGTCCACACGAACTGAATCGGCCTTTTTAAAATTGTTTTCAGGAATAGATTTCACTCTTAAAGAACTACGGACATAACATTTTTAATTTAGTTCAATCTTGGAACTTCACTAGCCTATGTTTCTCAGCTATACGCATTTGTCTGTTTCTTTTACATGCCAAATAATGCCACACAGCGTAGTTTTTCCTAACCGAAATTTTATCTAGATACTAGCCGTACGTACACCCGTGAAAAATCACGGAACATAAGCCCTAGTATATGTAGAGAGGCGGCGGTAGCAATGTCGCTAGTGTACCGCGCTGGCATTTGCGCGTCCGAGGTTCGCGCCCCGCTTCCAGCCGTGTAATTTCGTTTTATTAGCCGTGAATTTGAACGAAATTACGGACAGACAGACAGACAACGAAATTATTATGTTTGATAATTTTTAAATTCTAATTATTATACAATTTTTTGATCGGTTTGCATAAAAAATGAAAGCCCGGTTGTGCGCTTTTGTAATAAATTCATAGAAAAATATCGAAATTATTAAAAAAAAAATTGATCTTAGATTTATAGACGGGACCTTCTACCTCGTACCTACTGGCTATCTCGTCCATTCATAGTGCAACACAGATGAGATATTGGCCAACGTTTACCGGTCGGGCAAATTGAAGATATCCGCCGGCGAAGTCCACCGGGGCGTACAAAATTGCTCTTTCCATCAAATATTTAATATATTTTTAATATTCGAGCAGCGATTTTGTGGTTAGACAATTTTAACTAAACACTAATATCTTTATTATTATACGATGGCGAAATATTGCAGGGAGCATTCCATTAGCAAAAAAAATAATTTAGTTATGTTGTAATATTTTTTGGAAAACAAGTCATTAAATTAGAGTTTTAATGAGCGTATTTTTAAATCTTCAAGAACTTTAGTATTATAAACAATCTAAGCAGTATTTTTGTGATGTGTCAATATTATTTTATAGTTCTGAATTAAGCTTATTTCAAATTTAAATCTCAAGTAATATATAATTCAATATTACAAGGAGAAAACGGTAATACTACCTATTGTTTTACCTTTAAAAAAATTGAAGGGTTTTTACTAAACAAGTATTAATTTTAATTAACAGTATATTTACATAATACAAGATGGGCTATTTAAAACTCAAGTAAATATAAGTATTTTTTTTATATTTTTACATAGCCCTGCATAGATTACTAAATCACTTATGGACCGTATCTATCCACTCTACGTGACGTATTTCGAATGAACACGGATCCCCTAAATCCACACCACACGAAATATGGTTATAGTATTGAGTAGGTAAGTGGAATCCGCGCGAGTACGTAGACACTCAAAACATAAAACTAAATGATATAGTCAGAAAATAATCGGTCTAGATAACGTGTCTAGATAAAAGGAATAATATTTTCATTTAATACAATTATTTAATAAGTAAAAAAAATCGATACCTTGGAATCACGAAATTTCAATTTAAACATCACCTTAATCGTATGCAGTTTTATGATGAGACGATAAGTATGCTCAGAATATTCGGGAATATATTTATTTACTAGTATAATACATTCCTGCATTATTTTAACAATAATCTACATATTTACGATAACACCGCAGGCATTTACTGTTCTGGAATGTTCGAGCAGCTAACTTTGACAGAAAACGGTTCCATGCGGGCATTCGAAAGAGTTTTCTACTATCCTACTGCTGAAAAGCAAGATTATTTTTTTAATTAATAATAAATTATCTTGACTTACAGTGAACCAAAAAAATACATCACACTTTCGCTAGAACGACATACAGTGGATAATAAAGTATAGTGTTGGCAAAGATCCTGAACTAAAATGAAAGTCTCGTCCAGTAACTAGTTGTGGGTATCTAGTAATACATATCACGTAGGTTCTGTATGAAGTTTTAATGGCGTAACAGAGACGCTAACCAGACTCTAAGAATTCTCAAACGATATTCCAGCAACAGCAACACATTTACATAAATAAACTACATTAAACTATCACAATTTCGTCATTCTAAGTGCAGTCTCCCTAATTTTACAAAAAACCACAGTACAACAAATGGATGTACAAAAATTATCATATTCGTGAGATAATTTTTTTATAATAATTATCTGTATTTTTCTTCTCACAAGAGAACATTTCAATGTTAGGTATATTATTCCTATCACTGAGCCACGATAATGACCCTTTCTAATGATTTTATATTAATGGTTTTCTTTTTGTTAACGCCGTCATGACTGATGGTTTCAGATGTCACTGAACTGCCATGACGTATGGTTTAAAATAACACTTTCTAAAACGAAAAATCTAATAAATCTTAAAACAAATTGCGTACAGGTGGTACCTACGTACCTACAGGCTTGTCATACATTTAATTCGTTGGCAGCTTTCACAGAGACAATGCTGTACAGAGTATAATAAATCATTATCAAGCACATAAATATGTATATTTTGATAATGTTCTTAACAATTCGAGGAAGTAACAGAAGAACAGTCCTTCAGAAAAATTAGCAACCGTTTCGCGAATTTTATTATTAAATTAATCATTTTTCTCAAGGTAATGATATCAAGTTTACATACTTGTATAAAAGAAGTGTTTTTAAAGATGATTTTTTCTTTTTACTTTTATTATTTAGTAATACGATAAGCCACCAGTAAACTTCACAAAATATCCAGGCCTGAGAAAATCACATAGATGTACAGTAACCTCACCGAATCAAACCCGAAACCCACGGTGTCAGAAGCCAGTATCAAGCTCACTGATTACGAGAGCCGCCAATTGATTCAATTTATTGTTTCCGACCATGATGCAGTTGTCATAAATAAATTTTCTAGAATTATTTGGAGAAAGTTTAAAGCGAATGACTTGTTACAACTTATTACAGAAATTTCATTTACATTTAAATCAAATTACAGGATCTCAGAGCTTTTGGAGAATGATGTCAAACACACCAAAATAAACAGCGATTTTTGTCTCCTGCTTCAAATCATTATCTCAATGGTTGATTTATTATAATAAAAGTTTGGCATCAGATTGTCTATTTTAATAAATGAATGGTTTACGGTAACAGATATCCAAATACTTATATTATTATTAGTATTTGGATAGGTATTATTTTAAACTAGCTGTAACCCGTCAAAAATTATGGAACATTGGTCGGCGTCTTTGCTAAGCCTTAATACATATTATTTATAATATATTTTTGGCGTTAGGCGGCCGGTTCCGGTTTGCTAGCCCGGCGTTCAATCCCAACGAAATTACGGACGTTGCACAAAGTTACGGACTTACAGATAGACGGACAGCCAACTAAATTATTATGTTTCATTATACATACACATATTTGAACTACGGATGCGATGCCGGTTGCTGCGTGTCGCATAACCTGAATGTTATCGTTATCGTTATTCGTCTGAAAATTAAATAAAGTAGTTATTCAATTTCTTTTAAAGGTTTGAACCACCCTGTTTGATTTTTTACAAGGGTGTGATTAATTTTATTTAGGTACGTAAAAATCATATTATTATTTTATTCATAAATAAATAAAAATTGGCGGCATCATGTCAATTCCCGTATTGTACAATCTAAATATTTCATTTCTAAATAAGTATATGATGTTCTCTTCTGTATCAGATAAGAGTGCGCTGAGGAAAGTTATATCTCAGTAACGGAGGAGGAGCACAACGGGAATAGGCATAAAGCGGTCATTTTTTTTTTTTAAATTTCCGATAAAATAATTATTTTATATGTTAATACGTCCCAGTAAAAATAATTGAAAATTCACCCAAATTCTGACCAAATTTCAGGCTCCCGGGGTGGTGTAACCCCTTAATCCAGGCAATACATGATATTTCATTACGTCATCACGTTAAATTGAAATGGTAAATAGAAAACGAGCGCAACGTCATACGAATCGATATAATCGTAAATGAAATAAAGGGAGTGCACTTTCAAAGATGCAATAATGAGCGGCCGACAGCGGCCCGCGGTCACATTCTCCGAGGCGAGAGAGAAGCGGCCGAGAGTTGCGTCATGTAAGAAGTGACTGGACAGTGTCCCCTTTCACTTTCCGTCATTACAAAATGGGAATTCAGCCGCCTACCTACCTGACTGTACACAGACCATACAGCGGCCACTGTCACCAGCGGATGAAATGCATTCAAAGATGTGAGAACTTGGCGAATGTATGATTTGTATCCGCCTTATGTCGGTCGAGCAGGCGCATGCAGTGGGAACATTGAAGCATGCCTTTTTTGAAATCATAGAAATCAAATATTAATGCTACAGATTTTAATTATATATCAAATATGAATGCTATGATAACAATTGTGATAGAAATATTACGAAATATATGTTGTATTCCGATTTTTTTCCAAATAATTGGTTACGTAAAAGTCATGCTGCGATATTCCCACTGCACGCCCCTGCTGTCGAGTGTATTAAATTTATTATTATATATCCATTTCGAAAATATCAATATTATTTATTAGGATATTAAGATTGTTATCCCAACACATAACAGACGAGAATAAAAATAAAAAACGATAATGTACGTCGGTGTTCGTTGTTCGATGTACTCAAATAAGTTGATTTGTATATTTTCACATATTTCTCTCAAAGTAAATAACTGTATTTGCGGTGTTCGATGTCTGAAATGCCTTTAGAAAAGGGATTGATTTCTCCAGTGCCTTCTTATCCAGGCGGTCTGGTTTGACAGCTTCAAACAGATTACCGAAGTACCTATCGCAAACGTAACCTCACAATCATGCGTCGACTAAAATTATATACATGAAATAAGTACTAATGCTGTATTTAAAGCTTATAGAAAAAATATTCATTCATATGCAATTATTTATTTCTTCTCCCATAGCGACGAATTGTAAAATTATGATAAAATTGTCGTTATCGCGTTGGACTCGTATTTGTATTTTGACGTTTGACGGATAACCGTTATGTACTTCTTTCTCCCTCCCTCTCTCAAGTAGAAACTGATAGAAACAAACACCAATAGGAAATACACATATGCTGAACGTTTTAGAGTTCTAGCTAGTCGGGAAGTTGTTGATTCGGATAGTCAAGTTAAATAAAAGCATGTAAAAACATGACCATTTTCAATGTGATTAGGTGCACATAAGAATACAATAGACATATTAGATCAGCAATTCTGAAATATTAAGAAGAGCTAATAATACAAAAAGAAAGTTAATATGCATAGTTAAGCATCGAAAAACTTATGATATTGGCCATATGTTGAGGTTGAGAGGCCATATGAGAAAGGAAAAAAAGAGAAAAAAAAAAATTTAAAAAAAAAGAAGGATGAAGGGGAATCGTAAGGGAGTGTAGTAGTTCGGCATGAATCAGAATTTTGGAGGAGTTGTTCTACCTAGCACAAATTATTTAGTCTTAGTCTTCTTTCGGTGGGATATAGCACACTAAGGGGCGGTTGTTTCATGAGTAAAAGTTCATTTAAAGCACCGATTTTTGCGTTCTCCACCAATCAAACGATCCGTTTCCGTAAAAATCTTTGCTTTAAACGAACTTTTATTTTAATCCAACTCGAAACAACCGGGCCTAAGGAAAAGAATATTTAAAAGCCTGCATTTGCGACACTATATCATCATATCCTCGGCTTTAAAAGCGCCCTTGAGGCGAAATTAACTTTCCATTTTTATTATTACGTAACTAGAATATCTACAATAAATAACAAACCAAGTAACTTTTGCAAGACAGAAACTGAATCAAAGTATCACATGGGCTCATGCTAGGCTTGTTGTTTATTTCACTCAATAAAAATATCCTTGAACACTCACGATAATCCACTTGGATATTTGTACTTAAGAAATAATACTTAAAATAATTAAGGGTTACAGATTGTTACAGCGGGAGCTGGCCGAGGACGGGCCCAATAAATTGTTGATGTACTGCCTACATAATACACCCGCATCGGCTGCTGCTGCTGGGGGGACCCCAGATCAATGTTGATTAATGTATAAGAAATGGGATCGAGCGAATACAAAGCCAGGATTGTTAAATGAAGTTTACACAATGAATTTTTATTCGTGGGAACGAACTTACTAGAGAAAAATACTCACTTACACTGAAAAATACCGTATTGATATTTTTTGTAAAAGAAGTTTTATCAGAGCACGTAAATATAGTCGCTACATCTAACGGTGTATTATACTGTATGTATATTAATGTGGTATATATTCAAGAATACAAAATGTAAATACGGTCCGAAGCTTTATGGTTTTACGATTCTCTCTCCTTGGAGAATATTTACATCTTCCGTTATAGATCAAATAAATTTTAGCTATTAGATCTATCATAAAGCTTCATTTCTGTAAGCCACAAAATTTTGTAATCAATATTTGACCCACTTCCTGCCTAACAATCGCTCCGAAAATTGGCAGAGAGACGTATGCCGGATGACAGTAAAATAATCATTCACTAATTTTACAATTTCAGTTCAATTATTCAAAAAAATATATTTAAATCGGACGTTACTACATGTTAATGACGTCTGTCGGTTTGTATTATTATAAAAGTGACTTGTCTTTGATGCATCGATTACAAGATTTATTTCAAGATTTAATGTAACGAGGACCAAAAAATAGAAAAGAATATTATATTTACAAAAAAAACATCCTAGAAAGAGAAAATATATTTTAACAGCCACAGAACTAAGAGCGATCACACAATATTAGTATGTCTATAAAATCAAAAGAGTGGGGCACTTTTTCTCAAACTCCGAAGATCGCTTGCATTAAATAAGCTGTACGACTATATGACCACATAAAACTCTCTCATCACAATTCAATTCGATTAATTATACTAAGTTATTTTTTAGTTTAACACAACCCAAATTGCTTATATCCGCCCCACTCTTTTGATTTTATTGACATATTCTGTGATCGCTCGAAGTACTATGGCAGTTAAATATATTTTCTTTTTTTTAGTAACTATTAAATATTTTAAAATACTATTATTTAATGTAGGTACTGTCGCAGTATAATCCGCACAACTTAGTCACTTCTTTTCATGTAAAAAAGTGTTGGGTTAAATATAGAAGTAGTAAATACCCCGATTTCCACAATAAATATGGGTGCTCCAGCAGATTTCTGTGAATATTGACTGACATAAACAGTTGAACGAATCGGGATCGCCTATTAACACAATTTACATTAGCATAGGTATGGTTATGACGTCATGAATGACTAGCAAGACTTGAGTAGAGAAGGAAGTGTAACAACCGCAGAAATTGAATGATCCAATCTGCAATGAAGACAGAATGTATAAAGATTATATGAATTGATGACAAAAAATAACGAAATACTTAATGACGCAAATTAATTTCATTCAGAAACCACATTGATAAAATTGATAGTTTTTAGTATCTCATGTAAATCCTTGCGTTTCCTCATATTATAGTTGAATATTGTATTTTTATAATTTAGATTGGATTTAAAAAAATGTGAGTTTTATTTATTTTTTTGTATTATTCTTACTCAGTCAAACGAAATAATAAGAGCCGAGTATTATTATTTTTAATAGATTGAAACGAGAGAGACTGAAACGCATCACACGCTCTGGTAACTACCGCCCGGGAAAAAATAGGGGATGTGGATGAACATAGAGCCAATCCTAATAATAATAATTTCGCTGCCTGTCTGTCTGTTTGTCCATAACCTCTTTTATAAAAGATTTTTTTTTTTTTTTTTCTTTTATAAATAAATAAATACTTATTCTTTAGGAACCAACATGTAAAAGTACTGTCATTTTTGACGGGTTAAAGCTAGTTCTTCAATAAAATTTTACCTTTAATTACATTATATTTATACTGAAATTTAAATGTAATGCACGGTACGTAGTTATCTTTTAATCACATTTTTGTTCAGAACCGTTTTGCAAAGCGAAACTTTCTTGACGTATTTTGACGAAAAAATGGCGACCGTGAAAGTTAAATAGGACAGTCTCATTCTCCCCCCTCCACACCGGGCCCACTTGTCAATTCAAAATGTGTAATTATACAACAATTACATAGTAATGAGGTGCGATGAGAGTTTGGAAAGTAGTCAAAATGCAAATAAAACATTGCAGAGCAAACAGGCAAAATGTGGGAAATTGTAGAAATATTCTTTTATGCACAGTTGTTAAACACGTTTCACAGAAGAAATACTTTAAAATCATCGCGATCAATTTATCTTACAAAACATCTCGACGAGAGAACGCTGTATTTTTAGTTTTTTGGATCATTAAAATCTAATCTCACGGAAATTACTGGCATTAACTATGGTTTAGGTGGTGTGTGTTCGAATTGGGCACGCACCTTTTAATCAGCGAACAATGCAAACAAATCACTGTTATTTTTTTCAATTAATATATTATGTTAAAATTGATAAAAATAACAAAGCGTTATTAAAAATGAAACAATGGATATGTGCCACCGCAAATGGCCACCAACGCGTATTCCATAAGTATTCGAAAAATTAGCTGTTTAGGTAATTATACAAATTAACTAACACCGTTTCTGCTCTTCTCTGCTCTACTCTTCTGTCACATTCATACATCTTCGCATACAATCTCAACAGCTCAAAGGACCATCTTCAGTTTATGGTTAACCTGGGCACGGTCTTTTTCTAGCGCCGTCAACACTTGCGGCATATATCTTTCTAATCGTTATCTTCTTATTCATTCGTTCAACATGACCAAACCACCCGAGCGACCCTTTTTTAATTCTATTTCCTATTCTTGGATTAGTTTTACATTCGTTCATAATTTATTCATTCTGTGCACTATTATTTAGTGATCTCGTTTTCAGTGCATTTGGTATATTTTCATTTCACTTGTAACAGCTCTCCAGGCTTCGCTTGCATACATGAGTGTTGGTACCGGAATTGTGCGCTGCTAGTCTTGCCTCAGTGGACATTAACCAGCAGAAAGCAGTCACAGTGTAAAATCACAAAAATATTATAAAATCGAGCGACGCTCGGTGAGTACTAATTTTTATCTAGCATCGCGATAGGCAACAAGGTTATCATGTGACATTTACAACAAATTTAAGTTCTGAATATTTATCTTTCAACTTCTCCAGCGGATTTTGGTGAAATTTTACGAAAATATCGCTGTAATTCAAAGAAATAAGTTAAACTGTTTTTCGAAATGTTATACAATTTGTACTAAAATCAATAATTAATGTTCTACTCAAACATAATAATTTCACTGTCCGTCCGTTCGTCCGTACCACTGTCTGTCATCTGTCCCCGTAACTTTGTGTAACGTTCATAATTTCGTTAGAATTTACAGCTAAAAAAAAATAATTAAATAAATTTAATTGAAAAAAATGTTTTTTCCAATTTATAAAGAAAGAATAAAAATTTAACGCTGCCAGAAGGTGCCAATAATAAGAAAATAATAAAAAATAATCCAACATAAAAATTTCATCGTCTATCCATTCGTCTGTCTGTCCTTCCATAATTTCATTCGAATTTACGGCTAAAAAAACAAATTAAACCGCCGGAGATGCGGCTTGAACCCCGGGCCAGCAAACCCGAACCGGTCGCTTGTTGCTACCGCCGCCTCTCCGTGGACCGACAAAAATATACTAATAATATATAATAGGGCTTAGCAAAGACGCGAACCATTTCGTTTTCCGGTCGGTACAATCGCCAAGGTTTAATAGATCGTTTAACTGCCGGCAGAGTAAATATAATATTACTATTCTATGGGTGTCGGCTATAAACAAGTAAATACTTATTCTTTAGGAACCGGCATGTAAAATTACCGTCATTTTTGACGGGTTACAGCTAGTAAAGTATTAAAAAAGCAAAAAATCAGCTATGAAACAATGTCCGTCACTAATTCAAGATGCTACGCTATGCTAGATGATGCTGTTCTCGCAGCCAACTCGCGGCCGAAATACATAGCAAAAGTAAGTCATTTTTGACGGGTTATAACTATTGTTTCAGTAGCACAATCATCCCGGAGGAAGTGTCGGCTCGCCTCCCGAGGGAATTTCCGAGGCGATCCCTCTCGCGTCACAACAACTCCGACGAAAAACTCGTCCCGACCTCTTCGGCCGGGAAACCAGAAGCGCTCGAAACAAAAAGTTTAAACAAACAGCCGCCAGCGGTAGCCGGGTTCACTGACTGGGCCCGCAGCAGTCCGGCTCCTCCCGCTGGTCCCTGGGCCTGCTTCCACAACCATGTCAGCCGGCCAGACGAGCAGACCGCCTGGCTGTACCACGACCGCAGGTGATGGGATGATAACAATATTATAATTGTTGCGGCCGCAAATTAATACAAGGGCCCAAAACAAGAGACAAGAAAAAGGTTGGGGAAGGTCGGTAAGCACAGAGTAGGCGATATCCGAATGCCACTGTCGATCAAGAATGTGCATACGTACGATGTACAAGCAAAACAATTGTTCAAGATGTATTATAGATGTCTCATAAAGACGAAGCCATTGGGCTTTGAAGCCACAAGTCTTTTTGGGTGTTTCGTGACCTGTCGTACGGCTGGCTTAAATGAACACTTTACACGATGTAACATCCAGCAATTCCACCCATGATAGACTACCATATATATATCAAATTTTAGGAAGTTGTACATATCTTAACTTTGCACAACTTGTTCCATATACGTGAGTTATATTTTTATTACCGCTCTGTGTGGTTTTTAATTTTTAATTTGTAATTCCCATAAACTAGTACAGATTTCGCCGTTGGTATGAGATATCTATATTTTGTTTTGGAGTTTTTAAAGCAATATTCTTTTTATATACACATAACAATATTCCGAATTATTAACATTACACTAGAATATGCCTAAAAACAAAATTCTAGGAAACAAATATTGTATAAATTACATAATTCATATGTATTAATCAAATAAATATCCATATACTTTATGGTGTGGAATCGTAGACTATAAAAGCCAGAGTTGCGCATACCGTGAACAGCGAGACTCACAAATGTCTCCATACTACAAGAACTACTAATTAAGGAGAGTCTCTCAGTCGCTTATCTAAGATGGATCCTACAATTTTTGGACATCTCGCCAGAAGAGGTAGTCACATTGTGGGTTGAAGAGAGTGAGAATGATCCCCCATTCGTTGGACCGACCAAGTGCAAAAAGCTACGGGCACTTCTTTCAGCTTCAGGCTCAACATAGAGAAGAATAGTCAAGAGAACGGGTGATCATGAAGATCATGATCCTGAGTCATAAGGGACCGACTCGGATGATGAAGAACCATACACTACTTGCGCACGAGTCTTTCTCTATTCAGTTGGGAGCGTGGTGGACGCACGTTGTGGTGCGGAACCGTTTTTCTTACTATATCACATCATATGTATTGGTAACTGTCTTTCGATAATCCTATTACGAGTTCATCATTATTATGCTAACGCCAGCCGTGTAATGACTAGAAGCTTCAGTTGTTCAGTTCTGAAGTTTACCTCTGAAGCTGAAGTCCCGCGGAGCGCTGGAGTTGTGTGTCGGGTTATTCTTAATTTCTCGGCATAACCTAAGGTTTTGCCTACTACATGGCACTACAGCCCTGTTGAATCACACACTGTTACCATACTCACAATATTCATTAAATCAGTTATTTTTATTAAAAACAGGCCAAATGTTTCAAAAAAGTTTAAATATCCCACGTTTTGCGATGGTAAATGAAGAGATTAGTGGTTCAAGACCGGATTCAAGAAAATAAATAACAAGAAGCTAATAAGTAAAAAGTGCAACCGCGAGTAATTCCTCTCACGGAGGCTAAAAAATGCAGCCAATCAGCACTGACATCTTTCTAGTCCAATCGGCGTAATTGGATATATTAAAACTGAGTAAATAAATAAATAATGTCTACATCAGTGACCATGATTACTCTACCGACAAAACAAACATGAAGAGTAAGAAAGACCAACATGAAATAATATAAAATCGAAAGTTAGTATCAAAGAACCCACTGGCAGATTCTACGATTGTTGGGAGGGAACCGGTACCGAGGGACCGCGGTATCGAGCTGAGGATCGTTTCGTGATTCGATCAATAAATGATTGTGCCCCGGGCCTTCTCCTCAAGGTGTTGGTGCAGATGTGTTAAAGTGAAGGTGGATTGAAGAAAGTCGTGAATGTTGCCAGAAATAATTAAAATAAGTGATTGTGCATAACGTCGTGATATAACCAAACTGAAGGAACCTCTCGTATTACACTAACAATTGAACACTTTCTGGGGTATACAGGGTTATTTGTAAAACATTAATAACCTCGCCGAACTATATTCCTGCCTTGATTAAGAGTCGAAAATGTTCACTGACCGTGATCTGTGCGTAAACAAAAATAATAATTTAAAATATGTTTTATTTTAACTTTGTAATACACACACAATATGAGTTATTAATTTACTACTATAGTTTCGAGAGGAGCAGTTCATCTGATCATCAGGTAACTTAAATACAAAAATTTATCAATCTAATCGGGTAGGTCAGGGGGGCACGCGGTGGGGAGGGGTATTTTTCCGCAAAAAGCTCTAGGATTGGTGAAGTGGACTGAAATGTGATATTATTTAATAGTGTGTTTTTATAATTCAACTTATCAATTTGTAATTATCGAAAGAACGATTAATGATAATTATGAGAGAAATTGTTATTTTTTAGATAACTGCGATGTTCTTTTATTCGTGTATTAGTTAGTTTCTCGTGGTTTGGCCTATATAATATTAAATTATATTAAAAAATAACGATTTCATCTTTAGGAATAGTTTTTTATCACCTCGTAAAGAATACCACAGTTTTCAAAACTGATAAATGAATAAACTCAAGAGATTATAAACAGACCTAACCATAAATTTGATAGGCAATAACACTCACCGTTTATTTCCGAGTTATAAAATAAAGATGCGTTTATTCGACTATAATGCATCCGAGCCAATGTCAAGCCACTGGCGCTGTCTGGTTTTAAAATGACAATCTTCTCCGCGCCAAACCTGTTCCACGCGAAGAGATTTTATTCACCGCGCGGCGGAGAAAGTGGATAATGCTTTTTTCTGTCCGCGATTCTCATCGCAGCATAAATTATACGAGACATGATCATAATTACACACATTAGCATGCTCCGCGGGTACACACTCGCTGCTTTATCGAAAGCCGAATTACGTATTTGTGTGACGTCGCGTGTCCACCAAAAGAAAAACATTGTACAGTAAAACATCATACAGAAGATATAATAAAAGTCTTCAAAGTAGTCTTAATAACTCTAAAACAATTCTAAAAAAACTAACCCAAAAAACCAAGTTTTTATTATACTCCCTTTCTTAGTAAAATATAACAACAATTAAAGACGAATTAAAACATATAACATAACACTAAACTTATAGGGCACTATAACACTAAACTTGTTTTGAGCTTTGATATGACACTTTATGCTTTGAAGATTAAATTCTAAAAACATTTTTCATTTTAAAAGAATTTTGCGGTCATCTGTGAAACAATTGTCATCAATTTTCGAAATTCGTAGTGAAGTGCCTATTACATATACCGACGGAGTAATTCAAATTTTAAATATTCCGTGACGTCGTCGTGGCGCTGTTGGTAGTAATCAAATATTTGTATGGTTTCTAATTTAAAAAAATCAATTAAATTTTCTAAAAATCCATAATTATAGTATAATTATTTTTTTTAACGAAAATTTGATAGATCTCCTTGATCGTCGCTACGAGTCTGCTTGCAAAGTTTCAGCTCGGTGGATCACGGGAAAAGGGTTTAAAATCGATCCAAAGTTTTTTCGTCAAGAAAACAAGCAAGCAGACGCCACGAGTTAAAAGAAAGGAAGTAAATATATTACATTTCTTTTCATAATTTCTGATGTAAAGAATTTATGATACTCCACATTAAAATATAGGGTATCATTACCAGCTGCGAAATCTATGTATACTATTTCATGAAAAGGATTGCAGATGTCTTTAGCATAGTCCCATCAAATATACGGAAGGTTTTCAGATTTGGAATATATATATATATATATATATATATACAACTTTCAAAAATTTTATAATATGTAGATGTTTTCACGATGGAATGGGTGAACGTTACATTATGCAGGTTGATCGCTTAAGCCAGCTCAAACAGATTGTAAGCCCTGGGCCATCGTATATAAGACTTCCGTAAACGTTTCTTATATAAATAGCTTCGTCTCTTTGAGACTTTTATAATTTATCTTAATTAAAAAAATATTATTTAGGTAAATACCCAAGTTCAATAGCTTCCCGTTTAGATAATACATGAACTTGCGCCCGCTTCCCTGATAACCTTTGAAGTATTTTGTTCACATCGTACTGGTATTTTCATTAAAATATTTTTTTCGACGAAGCAATATAAAATAAGAATGTATATAAAAATAATTTTTAATTGGTTTTAAAATCAATTTCTTGATTAAAATTATTTGAGAAGAATAAACACATGGACAAATGCTTATTTGAGAACTGCTATGAAATGTAAAATACATCTTTTTTTAGTTCAAGAAATGCATATTTACGAGAGTTTTATTTTAAGCATTTACCTTTTTTAAGTTGGCTTTTGCCACCCAATTTAACCGGGAGCACGTCCCTATTTAATAATTATAATTGTATTTTTTCTTCCTGCTAATGTATTTATTAAACGCAAGCAATGAATATTTACTGATTTAGCTACAATTTTCCTACAGTAACATATTTTCTGTGTATGCCATGTCCTCAAAATTTTAATGCTCTGGAAAATATAAAATAATATAAGTGCGTTAAGAAATTATTTACATTATCAGAAGAAATTGACGGATTATGGCATGTTAAGACGAGGTATACGAATATAGTAGATCCACTGTTCAGTGCTTTGTGAGTGAAAGAGTTATTTATTTGTATAGAGTATTTATTGGAAATGGAGTGTGTAAGAAAATCAATTTAGCATTAGTAAACCGTTTAACTCATGTGTCAACTACACTACCATAACCAAAAAACGAATGAAATTTAATAATGTTATAATTAATATCATTAATAAAATATACTTTGTTTTCACCACTTATAAATTGAAAATATCAAAATGTTTCAGGGCCCATGGTCCCTTCGTAGGATATGGTATAAAAAATAAGTCTGAAATATTGAAAAAAAAAATGCAAACTTTGATATGCATAACTCCATAACTATTGATATGATTGACCTAATTAATGTTCATGGCTGATAGAACATTTTCGACTCATAATCAAAGCAAGAATATAATCCTGCGAGTTTATTAATGTTTTCCAAATAACCCTGTAGGTATATTATAAAAATAAAAATAAAATATTTTCATTAAGAAAAACAATAATATGTTAGCTAGACTTTGTTAAAACGTGCATTATTTCCATATTACACGGAGTACGAGATTATGCTGCGTGGGATCTTCTCATCACTTGATATATAGGTACGAGAATATAATAGTGACGTCAGCCCGAGTCTGGCCAGGTTGGAGGACTTCCTTAGCACAATATTAATGCAAGGCTGACTGAAATACGTAAGGAACTGTGCATATCAGAGAACAATAAAGATTGAGGAAATGTTAATGAATTACTTGTTTAATATTAATATTTTGGTTAAAAATGTGTACCTACTTTTTGTCACGGTTATTGGATTTTTTCAAGGAGAATAATATAATTAATAGTCTTTATATTATAAAACCGCGGTCCGTTTTTTTTAAGTCAATACAAAATAATAACAAGTTTTGTTGAGTGATTAGGTATATTTTCTAAGAAGCAGTAATATAAAAAAAGACAGGACAGGTGATATGACATCTTTGACACTGTCCTTTAATTACTGGCAATGAACCTGAGCACGAAATCAATTTAAAATCGATTCAAGTCTCATGAAATCATAGTAACAGTAACATCATAAAACAGGCAACGTACGTAACAATGTGGGTAGAGATAATAAGATTAAATTATTATTCGTAGATGTAGAATAATATAAGCCCGCACTGTGTGCCCTTGCGATTTGTACAATCATATAATTTCAAAAAATATTTTACCCCCATTATCTAAATATAACAATTTCGTTGTCGGTCTGTCTATCCGTGTGTCTGTCGGTCCGTAAATTCGTAACTTGCTGGATTTGGAAAATACAGTGGAAAAACTTTTGATAATTAGAGTGGGTATTTTCCGTGATTTTTCACGGGTGTACAGCTAGCTATATAATAATCTCGCCGCCTGTCTTTAACAGCTGCACTTGACAGATATGACAAAAAATAAATAAAGCGGTTTGTGTATCCTGGCTATTATTATTTAAATTATCTAAAATTGTAATTCCACCATGTTACGGACCGACAGATAACGAAATTATTATATTAAGAAGATACACGATGAAGGATACATTTTAAATAGACGTAAAAATAAAGTAAATAATTTTAAGGTCAATTTTAAAAAAATACCCAATTTAAAAAGTCCCGAAGCCGACCGAATTCCGAATCTTCGCTCCCAGATAGAATCTGACTTCTAGGCAAGCCCCCTTTCAACAGCTATGCCACGGCTGGTGAAGCGAAGTTGTGAATATTATCATATTCATTTATTAGAAATAATTTTATCATCAATTAATTAATAATATCAAATAATTTTAAGCCTTTTATAAAATAGATATATACTTCTTAAATATTGTTATAGGCAATACGTAACCTCATAACACCCAGTAATAAAAATAAGTATATAAAATTGAAAATGAAGAACTCAAAATTACTAGTGTGTACAATATTACGTATATATTTATTTATAAACTAGAAATTTCTGCCGACTCATTTAAGACATACATTTTAATTGAATAATTTAGATATGCCCCTTAATTCGGTTCAAAATTCTGAATACAATTATAATTACAACGGAGTGAAAGATTTTCCGCAATGGAAATTATGTTGATCATTTGATAATTAAAAACACTTATATAAATGTTCATTATGATTAATCGTTATTAATATACATATTATGCAACTCCAAGTACCTTTCAAAAATATATATAATTTGCGAAATAGAACTGAGCGTGCCTAACGCGTAGACTGTCTGATAATAATTCATGTAAATTGCTCCGTTTTCACTATTTATATAAGTATTTGGTGCAAATGTTAATGAACAGATGTGAAGTGAGACACAACTTTCTGACACGGTCCGTGGCCGCCATCGCGCTCCACTTCTAGCGCTACTCTACCGCTCTATCGCTCGCCACTCTATTTATCTATCTTCCACACTATCAATCTATCCCATACCAATCCATCATTCTACTGCCTTAATATCCAGCGTTACGCAACATAGTCAAAAGTAACGCAATAAGACAACTCATTTAAATTTTTTTTTAATCCTAAACATTCTGTCATTCAAAACTTACATTCAGTTTACCACGCTCTACAGGAAGCAAATCTCAAATACGCTTTAATCAGCTGGGGAGCGGCATATAAAACAAATCTACTGCCAATTTAAAATGTGCAAGTCTTGCAATCCAAATATTAAGAAAACAAATGGATTATCCAACACACCTTAAATTCGAAAAATTTATTCATCTAGTCCGGATTAATACAATAAAACAAATACTTAATTAAAATATGATACAAGCACAGTATTACAACTGAAAATCGGACACAACAAAAATACGATTCGTACCAAAAATACCAAAACACCTCATTAGCACAACATATCTAGGGAAAAATATTTTAACAGTCTAACGGATAACATCAGAAAGATTACAAACGAAAAATTTATAAAAAAATCTTGGATCGATTTTTACACTTTTAACTTTTGATAAAATGCTTTCAAAATATAGAAACTTGTTCTCAACAGCAGTTTTCGCATGCAAAACTGCCAACTCTATCAGATAATCATTTTCAAACACATCTCTCTATATTTAAGTCGAATTGAATTGTGGCGGTTTTGCTTGTAAACCCCTAATTTAGTTAAACGTCTTAGGTAAATAAGTTTTGTGGTGAACAGCGATGAAAATATAATTTGCTGCCATTTCCTGCCAGCTGACACCATAAAAGTGGAAAATATTTTATATTATTCTAAAACGAACAGTAAAAATCATTATTTTATAAGCCTTAAAAATATATATCTAGTATATAATGCAGTGGCGTGGTAAAAAGTAATAATTGCGATAACCGGCCATATATATATACAGTATGTAACAGAGGTGGGTCCATAATACTTAAGTTAGATTCCTGCCTAAATTATGAATCGAAAATGTTCAAGCCATAATGTCCTAATGTCAATAGTTATGAGATAAGCGACCTCAAATTTGCATTTTGTTATCAATATTGCTGATTTATGTGTAGTAAAACTAGCGTTTAAAACATTTTTTGGAATATCATTTAACTTACTTATATCGAATATTAAAAAATGATTTAAACCTTTTAGAAATATAAACCGGAATTTTTTCCCAAGGTTTCAATAATTCTATTTGACTTGTATCAAAGCGAATGATTCAGAAGTCAGAAATATTTAAAAAAAATTAAATTCATTTATCTGTATAACTATTAACAAAAACATTGCGACATTATCGCTTGAACATTTTCGATTAATAATTTAGGCAGGAACCTATACTTGTAAAATATTTCGAACCAACTCCTTCATATACCTATTTATTTAAAGGTAGGTGTATTGCTAAAAATAATTTTTGTTATTGTATGAAACCGGACGTTCACGAACGCAACAAAATGAATCATTAAAAAAACTCTATGATGAATGACTCCATATTACAAATATTGAAGTCATTGTTAATTTTTAAGCAACACGTTTTTGTATTGCCTTTGACAGATAAACAAAGCGGTTGGATGCAATTAAAAATATGATACAGATGGTCGGTAACTGTTTTAAAAGCCATTTTGGCATGGAATAAAACGCGTAAAAAATTTGCAATTTCTAATGCAAATTGTGACCTAGAATGGTCACACTAACACACATACACATACATTAATTATCCATAGAAGCATTGAGCAATATCTACTATTTGAAAATTAAGAGACAATTTGTGTCTTACATTGTCGTACAGGGAAATATATAGAATACATGTCCGCACACATTGGATCCAGATTTTGACTCCAGCTTATTTAATCATAATATTAAGCAAGCATTATTGTAATCCTCCAGTGGTAGCTGAAAGAAATCGAGAGGTCAAAAGGCACCCGCTGGACTGACGAAAACATCAATTGCTGACGAACGTGGAAGTAAATAAGAATGGAAAAGTAGGCCACGTTTGGGGGGATTGGGGCTTTATCCAGCAGTCAACAGAAAACGATATTTATGAAGTATTTATTGTAAGTAATTTAGAATCATGATTGACACTCAGAATTTATTAGAAAATTGTGGCCTGTTCGTACCAAATAATTATTTATCGTTATCGTTATATAGCGTTATCGAAGTCATGCATTATTTCATGTCACAAAATGCAGAACGGATATAATAAATAGACACATCATATCGCGTAGTGTGCAACTTTTAAATTAACTGAGTGATCAGTGTATTTAATGATAGCCTTAAAATTGTCAGAGAGAAGATTGCTTCCACATAAACAGTACGGTAAATGGAGCAATCTGTCATGAATTTATTAAAAAAAGTAAATTGACTAATTCATAGATATTATTTTGTATATCTATGATTTTGATTAAAACAAAGATGTGGGTATTAATATAATAACGCGTTTCCTACATGCACGCAAGTATGATAGTTTTGACCCTAAAAACATTTAAATTTCGTTAATGTTACTATTTAGCTAGTATATAACACGTATATGTGTGTTACTGTGGTTAATTTTCAATGTAATTTTAGCAGGGAGAACGTAGATTAGTCATTATATCTAAATCCGATTTTTTCTATTTTTCACGAGTTCATGTAGCAACATTGTCTTGTATACAATTATATATTTGTAATTAATGAAAATAAACTTAGTTTTCATCACTTATGTATTGAAAATATCAACATGTTTCAGAGCCCATGGCCCCTTCGTCAGGATACAATTGTATCCAAAAGTAGTGAAAACTAAGTTTATTTTCATTAATTATATTAATAATTTCACCAAAAAATTATTTGGCTATTTTTGAAGTAAAAATTATATATCTGGATATATTTTGGTACCATCTGCTCAACTATAATACGGACAACACGTTTTTTCCGGGACCACAAAATTTAACAAGAAGTGTATCGATCGCTATCTTGCAGTGAACAAATAATATGAAAATGATTTCCATTACAGTTGAATATACACATGTAGTTTTTTTCTGTAAGCCGTAAAATTGTGTTTGCCGTTTGCCCGAGATATGATGGTACCCAGCGAAGCGTAAATGATTTACGTTTAATATGCAATACATCACGTGGCTTACATGTGTATGTATATGTAAAATGGAAAATGTGAAATGAATTGTGATTTATTATTCTCACTTTCGGTGGTTTCCAACAATGAACACATTGTGACGCATGTTCCGGATGCACAATTCGTTATTTGGAAATATACCTGCCCGCATATTTCTAATTTCGAGTGAAATTAATCTTACCGCACGTAGCCCGCCTGCATAAGGAGTGATGAAAGTACACTTCACGGAATAATGCACAAAATATAACGTCTCCAGTGTTGAAAATGAATACAGTTAAACGCCGAATATCCGTGACTCAAACAAATTGGATTAGCCGTGGTCCTGAGCAGAATGGACAAATAAGGAGAAAATATAGAGCTTTTCGCAGCATATTTGATATAATAAAAAAAGAATTACCGAGATAAGCTGCGTCCCTCGAAATTCAGTGGGCATGACACTGGTTTCTCACTGGATTATTGGTGAGGCCAAAATTAAACTTTGCGTATTCGTAAATAAAAATAATACAATAAGATAAGATAAATTTAAATCAAATAGTTCAAATGAAGTAAATGAAGTAGTTCAATTTCTCTGACACGCATGTGAACAATAGTGGTGATAGTTTTACAATACTATGGTTGGGGTGTATAGTGTTGTGAATGTAGTAGTATGGTGTTGATCCTGACGAAGAGACGGGTACGTCTCGAAACCGGTAAACCGTAAATCTGGTAGTGGTTTTTACTAAGTTTACTAACATTCTGTTAAATGAAATATTTTATCGCGAATTTTTCGGCAGAGGCCTATTGATTAATGCTTATATTTTCTTAATTATTATAAATAATGTTTAATTTATTACTTAGAAGAAAGGTTCTGTCTAAGTTATCATCTTAAAAAATGTAGTCTAGTACAGCAGTCGCCAAAGTGGTGGTCCGCGAGAAAATTTTTCTCAATAAATTCTATTAGTGGTCCGCAGTATTTAAAATTATAAGTTTAATGGTCTATACATTCATAATATACATTCTGATGTAAATGATTAATAAAAATCCACATTTTCGAAAAAAACGCCGAAATATGCATTTGCAGCGAATGTCCAGCCCTAACGTTTACAATTCGAAAGTTACTAAAGAAGGAACTCAACGGTTAAATATAGACCAAAATGAACCCGGATACGAAAAAATAAAGACGATGAATTAATCTAAAGTCTACAAGATCAATATGATGATGGAGAAGTATACACTTACAATGCTAAATTAATGGTAATTTAGCTGAAACCCTAACAGCTGTAAAAACTTACTTGAATTCTGTGGAGTATTCAATTCGCGGGCGCACATTAAATTAAACAAAAAATTATGCAAAAAAGAAAACAAGACTCACCGACTTTCAATGTGAGTAATTTTTAATATATTTACATTGTTTTATAGCTAAATAAATAATAATAGAACTGTTTTTTCAGAATTTTATATGTGTTTTGTACGTAAAAATTTAATTTGAATTAACCGTGTTTTTCGATTATCCATGCCCCAGTATCCCCCAGGTACCAGGGATAATCGGCGTGATAATTATATCATATTCTAATTTATTGTGCCCACCTACAATGAAGGACACCAGCAATAAGTTCCATGGCACAAAAAGTTATCACAACTTCGTAAGACAGGTGGCCTGTACATGCAATCTACATACACAATAGGTACTCAAATCCGCAAAATGCAGTCTTGAAGATAAAAAAAATCAGTAAGATTCCATCTATACGGAAGAAAATGATATTTCCCTTTATTTTAATACTTTAAAATTTTCTCTAGGAATGGTGATAATTAAAAAAAAAAACATTTTTGTTACAGCCACCATTTTATCAATATAACGGATCAGGCTGACTAAGGAACTTAGAAGCGAGATATTATTATATCAGTTTTTCAGAAAAAAAATTATCGATATCTTATGAAAATTACTGCAAAATATATCGCTTCCACACAATCCGTCACACCCACAGAACACTAACAAATGAATACCAAAATATATATAATACTATCTGTAAATTCGAACAAAATTACGGACGCTACACGAAGTTACAGGAGCAGATGGACGGACGGACCGACCACGAAATTATTATGTTTGATGATGAACTGAAGTAATTGTTTGTCCACGTCTGGTGACAATATAATTTTGCTTGTTTAAAAAAAGTACTTAAAAGTAATAAAGCTCAAGCTTGTAAACTTTGAAACAATTATGAAAAGGTTAACCAAAATACTCATAAAAAGTATAAAGTCTTAATAAATAAGTTGCGCCTTATTAGAAGAAGACGCTTTTACTTAAGAGACTCGAATTGAAATATTTTTTAAATACGCCTATTATAAAAAATACGTTTTGTTTACTAGAAAATTTAATTATACAAGAATAAATACTTTTAAATGCAGTATACATCTGTCTTAGACATACGCGAAGAGGACATTCTTTTTATTCCCCTCTCCCAAAGAATGGGTTTAGTTCATCAGTGTATCATGTCCATTTTTCAAAGAGGGTTGTTTCGGGATTTCCTGGTAGACCAGCGTAGAAAGTTCATTGAAATTCTCCGAAAGTGATGTTACAAAACCCTCTGCAAAAGGTAGTATTTCTATCGAAATCTACCTGATATCATGGGTCGCGCCTAAGACTCGTACAATCTAATATGAAACGAATTCGAGTGTCCTCATTTGGAAGGCCGCATATTTATATATTTAAATTATTTTTAGAACTTTGTGTAAATTTATTCACAAAAGCGATAACCTAAATTCTGAATTTGGAAACTGTAAATTGTGCAAACAGAGGAGATGCATCCATAACACAAATATTTATCTTTTTGAGTAAGACGCTAGAAATAACACACCCAAATTCATATTATTAAAAAAAATCATTGAAACCGGTAGAGAAAATTATAAACATATGAATATATTTATTAATGTGCTGTCGCGATGATTGCGAAGTAAACTAAATTACTTATTTATTTATGAATTATAAAAACATAAAATGGGAAAATTATGCAACAAGAAATAAAAGTAAGCAGGCGTTGTGAACGTGAATATGAAAATAAAAACATATATATTTATATAAGAGAGATTTTAATGACATCTATGAAATATTACATCGAGATGAAAACGTCTACACTCTGAATACAAACATGCGATTGCGTGCAATTAAAAATATAACAGCAGAGATGATCTAGAAGCGATTTAAAGTACAAAGAGAAAACATTTACATATGAAAAAATCTGATCTAAAACAGGCAATCTAATTAACATGTGTAGTGTGTAGGTATATATCTAATACTTATCGATGTCTATTATTTGAGAGTTTAGTCTCTAAACTCTCACTACAAGCTGAACTAATAGTATATCTAATACGTCAGTCTATAACAACATTGCTTGGAGTTTCGTTGATATTTAAAGAATGTAAAAACAATAATCATTATTTTTTTTAAATAGAGATGCGAAGACGGAATACGTGTCACATCAAAATTCTTACTATTTTCAAACTATGCTAAACGCTTGTGCTATGAAAATAGGACTAACTTGCTGGTCTGGTGTGAGGTTCGAATCCGCGACCTTTGGATCACGAGGCGAGTCCTAACCACAAGACCAACAAGCTACTCTTTAATAATTAAAACGTAAAACTAACGTAATGTATTCCGTGTGTATGTAATAATATATGCATGTATCGTACATTGAACAAAAATTATTAAATTCTTTGCAGTCGTTATTACCAACAAAAACTTTGTAGTATTAATATGTTAATCGCAATTCTAACGTGACAAAATAATTTTGTTTTCATTTTAAATATCGTATTACATATTTTAATCGTTATTTTAACATATTAATTGATTTTATCGGTAACCATCTAATTATGTAAGCAGCCGGTATAAACGTATTGATTACGAATTAATGTTGATTTGTAACAAATGTTTAACTAATTAATGACAATAATGCTTCCCAATGGATTCGCACCAGAGCGCGAAGCGGTTGTTAAAATCGTTAACCCTTCACAACTCTTTGCTACTAAGTATTGATAATAAAATATTCAAATAAAAAAAGTTTAATTATACATATTAGAAATTGCTGGTATTTCGGTAAGTTTAGCGAAAGATCATTAAGGCGATCGTCTAGCAGAATGAGCAAATTTCACCATTTTTTCTCATATCTTCTCTTTCGTTTTTTATCACATTTTTGTAGGAACATATCTAATTTAAAAAATTTATTCATCAGGTTACATATATTTTAAATACGAATATCTTATTAAAATGTCATAAACTAAATTAAATAATTGATTAATAAATTACCAAACCTTCGATGTTTTAAAAATGAAGAAAATTGCTCCACTTTGTGGGCCTTTTATGACTGAACGGCGTGTGAGATGTCTTTTTTATTCAATAATATTACAAAGTTAACGATTATCTTAAATTTGTTACAATTATAGAAAAATCTGTTAATACGTTTACATGCAATTTATGTTTTAAAAAATACTGTTTTTTAAATTATTTTTATTTTTTGTGAGTTTTTTTCGATCCTTTTAAAATAGTTTATAACTTTTTTTCTTTAATAAATTAAAGGAATAGACATTTTTATTTTAAAATTAATACAAAAAAAATCAAAAAATTATTCTCGATTTCAGATTTTAGCTATTTAATCAAGGCACTGCGTATTGTGTCATAAATACGTTGCGTCTTGATTAAATATCTAAAATCAGGAGTATCGACAAAGATTTAGATTTTTTTTTGTTTTTATTGTAAAATTAAAATATCTATTCTATTGACTATTGAAGTAAAAAAGTTGTCAACCATGTAAAAAGAGTTGAAAAAGACCCACAAAAAAATAAAATATTATTAAAAAACAGTATTTTTTAAAACATAAATTGCATGTAAACGTATTAACAGATTTTTCTATTATTGTAACAAATTTAAGATAATCGTTAACTTTGTAATATTATTGAATAAAAAAGACATCTCACACGCCGTTCAGTCATAAAAGGCCCACAAAGTGGAGCAATTTTCTTCATTTTTAAAACATCTAAGGTTTGGTAATTTATTAATCAATTATTTAATTTAGTTTATGACATTTTAATAAGATATTCGTATTTAAAATATATGTAACCTGATGAATAAATTTTAAAATGAGAAATTTAGGAAATCCATACAAAAATGTAATAAAAAACGCAAGAGAAGATATGAGAAGAAATTGTGAAATTTGCTCATTCTGCTAGACGATCGCCTTGGCTGGATATTCACTGCAAATGCATATTTCGGCGTTTTTTTACGAAAATGTGGGTTTTTACTATTCATTTATATCAGAATGTAGATTCTAGACTGCAATATTTTAGGGCAATAACTTAGATAGAACCTTTGTTTTTATATAAAAGTAATAAACTGGACATTATTTATAATAATTAATAAAATATAAGCATTAATCGATAGGCCCCGGCCGAAAATCGTTTATAGTGTCCTAGGCGGCGGTAATTTTGAATGAATATTTATATGTACGCATAATATGTTTTTTTTATACGCATAAAGTATACTTCATTATCTTGAAATTTTACTAAGGAATTCAAGAAATATTCAATATTAATAAAGTTATAATGTTTTAAGTTTGCAAGAAATTTTTACGTTTTTTGTTGATTTTAAAACGCTTTTTATTTATATAATGAAATTATGTAAAATAGTATATTCTATTTATTCCCGTGTTTTGAGGCTTCACTCACTTCATAAAAGTTAGTTTTTTTATGTGCTGCCTTAAAATTGTTCAAAATATTCAGGGCTTTCGCTTTTGAAAAAATTATAACCTAAGCTATTCGTTTGTAATCCCAGGCAGTGCCCTTAAAACAGGGCAAATTATATACAGTCAATCCTCACTTAACAACCACCCCGTTTAACGACCGCTCACACTTTCGAAAGTAATCGAACGCTGACCAACATCTTACGAGAGCCATCAAATTTCTACGTTACGTTGTCGACGGCAGGTTGGAGACATTTAAAATTATATAAGTTGTGTCACGTCATCTATATCTAGCGCCAAGTGAGCGGCCGTCGAACTATGTATGTTGCTTTGTGAAACAGTGTCCCCTGTGTATATCAATTATACGTCTTTTAAAACATTCCATCATTCATTGAAATAAAGTAAGGATTTCATTTACAGACCAATTCGATTTACAGGCACTTCGGAGGGCAGAAGCTGGTCGTTATGTGAAAACTAGTCATAATGATGGTTGAAAATTCAATTCGTATACGTGGGAGGGGGAGGCACATGGGATGGTAAGGTACTAAAATTATTTTATGAGCTTTTTTAACGTCTTCACCAATACCTGCATACAATATTATTCGCGTCATAAACATTTGCTCTACTTAGCTCGCTTACCTAACGAACGCATTTTGTTTACGCTTTACTTGCTGTAATATCTTAATAACTGTTTTAATAGACATAATGACTAGATGTCAGACATCGCACCATCGTAACGGTGATCAATGTTGCGCTTTATCTTTTCACGATTTTTAATTCATTTAAAAATATATATTCATTACCTTTTTCACGTACGTAAGTAAAAAAACCCAACAGTGCGGTTTTTATAATTAATTTGGATAAAATCTCAAAATAAGCTCATAACGAAAAATAATTACCCATGAAAAGATTTTCGTGACAATGCTAACCGGCCGCACTGATTAAAATGAAAATTAAAATATTGTTAAGAGTGTAAACGATATCGAAACATATATATAATTTGGACACAGAAGGACCTTTATGAAACCATCATTTGTATAATTTTAATATTTCTATGGCTCTACAATTATTTCCAACACTTTTTATCGAAAATATAATAATCTCTAGCATAGTCCATCTCTAGCATAAACCAGTTTATACTTGGTCTTAAGCCCTGGGCTACCCCATAAAGATTTCTATACACATTTCCCATAAATAATATCTTTGTCTTTGTGAGACTTCTATAATTTTTAAATTGAATATGAGAACAGACTTGTGTATACATGCATGATATATGAATCAAGACGCATAAAATTTAAATTTGAAATATCATAAATACAAAAATCTCTTAGATTAACCTAACTAACTTAGTCCAACAAGCATGTTTATTCAAGGATCGTTATTCGAGCTCTTTTCCGAGAGAATGGAATGTTGATTTTATTTTCGTACAACAAGCCTTTAGTTTAAAAACATTTGTAATAGTTTCAAAAATAAAGAAAAACTGTAGTAAGATAAAAAGATAATTATCGATTATATAGATGTACTTGAAATCAGAATTTTAAAAAAGAAATCCAAATTAGTATCAATAATTATGCGATATTAGAGTGACATTTATTTTTAGATATTCGAGATTTCGCAGTATGTATTGGTTTTCAATTCGGGTGAAGTTCAGACAGTTGAAATTTATAAATATTTTTAGTTATTAACACATCCAGAAAGGCCACGGGTTATCTCTGTGTCCGAATGACTTTGAATTTTTTTTCAAAAGCAACTATTAAAAAGTAAATTACCTTAAATATTAAATAGGTCATAAAACTTTTCTATATCATGTATATAAAAGTAGTCGTCTGCCATTTCAAATAGACGTATTTCGGAAGATTAAATTTGAAATTTTAATATTCGCGCAATTCGAATTTGCGAGGAAAAAATGTTCACACGATAATTGTATGAATTACTTTTTGAAGTGAGTGTTTTCTCTCGTAAATAAAAGTATTCTCTCTCATATTTATGAGGAAATTTATATTTTTATCATATCTATTGAGGATGTAACTATCTGCAAAACAAATAAGACTGAAATATTCAACAGGTAATAAAGATGGAAGTTAAACAAAAAGTAAGGTGCAGAAAACTTCAACAGGATGTGGGTTGATTATTGTTTTTTTTTTGAAGTTGTCAAATCAAAATGAAAAATGTACTTCTATATATATATATATTCTATACAGGGTGTAACAGAGCTAGTTCACAATAATTTATGCCTACTGCCTTGCTTATGAGTCGATAACCTAATATCGATATCTACATCGAAGATTTCATTTTTCAATATTTCTGACTTATAGTCATTATAGTTGTTGGAAGGTTTTTATCATTTTATTTGACCTGTATTAAAGGGAATACATTTTTCATATTAGATACATGTTGCTGAAATGATAGTCCAACGTTTTGTAAAAAAACAAGTGAGAAAAATAGAAAAAAAAATGAAAACTTCGATGTAGATATCGATGTTAGGTCTTGGTTGCTTGAACATTTTCGACTCATAATTAAGACAGTAAGCATAAAGTATTGTGAGCTAGCTCTGTTACACCCTGTATGTACGTCATCTCTCTTAAACCTTTTCCCATTATAATTACTTTGTACCTGCGTAATTGTAACCACGCCCCCTCCAACCCCCTCCCACTATAGTCAAATCTGTCTATATTTGATCATCAATTTCAGCACATTCATTGTCTTGAAGAAGGAAGCATGGCTTCCGAAAGTAGTTCAATTTTTAAAAATAAAATTTAAATGTGTTAAAACAAAATTTTCATTAATTCATTTACAGTTAAAACAAAATTTTCATTAATTTATTTACAATATGACAAGATAATAGTGAGGTTTTTTAACATTTTGGTTGCCTAAACAATTTAACTAATTTATAAGTGTATAAATAAATTGTAAAAATATAAACCAGTTATTATAAATATGCAGACAAATTAAAAGATTTTTGGTGCTTCCCACGCTAATTAAACTATTTTCTTACGGTAAAATTATGAGTATATTTTAATAAGTGATAAGTATGTAATAGACAGTAACCAAAAATATGCAAAATGTCAAATTATATTAAAACTTGGAAATCTAACCCACAGTTCTCGTGATATTTTTATCATTCCTTCGCAAACCTTTTATCAAAACCGGTCATTTAACACCGCTCAGCGGAAACGAATGTCGTAAAAACATAAGGAGGCCGTGCTACATGGAAAACAACCATGCTTATGCAAACAAATGGCTAATGAAGCAAAACATTAAATATTCAATCGACTGCGATACATTTCCATTTGCATTTCAATTCGAATCCAAGAGAAGTTCACTGACTCTTAAAAGTAATCTTAAAATAATCTTATTTTAAATAACAGAGATGCGTCATCGGAATAAATAGGTATCACATCCAAGGTAGGATTAATTTGGTGGTGTCCCGCTCGAGGACCGCTAACCACTACACTACTCGGCCACTAGACTAAGCTACTGCTAGACGTTTGGTCTGCATGGAGCATGGGAATTATTTATCCATTAGACGAAATGACGTTGGATACTAATATAGTGTTCATAAACGCATGATCGTATTCAAATTGAGTTAAATCAAACATGATAATTTCGTTGTCTGTCCGTCGTCTGTCCATCCGTCTTTAACGCCCGTAATTTCGTTCGAATTCATGGCTAAAAAAACAAATTAAACGGCCGGAGATGGAGGCTCGAACCCCGGGCCAGCAAACCCGAACCGACCGCTTTACGCATGTTGCTAAGGCCGCCTCTCCGTGGACCACCATTAAGATACTATAATATATGGACTTAGCAAAGACGCGAACCAATGTTCAGTCATTTTTGACGGGTTACAGCTAGTAATGTATTATTATTTCCATTATTTTTAAAGGTAAATTATTATTATTGGAAATCAAACTCCATAATGCATATGTCACGAAGTTAAATACAGAAACAGTCGAAAATAAAGACTCTAGCAGTGACCACGGATTATGAATAGAATTAGAATTTTAAATCACTTTTTTCATAAAATAAAGATTATTTAATTAATATTTGTTTGCCAGAATTTAAAAATGCATAGAATTTTAGCTTATTATCAAAAAGTAATCTTCACCTTTCTTTTAATAAGCCTTCTATTTTTGAGAGATTTTCATATTTACATTTTCTATTGCGTTTTTTCATTGCGTACATTTTCCATTTTCCGGCCGTGAATTTATATAAAAAAGAATTCTTATTATGTTTAAAATGTGCTAAAAATGTCGACACTAACCGCCAAGTTGAGCGAAATAAATCCACTCGACTGAAGCCTTGACTTTTCGCCATGCCACAAACATTATGGTATGGTACAAAGAACGAGTGAAAGCAAGCACCAACGCCCATACCGGCTCACGAAGGCCAAATATGAGTAGGTCCCTGCCTCCATACGCCGTCGGCTGCGGTTGCAATGCATGACTAAGAATCGCGTAATTGTTGAATCATTTTATTTCTTCCACAAAAATTCTTGCGAATTTAATTAAAATCCAGTCACGAAATGCACCGCAAAAGATGAACAGTACTAAGCCCTTGACATAGAATTGAAAAGTGTTACGGGAAGCGTCGCGTTAATTTACTTTAAACTCGTATCTTTGCTAATTTTTTATTTTATTTTTAATGAGACTAACGGAATACTTATTATTATTATCTAATTAATAGAAAATACATAGAAAAATATATATTACTTATTTTAAGTTTAACCCAATATCCCAATAGCAAATGTTTTCGACCTGCTCCAACAACATGCAATGCAATCAATGCAAGTATCAATGTAATACATTAACCGTGTACAGTTCAAGTGAAGAAGAAACAAACATAATTAAAACGGTAACAATTATTGACACATATTAACACGAACATCGGAAAATTTAAGAGTAAAGCGGAGTGGTAAAAAATTTACGAAGTTTGACAATACTAATAATGGCGGTCAAATGTTCAATTGCCGCCCTTACTATTTTTTATCATTTTTTTATTATTTTTTATGATATAAAATCATTACAAAATGTAAATAACACCTTCGAAATTGCAAAGTTACATACATATATGACCCTGGCCATTTTAATGCAATGCTGCAGATTTGTGTCGAATTTTTACAAGATAAGTTGATGCGACTTTTCCCATTGATATTTTACCAACACTTTTACTCTAACTTAAATGCCATTCTATAATTATTTTCCACCTTTTTATACATAAAACTATATATGTTATGTATACATTTTAAGCATATATAATTCTTATATGTGCCAAAAATTTATTTTTTATATTCCGTCATTTTTTATATTAAGTCAAAAACGTTTTTGGTGATATAATAATATTGATTATAATACATGGCAAAGAATAACCACGGGCAGACAAATGTCGGACGCTTGGGAAGCTTTTATACAGCAGTTTATAGAAACCAGCGGAGAACGATGAGATAACAATGAATAATATTAATGTAACTAGTAATATTCCATGAGTTTAAACAAGGCCATTTTAAAAAGTGTGTATATTTACCCAACTTGGATGAATTAACTACATATTACACAAATTCGACATCCTTCGTCGTTCACAAAGTAAAATTAAATCATATGTGTAAATAATAAAATGGTATTTATAATATACGTATTCTTCGTTAATTTTACAATATTAAAAAAATATGTATGTATTGTAAATTTGCATAAATTTATGAATAATTTAATAAATATCTATATATATTTTATCGTAATTCTTTAACTTACAACGTTATATCTACTTAGTTCCTTTCCTATTACGATACTTACAAAAAACACTAGAATAAGGAATATTACATCGATTTCATACAAAGTGGACCCTCAATATTCGTCCTGTGTTTTCGTCGAATTTTTTGTTTGATTTTGGTTGAAAATTAACAAAATTGGACAAGTTGTTCAAAACCGCAAAAATATTGGACAGTTCTTCAAAAAATCGAGAGAAAAATCGAATCATCTGGAAATACCGGTGAACCATCAGGACATCAAACGCCAGAATTAACATTACCAGATGTCATATCGGACGGTGACTCCCCTTCCAATCAATAGTCTAACCTAATAAAACTCTTAACAACAATGTTTTCTGCATCTAAAAGGTAGATTTTTAGTTAAAATTTTATTTACGTATTTATGTAGACCTAAAAACTTATTTTATTTACGTATTTATGTAGACCTAAAAATTTATTTTATTTACGTATTTATGTAGACCTAAAAACGTTAGAAATAGTAAAAACTAAAACTATTGTTTACGGCATCACGACGAGCAAATCTCTGTCATAATGATATGTAAAGCGTCGATAGTTAATACGTACGAGTAATTAAAATATATTTGCGATAATTTTCGAATTTATTTTTTGTTAAAATAAGACGGCAAAATTCGGGGCTGGGAACGGATTAAACCATGTTTAGTTGATATCCAAGGGAAAGTTGTATATTCATCCTTCCGTCGGATTAATAACAATATTGATACGAATTTACACATGTACCTACTCAAATATATTTTCCCTTCATAAAGTAGTACATAAATAAATATTAACATATGATCTGATAAAAAAAAACGATTTTTATAAATTTTTAAGCTACCTAAAATTTATAAAGCACTTATTAAGCTCACTACTAAAATTTATATATTTTTATTTTTTCCATTTCCTCTGGCACTTCATTAAGAATTATCATTGCACTATCATAGATTTTTAAGATTTGGACTTATCGTGAATGACAGTTTTATTGTACCTCTTAGTTTTGGTTCGTGATTGTGTTGATTGGTATTCAATTTTTTTTGCATTAATTTTTATAATAAATTCTGCCGAAATGTTTCCCGTGGGGATTTAAAAAAATATATTAAAACATATCAAATATACCTATATGTGTATATGTCAATACAATGGAGGTGCACTATTAGAGCAGCATTATTTAAAAACTTAATTAAAATATATATAATTAGCCCAGAATGACCTCGACTCCTATAACCTTCTAATTACCTGTGATTCATAAATCTTTTCTGCTAATCTAAGGCTCGAAAAAATCCTGCCATTGTTTATTCATTCAATTGTTTTTAGATAATGTTAGATTAAGCAATATTTGAGTATATCTTTAGAGGGGGCGTTTGGTATTTTAAAATACATGTATAGGAGTGCGGATGTGTGCGCGGTTGGTTTGTAATCGATGGGAATTCCAGACAAAGAACGGTTATGGGAATTCATCCGAGAAGATTGAAGTACACCATCAACAGAGGAAATAATTGAGTGCGCATGTTTTAGATACACGTGCATTTTAATTTAAAAAATATTCATCATTGCCTACGGGGAAGTTTGAGCTTTTTATATTTAAAATAGCATTCTCAAAAAGCTTTAAAAACTTCTGATTCTAGTGATCTAAATAGGTGACTTCAATATTAATTGAAGTCGGCTGAAGAAAAAACTCCATAACGATTTTGATCATTGGCCAAATCACTAATTTGGCCTAATTGCCATACCATTGGCCAGATTAGTGATTTTTTGCAATATTGAAGATGAAACTTATTACGCTGATCGGTTTAATAATATTAGGAAATCACCATCGAATGGTTTAACGAAGTCATCATTATCACTGGTATTCAGGAAATAATTAAAATAATAAAAAATCCAAATCTGTACTTAATTTATATGGTGGATTTAGGATTTCTAATTAGAAGTTAAAATAATATCGATAAGATTTACCGATACTGTAGTGGATTATTACTTTTGAGCTAACTCTGCACAAGAATACTGTTCTACAATGAGTAATGTAGAACACTAGAGTGATAGCGATGTAGGTCAACGACAAAGGAGCGCTCTATGACGTAAACCGCATCAATATATGAAAAGGAAAGAAAATCACACACGATAGACATTTCGTATCAAAATGATTGTTTTTTATACATAAGATACCTCTTTGACTACATTGTGGAAAAATAGCGCTGTTTTCATTTAGCGAAATATTTAGGTACTAATATTTCCGACAAGATTGGTAAGAAATTAACCAACTGTAAATAAATTATAATTAAAATTCCCTTTCGCTCCGCTTTCATTTACAATTATTTAAAGGTTATAAACAGCACCTTTCAAAAGATCCTGCCATTCAAATATGTTATTAGTAGCCATGGTTAATTTTCCATCACTATCGCGGCCCTGATCTCCCATTCCGAGCCGCGGTGCATTGCACTAACCGATTGCGATTAAAGGGCTTGCATAATATGCGCGCTAAATGCGCCGCACGAGAAACTCAAAACTGCCTGCCTGTGTCTATGCAGATAGAATTACCTCGACAGATGTCAAATTCTTTCCCACTCGGTTATCATAACCGTCAAGAATAATTTTAAATTACGATTATTTATGAGTGTTTTTCTATATTTACAAATCTATTTATCACGTATATCAAATAACTCAAATAGTTGTAAAGATTCCATTGCCTATTTTTCTTCCTAGTAACGAAAATTATAACAGCCGTCAACATAATTTATTTCTTTCTTTACTCATTTCTCTTATTATTTGAATTATTTGTTATATTATGAGTCTCGTAGAAAAAACTTCGGGAAGACTTCTTCATTCAATTACGAATTACATTACATTAAAACATTACTTACATTTGAAAGTGAAATCTTGACAGGGAGATAAACGACCTTAAGATTTGAATTGTTTATTAAAAATTCATTGGCTTTGATACAAGTTAAATGACATTTCACCCAAAGTACAAAGGATATTTTTATTCAAAATTGAAAAAAAACTCCTCCGTAGTTTTTTCTAGTAGCTTCGAGAGACCCTATATACTTAATTATTTGTGCATTTATCAATCAAGTATACATAAAAAATACGACTAATAATATAATTATTTGAAAATATTTCGTAGGAAGTACGTACACGGATGGGACATTGATATCTAGTCTCGGGGATTTATCGGCACAAGTCAGGATGTATCAGTTGCGTCACTATACAATATCGCTGACTGCTTGCTGTTAGGCTCTGCGGGCGGCTATAATAGCCACTGCGTGGCCGACGCGTGGACATTAGTGCCCGCTACGCGGCCATTATTTCCTGCAATTGGCTATCGGCTATACTGGTCGCTGAGCGGCCGACAGTGTCTGCGATTAGCTATCGCCCATTGCCTGCTGCTTTTAATACGCTTTGGTTATTTTTTGAAAGGTAGTAGTTTTTTGAAAACACTCACTGCATAGTGCGTTTGAGGCGTAATCAAAATAATGCGTTAGAGTTTGATACATACCGATCCATTTATATTCTAACCTAGAAATTGAACGTCAAAAATGTAGTTGCCTACCCATTCACTGCTAACTAATTCTCTGCCCATTAAGACGGATCAGAAAGAGCACATTTTAAATAATGTGACTTCTCACTTTGCGGTTACGTGGCCTAGTACGTCACGGGAAAATACGTGCAGTTTTGATCGCATAATTATGTAGATTATCTTCGATGCTCTCAGATTCAGTATCTTTACAGAAGCGGTATTATTCTGTCTAGGAATAATCACCATAGCGATCGAACCGAAGCAAAAGATGTGACGGACGTGTCCGGCCGTGTGGTGACCCGGCCCAGCCCGGCCCGGGCCCGATTAGGAAGCGCCATCGACAGTCAGGCCCAATCGTCGACCACCATCGGCATGCCGAGACTCACCGGGCGGGACGGCACTCATTGTGCGTGCTTCAATTACGCCTTGCAAGTGCGTGCGCAGCGAATCAACTAGTAAAAACTGCTTTATACATCTCAGATACGTCAGATATACGTATATCATGCCACCCCTGTGTGTATATACATATATCATGATTGCACTTAAAACGCATCGTGTAACGCGATGTTTTTCCTTTGTAAGCTTCAAAAATTAATGAAATCTTATGTTTTTTTTTAAGAAACGAGGTGTACAGATTATTTTAAAATACATTTAGATATTATTTAACGTGTTGAAATATTATATGTATGTACAATATTTAACATTCTAGTCACTTTTAGGCAAAAAAAAACATCGATATTTTTACGTCAATTTAATTTTTTCTGCAGGCAACTAGGTATATTGTTGACGTTTAATTTCTAGGTTAGATAGATAGATAATAAATGGTGGGAAATGTATCAAACTCGAAAGCATACACGGCGACGTATCATCTATATTATGATTGCGCATAAAACGCTTCGAGTTGTTTGCGTTGTTTTTCCATTGACAGCTTAAAAAATTAATCAAGTCGTATGTTTTTTTTTACTCTCATTTCAAACAGTAGCCTAAACCTCTATAAAATAAAAACTCTTAACAATCATTGGTTTTTTTCATCCAAAAATTTAATTCCTGTTTTTTGATTTTTTTATTTATTAATGTAGCCCTACGGTATCGTTACGGCATCGCAACTTTTGAATCTCTGTCATACCGATAAAGCATTCATAAGTAGTGGTTAATACGAAATGAAAAACATGTTTACGATCATTTCCGAGATGATCGATTTTCGAGTGGAATTTTTTTATTTATTAGAGAATATGTAGGCGAAATTCGGGTCTGGGAACGGTTTAAATAATTTCTAATTCCTATGGGAAAAACGTTTTATATTCGTTCTTTGATGATATTCAAATTTCCTTTGGGGATGGATTAATGACGAATATTTATCCATCCACTGTATTTAATAAATAATAATCCACCGGAAAACTCGCATTTCAAAAAGCCTCCGATAAAACATATTGTATGTTAAAATAGGGAATAAAGTTTATATTTCCACTAGCAGACATTCGATATCGCTCTCCTGGAGAAAGTTACTATTGAAGTTACCAACAAACTTGACAACTCAGTTGTAATATTCTGAAAACCCATTCCTTTCACGGGTGAGGTAGAATATTTTTTATAATATGTACGACACACCTACAAGTGAATAAATTTGAAAAAACTACCTAATCGATAAATTAGAATCGAAAATCATCCATCCGCAGCTGTTCAAATTCACCGACACGCCACAATATACGTACGTATACGGCAAATAAATTCATGTACGTAAGGATTTACATGAACTGTCGTCTTTCGAGTATTGTATTTCGACTTGCAAAAAGTAATTCAATATAGATATGCACATATGCAAAAACGATTTTATCTATGTACGCTGTTATCGAAAGCTAGCTTTTTCGCAACCACATGGCTTTATTTCGAGATCGGTTTCTAAATAATATGGTTTCTGCATGCGATCACGTAGGGCGGTGCAACACGGGTACGAGTACCTACCTGAGGTACCGCACAGGTACTTTGTACCCGGTACATTCTAATAGTGAAACTCGGCGCCGCATACCTCCAGCAAGGTGACAATCGAAATCGCACGACATCGCAGTTATCCTATAGTTATATTAACTTGTAACATGCAAAGAGAGATGAAATGCATATTTTCAGTCCAACGCAATGGAACTTTGGAAGAAGAAATTTAATTAACGTATAATGAAATAGTAACTGGCAAACGACATGCCGGCGAAAGTTTGTTTGGCGATGGTATTATAAAACGGTACGGCATACCTGTAAAATCATTTTTAATATTTAACGCAAAATAATGAAAATAGAACTGACACAATTAACTTCATATTTAACCACAAGGGTTTTTTTTAAATCAACCGATTTCGATATAATAAAGTTATTTGCTTTCTTGACGATTGATTAAAGAAACATTTGACGATAAAAAAACATTTCCAGAACTGGCCACGCGAATCTGGTAGATTTTGTCTGTGGTAAAAGTTTGTTTTCAGTTTTTACTAAATATAAATAACAAAACATAAATAACAACAAAAACATCACTAGGTAAAGCAAAAGAAGAACGAGAAAAATATTTTAACTGTTTTCCTCGAGGACATGTGTTTGAACATTTTTAAACAAGATAGAGGATCCGACTTGTTAACGAACTTATCCGAGATATTTACTAGATCGAGTTTTCAGAAAAGTTTAAATAAAACTAGATAAAAACTATGGGAGTTGTCGTTTCTACAAAATCCGTTGTGCCCCTCTTTCCCTGTGATTAATACAGTGCCTAGTTATGAAATGCACTGTCTGGAAGTTGCATCTTAAGACATCTGCAACAGATAATATTTCTATTGAAATCTACACAGTAAGCGTACGATGTGTGCTAAAGTTAGCAACGTTAGCTTATTCGTGGCGAATAATAATATTCTTAATATTAACAGACACTCTATGGCATCAATAAGCATTAATTGGTAACCGAAATAAAGTGTTACGAACAGATGTTGTATCTTTGTGTACATTAAATAAATTTGCATAAAGGGAATTAATTATGAAATTAAAATTTGAAAAATCCTTTTTAAACCAATTTTATCTACATACTTAATATTCAGATTTTTCTATATATTTTCTAATTCACCAACATTTAAAATGAATTTTTTGCATTTTCAATCCGTGACAAACTTTATTTAATACAGGATTCAAAAAAATACTCACTGTAATATATTTCATGGACAATATTTAAAAAGGTGAATGAGCCTTCGAACTTTTTTTCTGCTTTTTAATCAGATTTCAATACAGATAGGTCCTATCCCTTATCAAATGTTTTGAGTTTTCTAGTTTAGACAAATACTTCATTAAATCATATTTTAATATACGTCCTTATTATTATTGTTTTAACCGCAATTACATTTTCAAAAATATTGTAAGCCAAGGAACAAATGAATAAAGTAAAAAAACTGAAAAGTGGTTAATTATTTAAAACAAAAGAACAAATATTAATATACCTACTACAAAGTACAAGGCAAGTGCAAGGGAATGGAATAATGATTTATGTACTTACATCGTATACACAGATATATCAACTAATAAATAAAACTTAGAGATGACAAATAATAAAAAAAATGAGTTATAAATTCATTAAATGTATATATTTAAAAACGAAAGAAAGAGAGTTGCTAAATCACCAATTCGTCACATTTTTTATAATACATAACACGTTTTAAAAAGTTCAAATATATATATTATATTTCGTATAACGGACTGGATTTTTGCACATCAATAAAAACTAGTAAAGCAAGATTAGAAACATTTATATTTTTAAAAAATATTCAATGATTAGCATAAATTTTACAAGTCTCCTTGTAATACTTAATTATGAAAAACAACAAAACAGGTTGTGTTTGAGGAAATGATGGATATTTGGGGCAATTTATCATTGTTCACAATACCCACTATTTCTTGAATGTGCCATTTTATTTTTAGTGACTATTGCACAAAGCAAACCACATTAACAAAGACTTTCTGGTCGTATTGTTACGCCATTACGAGGCAGACATTTACCAACAAGTCGTGTCGGCGCATTGTGTGGCTGACTGCGAAAATATCAAGAGCTGTTACAGCTGGCTCATGTGCTGCATAGCCATCGGGTTGGCAGACACGGTAAAACAACCGTTACGTTATCAGAACTTTATGTTTACAAACTACGTTTTTTTATAACGTAGTATGAACAGTGTTTTATGCTACGGCTAATATAATAGTTAGTTCGTGTAATATAATCTGTAATAACGATATCGCTCTTAGTCTCGGCCAGATTGTGAAGATATTTTTACAGAAAAATCAGCAATCTTCTGGATTTGAGCTACTGTATTATCATTTTTATTTGCAATTCGTGATATTGTTTACTGTATAAAACTGTTTAACAATACACGTTAGAGCAGTGTTTAATACTATGGATAAAATAATAATTCTACGGCATAAAACGCAAGTTTGTATAAGCAATATCGTTCTCAGTCTCAGATAATATTTTTACAGAAAAATCAGTTATCTTCTGAATATGGCGATAACTCAAACATAAAAAAATTGAAACATTCAATAATAAACGAAGATTTTTAGCCGACGTTTAGGCGAACCATTCAAAAAAAAACGCAGACAGCAACAACGATAGCCATTATCATCACCAGCCAATAACTAACAAGTTTAGAGGTGTAACATAGCGTTCATTTTCTTTTATAATTATTTATATTATGGTAGCCATTTTTCCTACTAGTATAATGAATATATATTATCTATGGTTCTGATACAGAAAAAATTAGGTCAAAACTGTCAACACTAACTTTCGACAATCGTATTACTAGAACTTTATTATGAAAAATATGAGTGCAAAGGTGATACATTGCAGAACAGATTTTTCTTGATTCGATCGCATGACACTGGCTTCTAAAACCGGGAGTTCCAAGTTTGTTTTGTGAGCTTTGTATTTAAACTTACGTCCTCTTGTAGCGGTAGAAGCGGCCTACATTGACCACGACGAATAACTTTCCGCTATAGTGTAATACGATTGAGTCTAAATATGTCGAAAGGAGCATGACGCAACTGTCAGTAATGAATTGTGTCACGTGGCAGTTCCATTAAAATTGCATTTGACGAAATTACCGCGGCACTGCGTGGGCAGGACGGTGGAAATTGGAATAAGACCCACTAACCTTGGTGGCGAATAATAAAAATTCATTTAGACGAGAATATGATAAAATAGTCATTGGGCAACGAAATACGCTCAACACCCTTGAATTGAGATAAAATATTAATAAAAAGGATCTCAGGTGGTCAAAAGACACGACTTTATTTATTCCAATCTCATTAATGTAATGTTACTAACCAATCTCATTTTTTTTTTCTTTTGGTTAAAGTTTTTTGAAACATTTTGCTGTATATACGGCGATTTGTAAGTATCCATGTAGAAAAAACTGTGCCGTAATTTCGCCAATAACACGGATGCACCGGCTTGGTATAAGGATTTCGAAATTCGTTAACATATTTCATTGTAGTTTCTTTGAATTAGAATTGTTTCTATTAAATATGTATGCATATTTATTAATTTGTGTTCTTTCTAATTATTGCTAATTTTTTAGTGATGTGCTTTTACTTATTATCGTTTATTTTTTCAGCGTTTTTGATTATTAAAAATATTTTATCAATATTGTTTATCTTTAAAAAAATGTTTTTTTGCCAATTATTATTCTTAATAAATAAAAATTAAATAGACCTTCTGGCCGATGTTTCGGATTCAGTTGCATGGACCTCATCAGGGCTGGTGTGTTGCTGCGAGTGTTGATGATTGTGTTATATACTGGTTGTGCTTATATACAGTCTTGCAACGAAAGCAAGGTGTATCGTAGACAGTGCTGTGCCCAAACGTGTCAACGACGGCCAAAAAATCGGCTGATCAAAAGACAAAAAAATATGAATCTTTGAAATTAGATAAAATAAAGTCGTCTCTTTATTAGCACGTGCGCGTTTCATTGGCTGTTACGGCATCAAACGGCTCAACAGCGACGGTGGTCGGAAGGGACCGTTATTGACTTTCTAGCATGCAACCGATTCTGGAAACTGTGGCGACTGGCAACCTTATCCCAAACGACACAGTTCATTTAATTTAGCTTATAATAACCGGTTATCTATCGGCGACTACACGAAAACCTGTTATACGCATGACAATAATATTAATAAATCACTTGTACCCAGATCACAATTCTTAATTTAACGCAATCAAACATTTATTTTCTTCGACAACACATAGACAATATTATTTTATTGGTGAAAAATTAACCAAATAGGACATGTCGGAAATACTAATTTATTTTTCTATTTTTATACTTCTAAATGACATTCATCCTTGTAGCTGCAACTACACGTCAATAATGTGCGTGAACGATATCTATGCGAGAAAGAGACAAAGTTATATGACCGCTTCATGGTAGATACTCGTAGTAATGCAACAACGACTTGGCGCATCTTATCGTTTATGTACACCGCGCGCAATGTTGCAGTAAATTTATCACATGGATAATAATTATTATTGAACCTTTTTTTTAAATTTTCCGAAAATTTTTGATGTTTATCCATTATATAAATATAATAAAATATACTGTTCGCTTTAAACTAATACGTGTTTTCTTCACCTACGTAGTTCGGGCCTATTTGTTCATCCATTCGCTATTCATTTTTTTTACAAAATAGAGATGCGAACACAGAATACGTGTCGCATCAAGATTGTGCTTGTGCTTTGAATATAGGACAAACTTGGTGGTATTCTGGAATGGGGCTCGAACCATCGACCATTGGATCACTAGACAGGAGTTCGTTATCGTCTTCAGGATAAATCCATGTTCCTCTATTTCATCCAAAATCTCGTCATTGTGTTGTCTTACAATGCAAAGTTCCATAATGTATTTTTTATAAAATTATTTTGTAAGATTTTCTTAATATTGTAACAAGAATAACAAGAATTTACGCGCTGTCCGAACCCCTATGTCACTTGTCACAACGCTACTGAAGCATCGAGAATGTTCTATAACAATCTAGGGTGATCTACAACCTTCGGGAACGTCTACAAATGTACAGAAATGCCTGGAAGCAACAAGAACCTTCTCCTAAACACTATAATAATCTAGAAAGTAGGAAAATAGCCGCATTTTCGGGTATAAATACGGCGCCGGCCGTAGTCATTTCGGCAGAAGTTCTTTCAGTGCGAAATCGGTGAGAAGTATGCGCGAACCACGAGACGACACATGAAAAATAAAGCGAATAATAATGAAGGAATTACCTACTTGCCGAATTTAAATCAGAGCGATCAATACGAGCGAAAACTGAATGGAATGTTAAATACGTAAATACAAAATACTTACCCAACAATAATAAAATGTTAATTTGCGAGTGATACATTGCGATATAGTATAATTTAAAGAATAGCGTTACGTTTAATTCGTTTTAAGTGACTGCCAATGTAATTAACCACGGCACGTGACAATATTTGTATTTATTTTGCTATTGTACGGCTGTATTTATTAATTTTCCAAGTCCGCTATTTACTTGATCGTAATTTTTTTTCCCAGTACTGATTACATATACTATTTGTTTACAATATTGCGTTACTCGTCCACAAACAGAACGGAAAAATCAATCAGCTCCGAGGGGAAGCGAGTTGAACTGTATCAAATTACAGCCTGCATAGAGATTCATTAGCACTCGAATGAATGAGTTCTTCACAAGAAACCAGGAATGCTTTTTGCGGGACGGGAAAAGCCGTTTCCGTTCCCAGCGCGTCGGGGCCCATTTGAACTTGCAGAAGTATAAAAACCCGATCGTGAGGCTGCAAACCATTACTCCCCGCCCAGTGTTTGTATACAGATTTATGCCTCGTAATTTGCCGCTAACTTCGGAATAGCGCAAAAAGCACCAGTCGGTAAAATTCAGCACAGCCTTGTCTGTCTAGTCACGCGGGCCACCGCGAGAGATGGAAGGCTGACGAGAGTAATTTGTAGAAAACGGTGCTACGCATCGTGCAACAAAAGCCTGATCAAGAATTTAAGAAAATACTGGACTAGAACTAGTATTGTTTTTTGTGTTTTTTAGAGATTTTTTTTTTTTTTTTTTAAAAAAAATAGAGATGTGAACACGGAATACGTGTCACATCAATATTCTTACTATTTTCAAACTAAGCTAAGCGCTTGTACTATGAAAATAGGACTAACTTGCAAGTCTGGAGTGAGGATCGAACCCTCGATATATAACGAACGAAGATATATAACTTTAAAATGAAATAAAATCTAAACATCGCGGTAATGGCCATGGTATTGGCTTAGTGATTGAATATGATTACGATACCACGATTTGCGAAATAAATTTGCACAATTTGCGAGCGTTTTAGCAAAAAAATGGAAAAAAACTGAGCACAAATCAGCTGTCAGCTGTCAAATTGGCTGTCGCTAGCCAAATCGAAAAACAAACCTCTAAAAAACACCCTAAATTTAAATACTAATGGCACTAAACAAACTTTCTAAAGGCCACTTTAATGTCCTGCCTCTTAAAAAAACACCCATTAATACATACACACAATAGATACAATAGTTTCATTATACAATTTTAATATACACAATACAATATTATTATGATGTAACAAACAAAAATTAAGTGAAAGTAATTTGTTCTTTACTGATGTAAAAATCGTTTATATTTCAACCGAAACATTTAATAGTGCAACTTAAAAGTTCGAAAATAAAAACTAATTTTGTTCAATTAAATTATGTTTATATAAAATTTTACTTTGTTTTCACCACTTATATATTGAAAGATATCAACATGTTTCAGAGCCTATGGCTCCTTCGCCAGGATACAATGTATACTAACAAATTAAAAATCAAAAATCGAAGTATAGACAATCAAAATATAAAATGTATATATGGGAAATTAATAATAATAGTAGGTACCTACTACTGTAAAAAAGATAATTATAATATTCAATTTACTATTAACATTTTTACTTATTTCCAAAATTTATAATTTATCCAGCTGTAATTCTGTATACTTTGTATGTAAAATTTGTAAACCCTTATTAATATCAAAAGAATGATCCGTAGCCAAAATATGATTTGGAAATTCGGAATAATTATTCGGAATAATAAATAACTCAAGTGTTATATTATATCGCATGACAGAAATATAAATAGAAATATAAGAGAAAATTATGAACATTGTTATTCTACAGACGAAGTGCATTCTAATAATATGGTAATAAAAATAAAATTGAAATAGAGGTAGGTACGATATAAAGTTTCCATGACGTCACAAAATTGCTCACTCAGTGTCCCCGATACGGTTGTCCATATAATTCAAGGAGATCGTCAACAAATTCCCTGTCTTCCTGTTACCACACAATGCCTACCAAACCATTGTCACAGATTTTCAATGACAATAATAATTATGGGAAAGAAAATTTCGTAATACAAAAAGAAATATTCTTACAAAATCAATGTAACACAATTAAGAGTCAATTACTTTAAAGTGGTTTACGGGATCTTACAATTGAACGTACAAATCGGAGCCGTTTTTACAATTTCGGAGCCATCTATCCGGGGATTTCTGATTTTTTTAAACATAAAAATATATTAAAGCAAAAAACTATGTAAATTGTAAATATTCGGAAAAAATTCCATTGAAGGAGATGCAGAAGATGAATTCTTCAATCTCATGGAAAATGTGTGTGTTTTTTTTATTTCAATGGAAGATTAACTCTCCAGTACAGGCGAGCATCTTCTCAAACGAGTCACTGGCACAAGATGGTCGGCCAAACATAATGCAATTACAAGAATGTAATCATGGCTATCGACCTCATCAAGAAACTCTGCCAATTCACAAATATATTGATTGGCAGAGAAAGAGTAAGAGAGAAAGATGAAAATGTATTCATATATATTCAGAATATTTTGAGTATGTCCAAATTTTTCAAGAACACAATACTACATTTTATTCTGAGGAGGACATCATTAATAAAGATATATTACGGATGTCTCATAGAGAAGAAGCTATGATCCCACCGCTTACCCAGGACCGTTTTATAAGCAAAAGCTCCTATATCGGTCCTTCTCATTCGCCGCCTGGTTAGCATTTTTTAATGCTAAAAGCAACCGTGCGAAGTATTGATGTATAAAACAAGTGGGCCGAACGGCTGCCATCCAAAATTTGTCCCCGATTCTCCCGGCTATTAATTTTTTTTATTAAACACAGATTATTATAGAAACGATGCTATATTTTTATATAGGAAAGTAGATATGGAAGCCTTTTTGGGTGTTCATAGGGCTTACGATCTATTGTACGGGTGGCTTTAAAAGTCAGCCGTACGATAGTTCGTAAGCCTTATGACCACCCAAAAAAGCTTCCATACCTACTTTCCCATATAAAAATATAGCTTCATATCTCCTATAATATATCTTGATTAATGTTTCATACAGTTTATTGACATATCATATGTGTAGCGTAAGTAGTCGCGCACTCATAGTTAAATATGTAATCAAGCCGTGTGCGCATAACTGATGCTCAGCCAACCAACCATCTGAAGGCGGACCAGCGTAAACTGCATACGAATACGTACCACAACAAAATAATACCCCACATCATTTAAATGTATGTGAACATACAATCAATATTATTTTAATTAGAAAAGACGTTAATATAAGATATGTAGACATTTGATTCCACTACGTTTGATAAACTTTAAAAAATTATAACGAGCTTGTGAATTTTTAAACTATTATTAAAAGGTCAAACCAAATACTTTTAAAAATTATAGTGCCTAAGTAAATAAGTCACGCTTTATTACAAAATGGCGTTTTTACTTGAAGATACTCGGTTTGGAACGAAATTTTTAAAAATTAAAAAAAAGTTTATTGTAAGAAATACATTTGTTTACTAAGGAATTTAATTGTGTAAGCACAAATACTTTTACTAGATTATAAATGTCTTAAATACATCCGAAGGGGGACATATTTCCTCTGTGTCGCAGTCCCCTCGCCTAAAGAAATTAATTTAGTACAACTCTGTAGAATATAAACTCTGTGGAATATACAAATTTGCTCATTTGAAAAAAATTTATTGACATAACACACCGAACGAAAACTGAAACATGTATTTGGATAGTTTTGAAAGAATGAAAATCATTATTTCGAAATAATATCAATGATTTTTATTTCGTTTCCTTCCACTCTGAATCTCCTTATTTTAAGTGTATTTCTTAGGCAAAATTTTAATTATAAAAAATTCGGTAAGCCTAAGTTAAGTTATATCAATTACTTATTATTTTAAGTAAGTAATAAGGGTTACACAATCGGGTGATAGTGCCATAGATAAACCGATGTTGTCAGTAGCAATAACTCTATGGTAAAAATTGTATTAATGTGAATTTTATGCATAACAACGTTCTATAAGTTGGGTATGTGAAACAATATATTCCAAATTGGAGGACCGTAAAAATTCTCAATTTGAAAAAGGAGGACATGTCCTCCTTAATCATATAGTGACCCTACTTATTAACGACGAGTTAGTCCTAATTTGGCAACACAAGACGCTAGTACCAAATTATAAAAGAGAAAATCTAAGCGCACTAAACATTTAATTTTTTTAAACCGATTTTTTTTTAATATATCAAATATACAGAAATCATATAATGCGAAAAAAGAAAAATGTATATACCTACATCTAACTGTAAGAAGTTTCCTCAATAATTTTGTTTAAAAATAAGTAAATCAAACACAACACTATAACTGTCTATTGCTATGCAGCTTCCTGTCATAAGTTAGCAAATATACTTACTGCTTTAAATGTAAGGCGTAACATAATAAAATATACTTCGGTTAAGTCAAATTTGTAGCTATAACGGTCAAAAGTTAATTGCTTCGGAAACATCACAAAAAAAACGCAATTTACGAAACAGCACATTTACCGAAGATCATTAAACTATCAAATCAATATCTAGGCGAATTCTGTAATACATTTTCTCGGGCCGTTAAGGCGAAGAACCAGTTTGTTAACAAAATATATGTTAGAGGGACAGTTAGAATGGAACGGATAGCGTTGTTATTATTTGGGTGCTCGCCTCATGAGCGGACGAATACATCAACAGGACGGGTATGGTATGGCGCTGCCCGACCAAAACTGTATCTAGTTGACTGGCTGCGAGCGGCTAGCATCCTGTCGGGCCGCGACCCGCCAAGCAGGCGCAGGCACCGCACATGCAAATTAATAACCGATCGACATATACTTTTAACGGTTTACTAAAGAAACACGTAACATTACATGTTTTGAACTTAATTGTAAAAAAAGCGTCACATTCTCAGACACATGAATCGTAACATCTTAGCATAGAATGTATTTTTCTGGTTCGAAAAAAATGTTAATAAAATCAGTTAAATAAACAAAATTGAAATTAAAAATTTCCCGGTGGAGAACCGAATCCCAGTCTCCGGCATACAGAAAGAGCTGCTAGATGCTAACTAGCTAACCACTGAACACAAAGGAACGTGAAAATAGAAATTTACAAATTGCTTCATTTTTTTAATAATTCAGCGTGTTACAAAGGTCTCCAATGGAAACATATTTTCATTTTTATATTTAATTAAAATTGGATGTTCAGAATCAAACATAATAATTTTGTTGTCTGTCCGTCCGTCCGTTCGTCTGTCTGTCTGTCTGTCTGTCTGTCTGTCTGTCTGTCTGTCTGTCTGTCTGTCTGTCTGTCTGTCTGTCTGTCTGTCTGTCTGTCCGCGTAACGTCATGTAACCAAGGGCGGATCCAGGGGGGGTCATGACCCCTGCCATGAGCCCTAAATTATAACTTCTTGTGCCAAAGCTGGAACCGCTCTTGCATGTAACGATCTTACAGCATTTCGTTCGAATTCATGGCTAAAGAAAACAAATTCAACGGCCAGAGATGGGGCTTGAACCTGGGCCAGAAAACTAGAACCGGTCGCTCTACGCATGTTATTACGGTAGTCTCTCCATGGACCGCCAAGATATTATAAATATATACTAGGGCTTAGCAAAGAGGCGAACTAATGTTCCGTCATTTTTGACGGGTTACAGCTAGCATATAAATAATAAAGAATATCAAACTAAAAATTAATGCCTTAAATTCTAACGCAAAAAATCAGAATTATATAAATATGTATACTCTTATATGACAATTTGCACCTTAGTCTAAAGGAAGGTGCTTACTATGTCAGAGTTAACGAGATCGATACTCGGCTTGTTTTTGATTTCAAAAGGTTTTGGAGTCTCAGTACCGATAAAGGTGCAAATAAAACTCGAGAGAAAAGTGGGAGCACATAAAAATGTTACTAACCTTTCTATCACAGTTTTAATGATAAACATTTTATATACGCATTTTTTCTGTTAAAACACTAATAATTACATAGTTATATGATCGACTTCATTGATCCGGTGAAAAAGAATACTGGCTTGTGAAAAACAAAAAAAAATCGACGTGCTTAAAGTGAATTTTCATGCATTAAAACAATGACAGTATCTTCTGTGTCGTGATGCGCGTGTCCACAAATGATGAGGCCATATTAATGAGACAGTACTAATGACTTAACTGATGTCATTATGTGCTGTATCCGCAAGGCATTCTTCTAAAGCCGCTCCAGATAATCAGCACAATTGTTCATTAATAATATAAAAACTAAACATTGAAATTATTCTAGTCTCTTTTCACGGGGTCAACATCACTCTTGTCAATGAACATATGTGGAGATTTAGTTATAATAACGAAAAATACGGTTACAGCATCGTTGATGTGATCGAAATATATTTTTCTTTATAACCTTCCATATTCCGAGAAATAAACCCAAAACACATTTTTATTTCGCACATGCAAGGCATTCAATGATAATTGTATCGATATTGAACTCTTTGATATTGATCTTACCGCATTAAAAAGAATGCTGTAGATCAGTGTGTAGGTACTTCATTCTAGCACCGCTCGACTCGCAAAATTAAAGCATCGTTACTAAATACTTACTTACTCACTTAATTACTCACTGCATCTAATCTCTTCTTCCTCCATCTCTACCCTGACTCCTACCTCCTCACCCTTTTCCCCGTTCCTATTCCCGTGTTACAGTCAACACTCATTAATTATCTAGTTTAATTAATGAAAAAATATTATTATTAACACTGTGCGTTAAACATCCGTGAATCTTTTTAATAAGTCTACGCAATATACACTGTACCATTGCATTATAATGTTAAAAATAGTTAATATTCTTTAATAAATAAATATTATAACTAAGTGACGTATAAAATTCATAAAACTTTCCATTTCCAATCCGTTTTAAACAATACTATTAAAAACGGGTATTTCTCAGTGCAACACCTCTGACCGCAATTATAATTCAATGCGTTTCTATCCTCCGAGACGGTATTTTTGGGAAAGCTATGCGTCATATTTACCGACTTAATGACTTTCTTGGAAATACAACAAACATTCCTAGAAAAACAATATTGCTGGGACGAGAAATATTTTTTGCCTTCATTTTATTGGATATTCTGACTTTATAACCGGGGCGGACTAACGTCATATACAAGGTGAAATAGATAAATTTATATTGGAATTTATAATATTAAATATTAATACACATGTGACGTTGTAATTGTGTTGACTTTACATCCAAGGCCGCTCTAACCGAGTTTCACTGAATCAGATTATTAAAAAAATATATTATGAACGTAAATAATAATTATACTAGACGGTAATAAACGCAGACTTTATGATCCAACTGCTTCGCAAAATGAAGATGTATGTTTTTCATAGATTTAATTAATATGCAACGGTACTCAAACATAATTAACATAGTCTGAGAAAGTGGAACGAAAATGATTAAAACAAGTAAAATGATGTTTCTGCATTTAAATTCATTTTCTCGGCCAACGTTCTCAATTAGTCTAATAATGGTGGACCTCCCAAAAGCCGGCAGATGGGTGCAGCTGCAAGAATGAAGAGGAAAGGTGTCAGATTTCTAACTAATATTCTCTGCTCTTCCTTAATGGGGTAAAATCATCGGTAACGTGATCGCGCATCATCAGGTCTACCTGCCTCTTTCCGTGACGTCGCCAGCTGGGCCAGACATAAAAAGCTTGTTGGTTCACCTCGGCGGTGGAGCGGCCGTCTGCGCAGCCAGGTAGTCAAAGGTTTCACATAAACATAACAGGAAACTCAATCATCAAAACAAAACCAGTAAATCTTCCATAGATTGCGTATACCTATATCAAACACACACAAGAGAAAGTAAATTCAATGTTTTTAATTCAGATATAATCAAAAATATCAATAGATATTGTCGAAAAATTTTCTCATGATCTGAAAATGATTTTTATTGGTTATAAAGATTATATTTTCCTTTCGCATTAAAGAATTTTCTTATGCAGCGCTCTCCACCGATTAATGTCCTGGACTCATTATGAAGTTGTCTTGCGGAATGAATTTTTGTTTGGACATTCTTCTCAATCAATTTCTGAGGTATGCATTGTGTCTAAGAATGTATGCATTTGCCCTTTCAATTTTAGATGGTACGTATTACAAACGTATTTTAATGCACTATCAAAACTTCATCATTTGTAATTCCCTCGGTCTAGCTTAATCTTTCTAACCTTCTCCATTCCCACCACTTTTCACTGCTTCTACATATTTCTCTCTCCCTGTCTCGTTAATAGTCCAGCTTTCGCCTCCGTAAAGTGCAATGCTCTATAGATGTAGGTTTTGATAAAATACTTTTTTAGTTGCGTTAAGAGCTTGTTTTTCCATTACTAATCCGGTTTTATAGTGAGCCACCGCTCTTTTTTCCGGTGAGCTTCTGGAGTTATCCTTCAAAAAGATAAAAGTTGACAACATTTTTAAAATGCAATCGTAAGTTATGAAAATAACACCATTACAAGCGTCGATAATGGTCCCGACTGACGCGGTGGCCCGGTAACTGGGGGTGCTTGTATCTCCAGATCAAACAAAACAAAAATGCTTAGCCAACAAGGAAGCGGACAAGGCTCGCGTCACACGATACGCCGACGGGCGGTTAGGCGAGAAACTCGGCCACAACTTGATATTATACAATAAATACCGCGTTGGCTATCAGTAGAGCGGTTGAGGCGAATGCGAAATCCGCTTTCTACGGACATTAAATTGTCTTGTTCGATAAAGGAACTAGATTAAACCGCAGTGCATCGGCCATTTCTCTTTGCGAGATAACCTTTCACGTGGGTTAGCACAAAGGGCGATCAAAATCAGGTAGATCTTTAATGCTTCGATATATTCATCATATCCATTTCAACATTTTATAGCAGATCTTTCTTTCCAAGGCCTAGAGTACCTAAATAACCATACTCTTGCGAACTTATGACAAGGGTGACACGAAGTAATATGAATAACACGTCGAAAAAAGATTTAAAATTAAAAATCAAGTTATCTGAATTTTTTAAAATCGTTTCATCCAATCAACAATAAGAAGAAATGTCAGTAGAGTTTTGCCTACACCTTGATTACTGTAGAAAAGTTAATCAACAAATATTAGATAGATTGATTGTTTCCGTATATCTATATAATTGATTCATCCAATTTGTTTTACTATAAAAAGTGAAAACACTCGTGTCAATCCTATTTTAAAATGTTCCTACATTTTTTTTGTAAGTTTGTAAAGAAATAGTGGTGGTGTGTTGTGTATTACCAAAATAACAAAGAAGTTATTCATAAAGCTTCGAATATGACGAATGAAGTAATACAAAAAATAAACAGAACTATCGACAGTAGATATATCTGAAAACAAGAACAATACGAAGACAGCGAAATAACGGACGAGTGAGAGCGAGACTTTCGCATAGGAAAAAATTAAGAATGTTACAACAATAAAAAAAATTATGGAATGCCTTACATGCACCTATAATTAGATCAGATTTTAATTAAGATACATTATATAAGTCTCACAGAGTCGAAGATATGAAGTCTCACAGAGACGAAGATAATATGAGAAAAGTGTTTGAAAATCCTTTTATACGATGGCCCAGGCTTATAACCTGTATGAACTGGCTTAAGTGATCACTACACAATGCTACGTTCACCAATTCCGTAGTGTGAACATCCACACATTATTAAATTTATGTTAAAATCTGAGAACCTTTCGTTTATTTGAATTGAGTACGCTAGTCTGTAGTAGCCTTTTCTCATGAACTAGTTAGTATACATAGACTTTCACAACTGGTGATGATACCTCTATATTTTTCAAAGTGGAGTATTAAGCAATATACCTTTTAATGTATTCATGAAATTTTTACGAATTGTGTTAACATACATGTATATGTTAACATAATTCGCCTGAAAATCAGTATTTTCAATTTTATTAACTCCTTTCATACAGATCAGATGTTAATCGTAAATATTCCGAAGCGAAATGATGCATTTTTACACAACCTTATGTTGTTTAATTTCTCTTTTGTAGAATGATAATCAGTGCTGATTTAATTAATTAAATTATTCAGTCATAACTGTTTCATTTGAATATAACAGGTTTACTTCCTGAAGAGTAATAGGTACCCACCGACTTCAGTACCTATATAAGTGATACAAAGCGCTTCAAGGATATCTCCATTCGAAAATTACTTAATAATAATTAGGTGCCTGAATACATAGCAGATATTACCTACTGGTGTATACCTATTGCCAAGCGCCCGCCTGGTATTGTCGACCTCGGCGTTTTAAAATAACCGGTAGGTTTCTGCCGATAGAAGTCATATTGTAAATGTCTCAACCCGTGATCCTAGATAGGTACATACACTTGATTTATATCCCGGTAAAAGATACAGACATTGCGAAGGTGATCATTTTAAATAACAAATATATGTAGGGCTTCTTATAATGTTAATTAATCCTCCTTTTCTGGTATTATTTTAACGCTGTTAATGAAATAATTAAGTAGATAGCATTTTGACAAATTATAAAGCTTAAAAAAATATATAATTTTTTCTGAGTAAAAATACGTAAAACTTGTTTAAACTATTTGTAAAAAAAAACAGAAAATCGTATCTATACTTCCGTTCTTACACGAACACATCAATATCCTTCATATTTGTCAAACTTATCTAAGGCGGGGGCTATTTAAATTAGTAATTCGACCCGATCTCTCGATAATTAGCGGAATGTCTAAAGATATACCAAAATAAAATAAATAAGAGGAAGAAAAAACTCACCAAACCAAGCCATAAATTATTTATGCTATAAATGAATTAGCTACGTTAATATTAACTATATGCTATAAAGTTCATATACAAAGAGTATTATTAGCGTATATAAATACCGCTTCAAAACTGTATACCTACACTTATAGATAAATAAGTAAATACTCGTCACAGTGTGATTCAAAAGGTACACGAGTAATACCTTCTTATATTAATAAAAATTGTAGGTATTAATTATTAGTACCTACCTACGCCTTCGGTGTTTATTATTTTTATTTACAAATCAGTATTAGGTACATTATAAATAAAATGCTCCAATACCTGACGGTTTTTCCGCGAACCCGTTGTGATGGTCGGGAACTCTGGGCGGCGGCAGCGGCGGCGGCGGCGGCAGCAGGCCCGAGGGGGCGAGCAGCGCCGAGGGCGGCAGCAGCCCCGGGGGGGTGAGCAGCGCCGAGGGCGGCAGCAGCCCCGGGGGAGGCGGCTCGGGCGGCCCGTGCGCCAGGTTGCCCGTCCGGCGCTTCCTGATGCCGTACGTGTGCACCGGCACGATCAGCTTGGGCCGCGGGATGGAGAAGTCCGAGTCCGAGTCGCCGCCGCTGGAGGACCCCCCGTTCCTCCTCGCGTCTCGCGGCCGCTCGCGAATGTTCTCTCGCGGGCTGTAGCTCTTCACCCGCACCGTGTTGTACTTCCGCGAATGAGGGTTTCCGCCCTCGCCCCGCAGCGCGGAGACGACCCTCTCCGCGAGCCCGTCGGCCTCCGAGAAATCTCCGGCGGACCCCGCGGAGTAGCGAGACTGCATGAGGCTCAGCTGGTCGATGGGAGAGATGGTCCTCTCGGGCTGGGTCACGGTGACTCCGCGCGCCACGAGGCCGGCCGCGTCGTCGTAGGCGAAGCGAGCGTCGCCGTCGCCGTCGAACGCCGGGGGCCTACTGTCGCTCTTCAGCCTCAGCGACTTGGAACGGTTCGCCGGTTTGCCCGCGATGTTCCCGTTCGCCTTCTTCTCCGGCGCGAACAATCTAGTGTCTAAATAACTTTTCCCACGCGGAAACGGTACATTATCGGCTCTCTCGGCCGGCGAGCGCCGCTCGTACGCGTCGAGCGGGCGGTCGGGGGAAGTCACGGGCGAACTGTCGTCGGAGTCCGCGCCGTTTTCTCCCGCGCGACCGTAGAGCTCCTCGGCGCGGAATCCGTTCAGATGCCCGTTCGACTTCACGGCGCTGTAGCTCACGATCGACTTTCGATAATCGACGTCATTGTCCGTGGGAGAGTACGCGTTTTGGCGCTCGTTGACCTCGTCCCTGTTGGCCGGGCGCAGGGGCGGCGTCGAGGAGGCGCTGGAGTGGCCGCTGGAGGAGGAGCACGGGAAGCCGCCGCGGGGCCCCCGCGAGGGCGCGGTGGTCCGGGGCGCGGGAGTCGGAGGCTTCCTAGCGCGCGCGCTCTGAGGCGAGCCGGTCTTCCCGCGGTAGGAGTGGTCGTCCCGGGGCTGGGCGGCCTCCTGCTGGCTCAGCCGGGAGTAATAGTCGTAGTAGCTCTCCGTGGCCGGGTCGGCTGGAGCCTTGCCGCGGGTAATATTCGCATCCGGCGGGTTGGGCGTGATGTCGTACGCGTCGTGCTTTCTTTGTCTTTGCAAATATTTAGTCGAATCCCTTCTTTGGGGAGTTGCGGGAGGTTCCGATTCGTCGTTGTCGTCTACGTCCCACTCCTTGAACTGCCTCCGTTTAATTCTTCTGAGAGTCGCCGGTTTATATCCGTTAAAACCTTTGAAACTAAAACTCGGTTGCAGTTTCCTTTGACTAGAGATAATTTCGTTGCTCGCCCTGGTCTGTTCTTCTATGTGATTTTGGTATTTAGCTAACTGGGATATTTTCATATCCCCGTATTCCGCACTCAGCCTGGCGTCTTCCGGATACTCGGTATCCTCCGCTTCGAACTTCTTCGAAGACGGGCGGGCGACATCCCGGCACGACTCGCTCCTGGCGACGGAGCCGACCCGGGCCTCCCTGGGCGGGACGTCCTCCCCGCAGTCCCGGGCCCCAGGCGGGGAGCTGCCGGCCAGGTGGCGGTGAGTGTCCACCCAGTTGGCGGCGTACACCATCTCCATGGTCCTGTCCCCGATGGTCATCCAGGGGTCGTCCATTATCGCCTTCCCGGGGAAATGTTTAATCTTCATGTTTGTTCTTCTGACAGGTCTTCCGCACGTCGTTTCACCTCACGAAACAATAAATCCAATTGAGACTTAGCCGCCCATTTTTAATTCTCGTCCATCTTGAGAATCATTAAGGAAAAGGGGATTTATTAATACGCCAATAAACGCAGTTTCTTCACGATACGAGATGTTTAGAAAAAGTTTAAGGAAATATATATTTATTTAATTATTTAGAAAAAAAAATCGAATTCACATCAGTATACGAGGTATGTTCGGTGAATCTCAAAGCTAGGCACGTCGCGGAGAACAAACAGTTGAGGTACCAAGGTAGTATGCATACTCGTACATATGTATATTACGACATGGGTACCTTCGCTTCACACGCGTACTGTTCTTTCTCGTAACGAAGCGATAAAATAAGTTTTTGATTTATTATTTACATACTCTCACGGCTCTGGAAACACAGCATTGTTAGTGCCTTGCACCTTCGATAGAACACTCGCTAATTATACACAGAGGCTTCGACAGATGTTCCCGAGTGCCTCCTGTCTACATTCACCACCCATCCATCATAATGCCTCGGTGATGCAATTAATCTAATTAAGGCAACACTGTATTTTCTAAACGCCAAGAAAGTAAATACAATGTTATTTTTATGCGCACTTATTGCCTTCATATATGAGGTTTAATGATAAGTAATAAAACAGACCAACAATGCGTTAGAAAAAATGTCGGACAAGTGTTTGGACCAGAGCTTGAAATTATGCTAAATTTTACACCTACAATTGATTAAAATGTATACAAATACTTTAAAATACGACAGTGCATAAAATGAACTTTGCATTTTGTAAAGTGATCACTTAAGCCAGCTCATGCAGGTTGTATGCCGAGGCCATCGTATAAAAAAACTTCCACAAACATTTCTCATATTCATAGCTTTGTCTCCGTGAGACTTCTATAATTTATCTTGTGTTACGCACATTTGTAAATATGTTGGGTACCAGTATGATTCTTTTGAAACACTTTTTTCCAATCTTGAAGGTATGAGTTGTAATTGGAATGGTATTAAGAACAACGGAAAGAAACTGAATTTGAAACAGGAAATATATCAGAAGCCGGAGCTATATTTGCGACAATCCCAGGAGCCGGAGCTATATTTTTTCAAATATCCCAAACTCCTCGCTACGACTTTGCGAGGTTTGCTTGTAGCCCGGAGTACGCCGCTCACTGCAGCCTCTCGCCCGAACAACGCGTGTCAGAAATACATATAACAATATTGCAATTTAGATTTACGATCGAGCGATAAAACATAATACACGTTACGCAAGCTGGGAACGAGGAACGTAATACCTACCATATATTAAATAAATCTTGAACACAATAGCCAGGCCGAGACAAATTTAAAACAGCCTTGATTTAAAATTAAATGAACTCTGCAAATTGAACTGTGATTCGCGGAAGGTTATTTTGAATTTTAATTAATTAAATAAGCGATATTTTTGCTGTTTATCCATGAACTCGGCATTCAAAATATCGTTAAACAATGAATGTTGAAAAAAAAACAATTTACGAACAATGGTGTGGAGTATATAAAATTAAATAAAGCTCCATGTAAGAACTTTCAATGTGAAATAAATTTGATGTAATAATAATTTCAAGGCACAATAAATATAATGAAAATATTAAAAATTATCAAATTAACGCGAAGTGCATTGTGTTCTGAATTCGGTATTTTGATCAGAAAACGCACGACAAACACAGCAATAAGAACCATTATTAATTTTATTTAAACGTTAGGTAATTCATAAATCAATAAAATATCTTCATATAACAGTTAGCGTAGCAATGGATCATTAGAATTTTTTTCAAAAAAATATGTTATTACTCTGCGTGTAACATGTTAAAAAAAACATTGAAGTCTTAAATAAAATTACGGTAAGATTTTATTAATTTTAAAAGCATATTTAAATTTGTTAATTTATGAACACCGCTACTATTATGCAAATCTGATATTTTAAACATTAAAATAAAATTATTTAAACAATAGATGCGTATGTGCAAGAAAAGCATCATATTGATTTATCGCCAATATGCCTGCAATTATTATTATTCTGTTGGAAGTTTTCAAACGAATCGTTAACAGAATCATTCTTCAATAATTGCTAGAGATAATTGCGCAATCATTGAATTCCAATAAGCGGGTCGCACAAAGCTCTTCATTGATAATGTCGAGACTGAATTCCGAAATACAGCTATGACAAAACGGTACAATAAAACACTGAAGAATTAAGCTTGTTAAAAGATAAGTTTGTTTATAATGAAATAAACGACAAAAAAAACATTAAACCGTTAAATATTATACAATTGAGACACCGGTAATTCTTAGAATGTAAAGCGATAGCGAGAAAACGTGTATTTTTTAGGTCCGCGTCCAATATATTTGTCACGTACTAAAATTCCTGCACTGAATTTTCTTAGCTGCATTAGCGCTCTGGATTGTATTGCGGGCGCAGTACGTTTTTATGCGGAGATGTCCTCCTATGGGTTTCCATCGGTTCGCGAGAACCAGTAAGAATTGGAAACCTCACGCCAAACCATTTGTTGCTTAATATTTATAACTCTAGAGGACCGAGGTTCGACTCCTTATTACGTTATTTTTGGCCGGAAATTAGAACAAAAACATGGACGTTACAGGAAGTTACGGACAGAGAGACAACGAAATTATTATGTTTGGTAAAATCAAGTACTGAAATCAAGTAAGTACTTCATAATATTGAAAATTGTTTATTGTTTTGCTATAAAATCAATGTTTCATTGCTGCCATTCCTTTGAAATCCAAAAACGGAATAAGTTGTATTCCTAACTTGGTCAGGAATAATAACTATAAATACTTTTAGTGTGTTCGGAATGGACACTAATCCAAGAAATAATCTGTAAAGTTGAGGTCTTTGAGATCTGGCTCTATAAACGTGTACTAAAAGATTCTGGGGTGGATAGAGTTACGAATGTAGAAGTCCTTCGGCGTACGGAAAAAAACCAAGAAGTGCTGTGGACCATCAAGTAACCTTGAGTATCTCGGACATATTACGGGAGGAGGCAAATGGCTGCGTAACTTGAGGAATCGGTAGGTACTAACGTAACTCGACTGAGTTGTTCCATGCGGCGAAGAAAAGAGTCATGATCACCAATATGATCATCGACCTACAAGATGACTACAAGAAGAGGTGTGCGGGCGATTATCAAAGTAGCTTAACTAACCAATTTTTAATTTTTTTAGAGGAATTAATAATATGGAATATGAATAAATATTAAGCAACGAGCTTCTGAAAATGTTTTTTAAGAATGAAGAATTAATAAAAATAAAACAGTTTTATGATCTCTTTAGCCATAATTCATAATTCACATAGATGAAAGACCGGCCACTTCATTCCGTTACAGGATTAGGTACGGAGAAACAAAGATTTACGTGGATAGGTCATGAAGCAACAACGTTAAATTCCAAGATAGAAACCACTGTCGTTTAAATGTATTATTGAAATATCAATAAAACAAGAACACGACAAAGTAAAAGCTGTTTGATGTCTGCAAAACAACAAAACGCGGGGTCAGCCGGCGGGTTCAGCGATGCCATTATTCGGGCCGAGTCGCCGACTACGTCTCTTACGTCCGAGGGTGTAGAGAGCACATTCGCTGGACAGCATCCGATAGCTGCAACGAGTCGTTGCACTCGACGCCTAATTAATAACCATAAATTGTTCCCGCGTCTGGGACAGGATAGGGACCGACTTATGTGGGTGAAATGCGGGAGAGAGGGAGCGGTAAATCCTCTTACTTAAGCTTTAAAATGACGCAGATTGGTGCAAATTAAGCGGATGATCCATGAAGCACGTTTATAACACAAAATGACTAAGTGTGCGGTAAATGCACATAAATAACTTGATTCATTAATTATAATTCAAAAGATAAAAATACAAATTTTACGATTTGGTCTAGCGGTAAGACACTTAATTGCCTAGTGACCAAATATTCCAGGTTATGTGCCTCGTCCTGCGAGAACGCCGATTAAGCCCTATTCGTATAGCACAAGCATTTGGCTTTGTTTTAAAACACTAACAATATTGATGTAACACGTATTCTATTGTACTAGACTTAATATTCTATTGTGATAGACTTAGACTATTGTACTAGGGTAGTTTACCAAACGTTTAATATCGTAATATTAGATGGAATATTTTTAAATTAACTAACGTAACTTTTATTAGAAAAAGTTTTTTCAAAAACAAAATCCTCTTAATTATTCGATCAACGTCTTAAAATGCAGAAAAATCAACCACTTTATTATTGTAAATGAAAAAACAAAATTGCATTATGAACTACAATAAGGAATTCGACTTTTACTTTTGCCATTTATTATGCAATTTTGTCCGAGTTACCTATTCTAGTAAAATTCAATTTTTTTGTGTTCAAATATACTAAAAAGTACAAAAATAAATTCAACAGCTTATAAATGCATTAGCGAATCACCAAATTAATATTTCACGCTATTAAATACTCCTATTATAATTATTTATTAAACAATACAAAAATAAACTAAACAATTTACTAAAAAATTACGTGTAACTACAGATTGTATATAATTATTCTTCATCGATAATCACCAAGTACAGCAATGAAGGTTACGCATAATAAACCTACTTACTTGCCTAGACTACATAATTTCATAAATGTAAGCCCTACAGTTAAATGCAGATGAGTATTGATGGATACCATTGTGCATGTGTGAGTGTTAAAGTTGACCATGGAAAATCTTTACGAAATAACGATAATAGTCACCAAATAAATGCAATTTACAGAAATTAAAACAAATCATTGCATTACAAAGAATAATAAGTAGGTATATAAAACAAGTAAATAAAAAAATGAAGACTTGATTTTATACGCTTTCTTTGCATACTTAGTAATCTTTTTTTTAAATCACCCATGCAGTATCCAAATATCAATCACATTGTTTAAGTTTAAAAAAAAAATTAACGGCACGTTTCTCAACTGTTTCTACGGTTCTTGCTTGTGAGTGACGTGATTATTCATTTTAATCTAAATTAACTAACTAACTAACTAACTAATCATCACGCCGTTTCCCTGCAGGGGTAGGCAGAGAGGATTGAACGCCACACTCTTCTATCCTGGCACACCACTTTTGCTTCGGCCATACATCTTCTCATAACCGTAGAACGTGTATGAGAAGATGTATGGCCAATTCATACATCTTCTCATACACGTTCTACGGTTGTTGCGGCTTTTAACAGAGCCATCCTCAAATACTTGTAGTACCTGATCGTGCCAGGTCTTTCGCGGACGCCCTCTATTCCTGGCCTTCAACATTCGCCTCATATATTTTCTTAACCATCCTTTCCTCGTTCATACGTTCCACATGACCAAACCATCTCAGCACTCCTTTCTTTATTCTATCTACCACACTACAGCTAGCATTGCATTCACTTCTAATTTGTTCATTCCTCACTCTATCGACCACAGATTTTCCACACAAGCGTCTTAGTGACCGCATTTCCACCGCATTCAGTCTACTTTCATTCCTCTTTTGCCAATTCCAGGCTTCACTTCCATACATAAGGATTGGCACTAGAACGCCATTATGTACCGCTAGTCTTGCTTCTTTCGACAGATTCTTATTGGCCATAATGACCAAAAATGAATTAATAATGTATAGCCATCCACTTTACGTGAATATTGACAGTTTCAGAGCTCTGTCGGGTTAGCTAGTCGGGAAGTTGGTGAAAAATCAATTACAAGATTCCACCACATCAAACAATCAGACAAAGAGAGTTAAAATAAAAGCATATAATAAAATATGTATAGGTGTAGAGATCGTGTACCGTCTTGAAATATGTGTACTATGAGACATGAATTAACATTTTATTAACAAAATTGCTAGTGGGAGCGTAAAATTAACTCACCATTCAACTACAAGATAAACCAACGCAATGTTAAATTAATTATTTCCGGAATGAGGACTTGTCATTAAACACTAAATCCTTCACTGTTCGAGTTCTGAAATCATGCAGAAGAAACACGAATGAAAATAACCGGAGATGCGACGTCATCACGATTGCACGTGTATGGGTACAACTCCATTTTGCATCTCTTCATTGGCAAAAGTGATTTCAAGCTTCATCAGATGGCTTGGCTCAGAAGCATCGCAGGAGAACATTACATGGGTGGTATAATGATTTGTGATAAAGGTTTGTGATTTGAAATAAAAGAAATTAAATAATTCTAGTAAATATTTATATATTATTAGTTATTCCTCTATCGTAAAAAAACAGCTACCGAGATTAAAGAGAGCAAGTAATTTTTTTTTTCACAGAGTTTGAATTGTGCAGAGAGAAATAAAATAAAATTAGAAGTAAACTTGAATAAATCTCCAAATCGATCGTAAATATAGAATATGTTTAATGGCTAGCTTCTAGTGGAAATCCGTCATGCGCATATGTTTCCTTTGAAGTTAAATTTATTGCTACCTTAGATGTCGTAGATATTTTGTATTCTAGAATCATTTGAAACATTATTCATGAAAACGTAAAGATGGTTTACTTCGCTAATCTATAAAGGGTTAAAACAATCATATGTATAAAATCAATAAAAATATATATTTATAGAGCCAACCATTTGAGATATGAATGAGAATGAACGTAGTCATTGTTAAGGAAAATTATTTATATGGGAAAGTAGTCAAATGGAAGTCTTTGGGTGTTTACAGGGCTTCTGCCCTGTCATTAGGCTGACTTAAGTGATCAATTTACAAAATGTAGCGTTGATCGATATAATTTTTTCCAAATTTGATAGATGTACTGGTCAATCGTAGGTGGAATCGGTGAACGTTACATTGTCACGATCACGTAAGTCAGCTTATTACAGGCCGTAAGCTTTGTAAATAACCAAAGACTTCCAAAACTCAAACTTCCAAGCCCTGTAAATACCCAAAGATTTCCCATATAAAATAACATTGTGTAAGACATCTATAATATATCTTGATTCATGTATGTAGGTATATACGTGCTCGTAAATATACACAAATTTACTTATTTCCGAATCGACGTCATTCTCTGGCAGCGTACATAACAATCAGATTAAACTCGAAAAAAGCTCAGATTCGTAAGGCATTTAGTCTGAGTCATTCTGTCCCTTGCCATAAGTGGGCGACAACACGAACTTACGGAAAGTTTATGTTACACTCAACGAGTGGGCGGGCTATTTTGTGATACCGACAATTCTGCTGCATTACTATTTTTAGAATAAAAATGACACAAACCGCAAAAACTTTCGCGACAACAGAATATGCAATAAATAGTTCTTATTATATCTATTGAATGCGGCGTATTTTTTAGTGAATCTACTACTCCAAAACGCAATTAAGAGCGATGAGCAAAATTCCAGATGTTCCACTGATGGTCAAAACATCTTGACAGGCAAACAAACATTATGTTCCGAAACGCAATCGACAATGCTATGAGCAGATTTGAAATCTCCACAATATTTATGTTATACGGCGATGAGTTTCAATATTAGTGTCAAACATCTTATATTATGAATCTCAGTATTACTTAATACACGAGCTTGGACATCGAGGACTCTAAATGGAAGTTTTAACGAATCGAAAAGTACGAAAACATACAGTTATTTTTATTAAATTTTGTACATTTACATTAATTATCATTTGCCATACATAATTGTTACATTACATAATTGCCTATCTCAACACAGAGCTCTCTAGTGAGACAGGCATAGTAAAATTAAATCTTATTCCTGCTTAAATGATACGAACACGTCCAAACTTCAATGTCCTAATATCATATAAAAGCGACATCAAAGCATTTTTTCCCAACATTTTTGACTTATCTTCTGTAAAACATTGAATTATCGTGAAAGTAACTTATAACTTTGGCTTCTGACCCCGAGGGTTCCGGATTCAAATCCCGTTTTGTGTTGTAACGACTTCGGTAATTGGGCCTCTTGGTCTGTTTAAGTGTTATATAAAAATATATAAAATGTCGAGTACTAAAAATTCTTTCGCTTTAATACAAGTCAAATAAAATAATCAAAAGAAAATTGAGTCGTAATTTTGCTGCAAGGCTTTAATTGAATTGCGGCATTGAATGCAGTCATCCAGTATTATCTAAGGCAAATCGAGAGACCAACAGGCTGCCACAACCCTCTGGACTGACGAAATCGTCAAATTCTTCGGATGTACGTGACAGTAAATAAAAGGGAGAGTGAAGTGGGACCCACGAGACCCAGGGGCGTTCTACGAGCAAAGGCTTCCATATCGGCCCTACACTTTCGCCATCTAGATCGGCATTATTTTAATGTTACAGCGGTCTCCTCGCTACGCCACGGATGAAGGACAGACAAGTAACAAGAGACAGAAAATGTGGGAGACACTCGGAAAGTCCTCCTATACCCAGCAGTGAATAAAAAACGGATATTAATGATAACGAGAAAAAATCAATTAACCAATCTAATAACCTTCTGATTTGATGGTTTGCTTCCTCATATAAGTAAGAGTCGCGAATTAAAAACACGCGGTAAAAGATTATTTTTCCGACAGGAAATGAATTTGCCATTTGAATTTCGATGTGGTAATTTTTTACTGTCAAGCTTTCAAGCTTTAACATTTAAAAATATGAAAAAATGTTACCAGTGATGTCAGATATGAAAATACACACAAAGTAATTTATAAAAGTAAACTGCAGTACCTAAGCCGTGACACGATAAAAGAAACGAAAATTTGGTCCAACGACAAAAAGTCCAAGCCAAAAAGCCCACGCGATAAAAGATCCTCGTATTAGATTCAACGATATCCGATTGACAACATTTTTTTTTTTAAGAAAAAGTTTGTATTTGAATAAATTAATGAATTGATAATGGTGACGAAATTATATACTCTTCCCAAAAATTCTAAAACGTGGAACCGTAGTAAGCATGTAGAAGGAAGAAATCGAATTAAATCATGATTAAATCACGGAAATTGTATATTAGACTCAAAATTATATACTACCGGGTACGTATACATTTTAATGGAATGCAAATCGACCCGGTCACCCCGTGATATGAAAGTACGGTAATATCTAACAGCAGCGGCCGCGCGGTTGCGACGCTAACATCCGACCGAAAGCAGTCCCATTCGAGTCCCGCGTGGCGAAACTGAATGATGCCAGAATATTAATGACACACTCGTCATGAGCGTCAATAACGAATGGCGCCGGTTTTGGGTTTACGGTATCTGATGGCTGATGGTAATCTCTTCCGAGGCCGGAGGTGATAGCAAAGGCAGGGACAAATCAGAAATTTCAAAAGCAATCACTTACACGATATCAGTTTCTTAAAAAAATCATCTCAAGAGCATTTACCCAACAATTGTTTGGTTCTATATTAGTACAAAAAAGTGTTTGCGAACTGATGAGTATAATTTTTTTAATTTGTGAGTTTTTAGTATTTTTTCTATGTACTACCTAGTAGGCAATGAACAAATGGAACAGGTAGATGAGTTTGTTTATTTGCGTGGTATGTTCGATAAGTCGATAGTCTGAGAAGGATATTGAGTGAGGGATGACTGCGGAGAATTAGGTGATCGGTGCTTTGAATGCAATAATTTCCAATGGAATCTGGTAAAACGAGGCAAAACTATCGCTACACAATTGAATTGTAGTGTCAAAACTAATGTATGGAAGCAAAGCCTGGAGCTAACAGAAGAGGAACGAAAGTAGGCGGAATGCAGTGGATATAAGATCACTTGGCTTAGTATATGTGGGAAATCAATCTATGATAGAGTAAATAATGAACAAATAAGGAAAGAATATGATGCTGATTTTAGCATAGAAATATGAATAGAATTTAAAAAAAAAGGATTTTGGTTCGCTCAGGTGGTTTGGGCATGTTGAGTAAATGAGTGAGGAAAGAATGGTAAGAGAGATATATGACGCAAGTGTTGACAGCGCCAGAAAGAGGTCAATCACGGAGGACTTAGCATGACCAGGTTAACTGTTACATGTACTGGAAGGTACTCAACAATCGTTATATGTGTATGTATGTATAAATGTGGACGAGGCGAGAGTTATGCCAGGACAGAAGAGTTGTGTGTGGCGCACCGTTGTTCTATTGTGGCTGTTTCATAATCCAGAGGGCAAAGAATTCCACCCCTTTGGTCCCGATTAAGATAACGAATTTAAAATCGGTAAGATAAATGTAAACTGGGCTAGTAAAAAATGCATAACATTGACGTACCATTTAATTACTTTGTATCATTAATCAATTTTAAATTAAAATATGTATTTATTATTACAGCACATCAGACGTTAATCGTACTTGATTAATGTACAATGTACAGTAGATGCCGCTTAAATATAAAATATGCCAAACCGGCAGAAGTATGTATTTTTATATCTAAATATCATAAATCATCAATCGGAAACGCGCAAGCTATTAAAAATGTCCGCACAGTTGAAGAAATCATGCTAAGGTCAATTATTGATATGGGTATGTTTCATTCGTTTCGTTTTTGAAAAAAATATAAAGCAATAACATAAGTTTGGAAGCCTTATCAACGGCCTTACGGCGCCACAATGATCCGTAAATTATAATTAAGTTGAGATATAAAATAAATACTCCATACTTCGAGCTGTATTTGCAAGTATAGTCTGTACACAAGCACTGCACGTTCAACTGTAAAGAAAAAATGTGAAAACGTATTTTCCGGAATTAAAAGCCGCAAGTCCGGCTTCCTACTCCGCGAGGCCGGTTCTGGCCGGAGCCATTATCTGCTGCCGAGCTGCACGGCGGATCACAAACATTGGCTTTTTAGCAATGACAACTTTCTATACTCGCTGCTCGCTTCGATGCATACAATACCTCGTCTCAGAATTCAACAGAGGACAGCCCTCGACGAAATGATACCAGTATGTTTTTCAGAGATGTTCGGAAGAAATATGACCGAGACAGGAACGGCGCGGACGTGGGCTGGTACGAGGTCGGGTGGCAAATTCTAAAGGGCGACAAATTGTAAGCGGAATAAATCGCATCCGCAAAACCAATTTCGGTGACCGTGCTTTCGCTGTGGCTGGACCAAAGTTATGGAATAAACTACCTAATAAACTGAGACAGACAGCTTACCACAATTCAAAAAACAACTAAAGACAGACTTGATTAGACAATCATATAAAAACCTCTAGAATCAGACCGTTACAACACAACCTAATGTTTTCCACTCCGAGTATACACTCCTCAAAAACACCTGATTCTCCCTGGCTCTCCAAACTATTATACTGTAATTTTAAACGTTAATTCCATATTTCTTGCATATCGTCTAGTGAATAAGTAATAGTAAATAAGTTTTTTTTAGCCATTTAGTTGTTTTGTAATATATTTATTTTTTGTGTGAAGCGAGCTTGAGGTGAGTACTCACGAAAACGGCGCCATATAAATGATCCAATTATTATTATTATTATTAATATAAAAATTTCATTGCGAACAAACATTAGAAATACCGCTTTTAAATGACACTTTGAGAGCTAGATTTCCAAAATTGTACGCAAATAATGCGTTGGAAAAATATGAATATATTTCCCTAGCTCCGTAAAATTTCTCACGTTCGCCCTTCGGTAATTGAATGCCTGGTCTTTCGCGGAAGATCCTTTTACCTTTAACACCCGCTTCATATATCTTCGTTATCATCCTCTCTTCTCTCGTACTTTCCACATGACCAAAATATCTTAGCGATCATTTTTCTCTTCCATCTACTACGCTACAACCGTTAGTATACTCACTCCTAATTTGTTCATTATACGCTGTATCGTACAAATTATGTTGCATTGCATTTTTTACCCATGAATTAAATTAGCCATTATCATAATAAAATTTAAAAAGACATGATTATAAGACTAAATTTACATCTATATCAATGATGCTGCCAAATGCATTAAATACAAAATCCTCGGTTCTGGGTGAGTTCGTATTTGTAGTGAATTTGTCCCTCAAATTTATTAGAGAAACGATAAAAGATAGAAGGGGCGGCATTGGAAAAATGTCTTAAGGGCCGCCCTTTTCCTAAGGATATGGACATACGAGTATAATGTGGTAACTAATAAATCGCCAATGCAAATAGGAGCAATATGTGTGTTACAGCTGAGTATTAATGTTACAGATCGTTGGCGTGGAACAGGCTCCCATTTAAGATACGATGCCCTCCCGGCCCTGAGATGACAATCCTTGCATTCGCAATCGACGTATTCAAAAAGATGTTACCAATAATAAAGATGGAATTTTCGTAATATGCTATAATTTTTCATACATATTTTAAGAGCTTATTTATTGTACGGTTTTAAAACGTTCAATCGGCCGTATTCTGTAATAAGCAATATTGCTCTTTCATTCTGAAATAAGCAATATTGACAGTTATTGTATAACATTGTGATGCCGCCAATTTTGACGTTTTAAGTTTGACAGGTTTGAAATTAATGAATTCAATCAATCAGAAAGCTCTAAAACTTAAAGAAAACTTAAGTTATTAACAAATTATTAATAATGAGCTACTTAATTTATTGAATTCATTAATTTCAAACCTGTCAAACTTAAAATGTCAAAGTTGGCGGCATTACAATGTTATACGATAACTGTCAAGATACAGAAATATCAGTATAGCTTATTTCAGAATACGGCCGATTAGAGGAGATCGTAATTGCGCACATTCCGGTGATTGAAACAGTATGATGTAATTTAATATGGAACTTAATATATACATATTTAAAAAGACAAAGTGATAAATTCATACAAATATTAAAAAAAAAAGATCATTAAAATGGATGTAAAACATAAACTATGTTATCTTTATTTGACTTCAATTATACTTTATATATTACTCTTCGAATTTCGAGAGTATCAGAATCTCTCATCGACAAGTATTTTTAAACTAAATTAAAGTTTAATACTTCATCTATCGATAAGAGATGCCGAAATTCGAGTAGTAAAATATAAAATATAATTAAACTCTAGTAGGGATAACATAAGTTTAATTTTTCCATTCATTTTATATGTATAATGTTAAAGCCAAATCCATTCATAATATGATGAAATTTTTAAACCAAATTATGGTTGCAATATTAGATTCTACACACAAAATAATATTATCAATATTAGACTTCTGTATAATATTGATAAGCTATTCTTTTTATAACTCCACAAAAATAGTAAACTTAAATATGTTAAACTGTAATTTTAAATATAACTTCCGCAAAATAAAATATTTTAATTTGGTTGTTTATTTTAGTTTCACACTTCATTATGAAGAACTTGGTGTTGCTGTTAAAGTTCTTAACTGTGGATTGAAATCGCGGCCTAAATATGTTTATTTTCAGACTAAATAATCTAAAGCCGTAACAACTGCAGTTAAAAATACACTGCAGTAAAGCGTTAGTCATAGTTATCGGAAAAGCTGAATCACCCTGTGCAAATCCAACGGTGATTGCTATTTTAATTTACTCATCTCTTCAGATAAAAGATTCTAGAACTCAATGAATAACTATCGTGGAATGCGCAATGCTCCATAAATGTCCGCGCACTACTAGCGAGGAAGCATAGGTTTCTAATGCAAAAACTTGTTATTTAAAATTTCAAGTTTACCACTAAGGCGTTCATACTCGAACACGTTCAATACAAGATTGATAAGCTTTTTATATAAAAAAAAAAAACAAGTCAATAAATCAGAAAACTTGATTGATTTCACCGTTGTAACAACTTGTGTAAGTTCTAACTACGGACAAAATTTAGCACTATTAATTTTAATAAATGTTTTGAATACCATACTGTAACGATTAAGTTTAATTCTAAAGTAACACTTAATAGAGAACATTATCTTAAGAATATTACTTTCCATTAATTAAAATACAAGTTTCTATTTCAGCATGAAAACGTCCTTGAAGTAAATAAAACGAGTATCACATTTATTTGAATTTAATTTTTGCGCGCGTCTGTCACGCGACAGCTAATAAGAGCAATAATAATTCTAACAACCGCAACGAAGATTGACACTCGGAGTGAAGAATCCATTAACCTACAGACCTTTAAAATGTATTTCCCGATGGCATATCGCAGAAGCTAATAACTTATTCAAACATCTCGTATCGCGAGGCGAAAACACGCCGAACAACAAAAAGCCATTTAAAGAAATGGTACCACTCAAAAAACTGACATTTTTCACAGCTCGAAAATAGAACAGTCACAATTCATTAGAATCATCATCAGTCACCGAGCGGGGCTAACACACCAGTTACGTCAAAAACGACGGGCATAACCTAAAATGTTCGTACATACTCGAAAAATCGCGGAACAAAGAGACCGCGCGCGACTTTGTACCGCTCGCTGCAGGCGCGTCGCGGCTGGTCCGACCACAGAGCTGCGCGGCCAGGCCGGTACTGACTCCGCCGCCCGGGCCCAGCGCCTCCGCCACCGGGAAAACCGGCGAGCGAAATCTGCGAGCGGCTCGGCGAGGCTTCTACCTTCCGCCGGTGCGGCGGTGGACCCCGAGGTACAGCTGATCCGAGCTCGACCAGGGCCGCCGGGAGTGAATAACGGTGCCTACGAAAACTCGGACATCTATCAAAAACGTATTTTGTACCAATACGTAGAAAATACACTTCTTCGCAAAACAAAATTTAAAAAAAAAAAACTGACGTAAAATCGGACAAATGCGCTTATTTTGTATGTAAAGCCGAACTTCGAAAAGCTCTCCTGTAAAAAAGTTATTTTGTAGATGTCTTAGTTTACGTAGAGACCATCGTTTTGTAGGACATTTATCGCCGTGCATGGGCTTTAAAAGCTCGAGTGTCTAATTTAACGTAAAATGTACAAAAGACCTAAATAAATTATAATTACATGGCAGAACAGAAAAAAGCTTCGTTAATGTTTTTAGGTTTTCAAGGCCGTCCAGAATATATCTGTCTAACAGATTTGAGTATTTTCTACAAGCACGTTTCTACTACCTTTCTTTTTTTATTTATGTTTTTTTGTGTTTAGTTTGTAGAACTCGATGTTTATTTTTAATGAAATTTAAAATAAATTAAATTTTAATAAATATTATTATTAACTTCTGCAAGTTAAGCGTTATATTAAATGAGATATCTGTTTCGGCTTGTTAGGCCATTATCAAACGGTGGGTATACCACGTATAATCGACTTATTTTTAAGGTTTAGGTTACCCCTTCCCCTATGGATAATTAGTTATTTTCGGTGAATTTTTTCCCCTAGACACTTATTAAAGATTCCCCGGTTTATAAAAGTCTATGTTACACTTAATTATCGAAATTCCCAGTTTTCTGTAAGTGATAAACTGAATTACTGAATTAATTATTGAAAGTGCTTCTATTTGGTTATTTACAGGTTATTTATGAGATTATTACATTAAATATTAGTTATTTTAATTAATGGCCTTGATTTTAGGTTTCTTAAACATATTGAGAAGTGGAGAGAAGATCATTGTTGTTGACTATTTATTAGCGTTATATTTGGATCATTTTCGCGTTTCTTAATTTCAAAATTTTCAAGTGAATTCATTCAGAAACCTACGGTTTCTATATGTAAAGGTGTTGGCGCGTTATTACCGAGCGGGAAAAATAATTTAAAATTATTATTATAACTTTAAAAAAAAATAATGCAATACAAAATATGCCCTAATACGGCCCACTTCCATGTTAGTCATTACCGAAGCGATTGGTCAGACATGACAAGTCAGTATGAGACAAGATTCTAACTTTGGACTAATAGTTATTTATTTCCCATCGGTTTCACACGTCCAAGCCGCGGAACATCCATCAACCTGCCCGGTGCATCTTACAGCTCCTTTATTTGTCGAGTACTTGGGCTATTTTCGGCTTTTAAAAGAGTAAATAAAAGGGGCCCGCATTGAGAACAAAACCGTATTCACTTCACAAAGAGCTTTTGAATTGTCTGTGTACATAATTTAAAAAAAATCTAACAAGGAATAAGCTATGAAATACATATACCTAGAGTTATTGACGGCAGCAGTACTTTCAAATAAGCTGTACTTAACTGGAATTTCTACGAAATATTTTTTTTTAAATTCATTAAGAATCAATATTTACATTTTTTTTAATACAATTTTTCACTTTTTTGCAATTGCCACTCAACTAGTCCTTGGACACGTTCTTGAATGTCGGTGTAGTTTTGTAGCTGTGTAATAGTTATTTAAAATTATATGTCAAACATAAAAAAATATAATAACAGATAAAAACATGAAATAATAACAAATAAAAAGAACATAATTAAACAGAAGAGAAAAAATAAGTAAACACAGTAAACATAATCTATAAAACAATATGAATACAATATTCCGAATGAAAGAAAGATGAAATCTTTCTGCTGAAAACTCGTGAAAAGTTTATCCGCATGAAAAAGATGCTGCAGTCATGATCTCAACCATGGATTACGAATGCAAATGGTCAGATGCTACGTGGTTTCGATATTATATTTGTGGAATGGAAGCATGGAATTGAGTGGTAATATTCAACAATAAATAAAACTTTAAAATGCACTTGAATATACTAAAAATATAAATATCTTGTAACATTATGCTAAAATATGACGCAAACTTCGATTATTTGTTAAATAAAACATAAAAATTAATACTCGTTCTGCAATGTACCCACTGATTGCATGCACCTGACAGTCGTACATGTGCATGTAGAAATAGGTTACTATGTAAATATGTACATTTGAAGTTGTGCTGAGCTACCCTTGTTTATTTCCACAGCACATAAGTAGGTTAGCAAAACTGGTCTGTAACTGCTAAGAGTTAAAAATAGATATAAATCTGAAAAAGTCCAGAACACATTGGAAAACACAAGGTAAATTTATCTGAATCATAAATTGTCGTAGATAAAGCGCGTCTTAAAATACCTCTGCACAGATATTTATCGTGATAAGTTGGTCCCGCGTGTTGGTGATTACTGAATACACAAATGTGTTTTAAGAACGCAAAGATCGGGTATCTAGGTAGATACCCAGTTTCATAAAGTAAAGGTGGCTACCTACAGGTACCTACGTGAGATGAAGTGAGAGTAAAGTCAGCAGAATACACGAAATTATTGCAGAACGATACAAATATCAGTGGTACCTCGGTATACATGCTTAAACCGTTCCAGATCCTTGGACTTTTACCAACAGGACGTATACCAAACGAATTTTTCCCATAATAAATTAATCCGATACCATGAAAAAAAATTCTATACTTATCGACATATTATACATTGATGGGATTGTACAAAGTAATAAAGACGGGTCGTTTATAAACGAAGAGTTCTTTTGAAAACTTCACTTTAGTGAGCTACCGTTCATTAGTTTAATCAATTTTTTTTAGTGAATGATCCATTTTTCACCAAATCTCGTTTACAAAATCCTAAATAGACGAATTTTATTTATTATTTTATTTATATTTAATTTAAATATAAAATTTTGGTTGGACTGTTCCTGTCTTACTAGATATATCTTTGATGAATTATCCCATCACAAAAATTTGATGACGAAATTTACTTACTTACCATCAGGCTCTATCCTTTCAGCTTATCCCCGTGGGGATAAGTTGAAAGGATAGAGCGCCAAACTCTTCTGTCCTGACATACAACTCTCGCCTTATCCATATTCATACATCTTCGCATACAAGCTCAGCGGTTGTTGAAGCTTCTAAAGGGACCATCTTTTTTGCGCTTCAACAGGCCAAGAAATAGGCCTAATTACAGAAGGGAATCACATCACAAAACACCCAGGCTTGAGTAAATAAGATAGATTAATTGTGACCTCACCGGGAATCGAACCCGGAACCCTCGGTGTGAGAGCCAGTGTCATGCCCGCTGGGCTACGAGGGTCGCCCATTTTCTTCATCATCCATCTTCCAGTATCTGGTTAATCTGGTCGTGCCACGTCTTCCGCGGTTGCCCTCTTTTTATGGCGCCGTCAACACTTGCATTATATTATATATCTTTTTTACCATTCTTTCCTTATTCATTCGCTCAACATGCCCAAACCACCTGAGCGACCCTTTTTTAATTCTATTAATTATGCTAAGATCTGCTTTACATTCATTCCTAATATTTTCATTCTTTACTCTATCTCAATGGATTTTCCATACATATGTCTAAAGGATCTCATCTCCATTGTGCTGAGTCTACCATTGTTTATTTCCACTAGTCTGTAACTGCTAAGGGTTAAAAATATATATATTTCTGAAAAATTCTAGAACGCATTGGAACAAATTGTCTAAGGGATCTCATCTCCACTGAATCAGTCTACTTTCGCTCCTCTTCTGCCAGCTCCAGGCTTCACTTCCATACATCAGTGTTGGTACCAGAATTCCATTATGTACCGCTATTCTTGCCTCGGTAAACATATTTATATTCGAAATTATTGTGTTCAAAGCAACGTTCACCCTATTCCGCGCTGTCACTCTTCTCTCGATATCTCTCTCAACCTTCCCTCATAATAGCAATGTGATGAAATAAATAAAATTTTAATAAACTTTAATTTTCTCTTTTCTTATTTTAAAAAATAGTATAGGTAGTACGCGTGTGCACATAACAAATATTATGCGTCATTTAAAGTTAAGTGCGTTGTTGCATTACTAACTATTGCATTACACATTGACGTGCGGCTATTCAATATATTCTTAAAGTCCCATGACCAAAAGATTGACCATAGCTATATACCTCGTAAGGAAAGGAATAATAGAAAAGTGAAAACAGTGAAAGACGAAACGAGTGAAATGGTCCGTTGACCACCACAGGAGCCGCAGACCCGTCGTTCACATTTGACACTTAAAAGAAAGGGAATTTCCAGTTTTATTGGTCGCACATTTAGGGGAAGTGTGTTACTTTCTAATTTAATTATGGACTTATATACTATTAGCACAGTATAATAAATACATACAGTATGTTATCTCGGCAGTGTCCTTGAAATAAATACCTACGGCCGCTTGGTACTTAAACTTGGTTAAAAACGCACCAGGGCTGCTCATTGACTGACTCTTTATGGTTTGGGGTGCCATAAATTGACCTAAATGTATGCGTGGGAACGTCTCACACTGCTTGCGTCCGCACGTTACTGCAGCCCTGCGGCGACTGAGCAGTTCGAAGTATACCGAGATTTCGAAGGGTGTCGTTTCGGCCGTTTGTATGAAGATATAATACTGTATGCTTTACTATACTGTGCTATTAGTGCCTTAAGGGGTTGCACCACCCTTACCTGGGAGCCTGAAATTTTGGTAGAAATTGGGTGATTTTTTAGAAGGAAGTGATTATTTATATGATTTTTAGTGGCACTTTTTAAGTCGTATATTTTTTTATTATTATTTTATTGGAAAATTTTCCAAAAAAAGTGGACGCGTCATGTCCATTCTCTTGGAACTCCTCCACTGTGAATGAAAAGCTACTTTATAGTGTGCATATTCGTCTGATACAGAAAAGGTCATTACATCATTTTATAGATTGATGATAATTTGATTCTAATATTGAAATATTTCTCCCCTTATTTGTTGTTAAACATTGTAATAATATTTAACAACACATAAGGGAAGAAATACCCCAAAATCAAAATCAAATTATCACCAAACTTTTGAAATCATATACAATCATTGAACATTCACTACTACATATACATTTTATGTGGGGTATAAAAGCAAAGCAATATGCAAAAAAAAATCTGAATGCAGTCATCGAGGATTACTAATTTATAATGTACTGAATTCGCGATTGCATAGGAAACGTAGTCTAAAAATTTATAGGAAAAATGCTTTTGGAAGGGATAGATACCTACATAAAATTACTCTACTGTTAAACAACCCTGTACCAAATTTTATAAATGTCCAAGATTAAGAGAATATTGTACCAATCTAAATATGGTTGTAATAGTGGGAAATCGTTACAGTCAAAAAGCATTAAATAGTGGAAAAAAGTTACCTATTTGATTAAATTATAAAATGGAATTCCACCACGAACAGTTTCAAAATGAGAAATTATTCACTGGTGATATTTGAAGAAAATTGATTAGACTTTAAGTAAGAAGATACCTTAAATTTAACCTTAAAATATAATCCATTGCACAAATACATTAAGAAATCAGCATTGATTTGTTCTTTGACAAAATATTGCAAATCTGACATCAATATTTTTATGTATTGTGTATTAACTGTAAGTAAAATAAATAAAATTTAAATGAATTAAAAATAAATTCTCTAAATAAAAATAAAATAATAATAATAACATAATCAAACACATTATGGTACTAAATATAGGTACTAGAGAAAATATGACATTTTATAAATATTATAGAAAGGGTCAAATTGTTGGTTTCCTAAATTCAAAGAAAAAGTTTCACAACTAAAATAGAATTGCCTCGACAAAAGAGCATTGTTTTTTTAATGAATGAAAAGGTTCAAGAGTGAATAATATGGAAAGGGTCTCGCCCAGCGCAGCGTCACAACCTTGAGGCTGGTTCAGGCGGCCACCGCCCGCGGCCCTTCAGCACCGCATAACGTGTTCTGGCTCCGGCCTCCTGCTCAGGGTCGGGCCGGAGACCTGACCGCAGATCATTCGTATTATCGCTTTCATTAGTCACTGCTCGGACACACTTGCAACAACACAATGTGGCCAAAAATACCGACCTATTCCGATAATAAAAATACTGATATTTTGGTGATTGATACGTACCAAAACAAAAACACGAAACGACAATAATACAGCCTGAGAAATACCAAAATTCGAATATTTAATCAAACTTCGTAACTACACAAGAATAATTCAATACATAGGTACCTATAAAATTTCAAGCAAAAGCAGGCATGAAATAATATACAAGCCGCGTATTTTTTCAAATCTTGTACATCTCTTGATTCCGTCTTCTCTCCAAAAAAAACCTGCAAATTAGCTCAAACCAAAAAATAGCTCCACACAAATTTGTCGAGCTTTTTGGTCTAGTCGTTAAGACACTTGTCTAATGATCCAGCGGTCGCGGGTTTGAGCTTCATTCCAGACCAGCAAGTTAGTGTTATTTTTTATGCAGAGAGAAATTGGAAGCATACGAAATGTGACGCTGTAGAAGGGTGAAAAGAATACGCTGGACCGAAAGAAATACAAATGGAAAGGTTCTAAGTAGGACGTAATAAAAGAAGATGGAAGCATTCTTAGACACAATGCATACCTCAAAAATATAATTGAGGGAAGAGGACTGTGGCAGGCCGACAAAAAATACACCAAATAATGAACAGGGCGACAGACATTTACTAAGCATTTTCGGATGGGAATTCAAGATACAGACGCGTGGCGAACATCTTTTCAACATGAAAGAAAAGCATGTATCAATGCCGGGACTCACGGGGATTGATGTGTAAATATTTATATCAAAAGGCTGGACATTCACTGCAAATGTATATTTCGGCATTTTTTTTTTTACGAAAACGTGTTTTTATTATTCACTTACATCAGAATTATATTCTAGACAGCAATTTTTTCAGGGAAATAACATAAATAGAATCTGTGTTCTTATATTAGGTCCTTACATATGAAATTGACGTTTAGTATGGGAGGAACATAAAGTCGATTTTTTTTTATTATAATATATTTATTTAATCAAAGTATGTACCATTGCTATCTATGCACTTTTGCCATCTCATAGGTAGTTCATCGATCCCTTTACTAAAAAAACCATTCGGAAGGGAATCAATAAAATCTTTGAAGGCGGTTTGGACTGCCCCATCGGAGTTGAATTTTTTCCTTTGCAAGAAGTTATCCAAATTTCGAAAAAAATGGTAATCTGTTGGGGCAAGGTCCGGAGAGTACGGTGGATGTCTTAGACATTCCAATTGAAGCTCCTCTAATTTGGTAGCCGTCTGTTGTGCAGTGTGTGGTCTAGCGTTGTCATGAAGCAGCAGTGGCCTAGAGCGATTAACCAGCCTCGGTTGTTTAGCAGCTAGCTTTTCCATCATGGTTTGCAGTTGCTGACAATATACATCTGCCGTAATCGTCTGGCCAGATTTAAGAAAGCTGTAGTGAACGACACCAGCACTAGTCCACCAAACGCTCACAAGTAACTCGCGTTTGTTGATTTGCTTCACTCAATTCGTGAGGTACCCACCTTTCAAGCTTTTTCACCTTACCAATTTGCTTCAAGTGGATTAAAACAGTTTTATCACTAACACCGCAGCCTGTAGCTAACTCGGATGTGGTTTGCGATGGATTCCGCTTCCACAATAGCCTTCAATTCTTCATTATCAACTTTGGTCTCCGGCCGTCCACGGGGCTTGTTCTGCAGGTCGAAATTTCCAGAACGAACACGTTGGAACCAAAAACGCACTGTGTTTTCTTTTGCGGCACCGTCGCCATACACATCATTAATCCTTCGAGCCGTTTCTGCAGCACTGGTGCCACGGTGGAACTCGTACTCGTAAATAACGCGATATTTCAAGTTTTTCATTTTGTAAACTGAGTCTCGCAAAGAAAAAAACAATTGAGGAAAAAACAAATGAATTATAATTTTCAAAACACAAATACATGAGTAAATAGCTGTAAAAATTTGGATTTGGAATTCCTAACCAAAGAGAAGATATTTGAGATCAAATTTGCCAGTACGGTAAAACGTCAATTTCATATGTAAGGACCTAATATAAAAGTAATAAATTTAACATTATTTATAATAATTAAGAAAATGTAAGCATTAGTCGACAAGCCGCGGCCAAAAAATTCGTTTTTAGTGTCCTAGGCGGCACAAAGTTTTAATGAATATTTATATGTACGCATAATATGTTTTTTTATACGTATAAAGTATACTTCATTATCTTGAATCCGCACTTAGATAATTAAGAAATGTTCAGTATTAATAAAGTTACAAAATGTTTTAAATTTGCAAGAATTTTTTTCGTTTTTTGTTGATTTTAAAACGCTTTTTATTTATATAAAGATATGATTTTAAACAGTGTATTTTATTTATTCCCGTATTTTCAGGCTTTACTAACTAATTAGAAGCAAGTTTTTTTTTAATAATACGACCTCAATTATTATTTAAAAACAAAAATTCCAAAGTATGAAAAAATTTCAACGTCATAACATGAATGTTAACTGTTAGGGAATTATTTTATAATTTTAATATTAGCATTTTTTACCAAAAAAGTTTCAATATGCACGCACTAAATATCACCCAATATTTTTGCAGCAGAAATATATTAATATTTTTTTGACTATTTATTGCACTTTTTTTTTACAAATGCATAGACGTGACTATGTTATTTGAAACAGCGGACCTAATCGATATGTGTGGTATAGATATGTGTGGTATAGTAGTGTACGTGAGCAGATAGGCAAGCAGTACATGCAGCAAGTACACCGACGGGACTTACGCCTGATGCCCTGACACTCAATTTTTCTACCGATAGAAAAACTGTTTAGGTACTATAATAAATAATTTGATTCATCTACTTAATAATCATATTTAAAAGCGGAAATTTAAATTTAACTTTTTAAAAATTCAATAGGGTATTATGCATCCACCCCATTTTTAAAGACACTAAATATATAATCTTTGCTAAATTAATTTATTAGAATCCAGGCCTGTTTTTTAACTTGGTACCTCAACCCACTGTGCCATGAACTACTAAACTAGACTAAAAATCTCCGTAAGTGGTTATATTAGTATTTATTAGTACATAACTAAAATATGTTAGTACAAAACTTTTTTTTTTTAATACTTCGTTCCATGGAAAGTAAGGATGCGCGCTTGATTCACAAAGAAACAATCTAGAATGTTCACCCTTGAACCGCCAGTCGATAGCGCAACCTCGCTCAATTCAGAACACAGACATTGAAGCATTTGAATGCACTAATGCAGTAAAAAATCACACTAATGAAGGTCTGACATGTGAAAAATGAGTCGAGTATGAGAATTGTACAGATTCGACGGGGCAGACATAACCGTACGTTAAAAATGAAACGCGGTTAATTAAATATTCTGCGGCCGTCAGACTACAATCCCCTCAAGGCTCGACTCATCGGCACAACAATGAAATGAAAACAAAAACCAATTCAGTAAGAAAATAATTATTTATTTTAAAAAAGATACTTAAAATTTTGAGTATTTAGAAATACGTCGACAGATTTTAAGACCAACTGTATCTTCGTCAGGACGGTCGCACATAAACCGATCTATAACATAAAATATGTAAATACATTAATTGTCGAGCGGAGGCGAAGCCTTGGTCATGGTGGGAGTGTAGATAGGAGATTAATAGACATTAAAAAATGTTGGAAAAATAATAATTCATATTTTATGACACTTCATGGAAATAAAAACCGTTTTATTCACTTTTTATTTAAGAAAAAATATCTCAAATATTAGGTAACTTTCTTTTTCTTCTTTTACCCCTTATCCTATTGGGTCAGGGCAGAGAAGTCGGTAACCTAATATACAAAAAAAAGATGTTTTCAATTGAATTGATTTCAGTCTTCTATAAGTATTTATAAGCTTAAAAAAAATGATATGTAAAATGATTTCTATAAAGTAAATATTATTACAAAATTGTGTACATAGCTTTGTGGACATCACATTCTCCCTCGATCGCAATCAAGCGTTTTGTCAACATACTATTGAATAATTAATTGGGATGACATCATAAAATATGTCAAGCCATGTTTACAAGATTTTCAACGACAAATTCATCGAAAACATATTTGAATGAATGTTTTAAATAGGGAAAAATTTAAGATACGGTACGTTGTTAACTGACATCAAATGAATTTAAAAAAAATCACATCCGTTAAGCGATGTTTGCTTATTATTCAACGAATAGTGTATACTCACTGTATTCTGAGTAAGTTTGGATAGCGAGCCCATTAAAAATATACAAAACATTCCTAGACCTAAAATTGAAAATTGAAAAACAGTGTTCGAAAATAACTTGACAGAATGAGTGCGTCAAGTTTTCGGCATATTTGATTTACCAAAAATATTCCTAACGATTATCAGGCAATACCACACAATACAAAATGTTCATCAACTTATTGTCAATCAGTTCGAAATTTTAAAAATCAGAGTCAAAGAATATTTGAGGCGTTTAAAATAATCACGTTAATTCAAAAATGTCGAATCACTTAATGGAAAATGATACAAGTTTTGATATAAATTGATGTAATATATAACATATTTTTATGTCGTTCTTGGATAATATGGAAATCATTTAAATTAATAGTAACTAAAACATTACAAATAACCTATCCGAAATATATTTGTAAATAATTTTTAATAATAAAAATAATTTTTAATTAATATAAAAAGCCTCACAGAGACGAATCTATTTATACAAACGTGTATAGAATATTCTAGTGTATTTGTGAAATAATTCGGAAGAATATCGTGTATATGTACATTAAAAATAATATTGCTTAATATGCCACATTAAAAATATAGAGGTACGTTCACCAACTGCGAATTTTATATATACTATGTCATGGGAAGGACTGAAGATATCTCTAGCATAGTCCATTTGAATATATGAAAGGTATATTTAACTATACCTGACGATGAGAGGAACTGCTCCTCTCAAAACTATAGTAGGTAATAATTAATAACTCATATTGTGTGTGTAGTACAAAGTTAAAATAAAAATCATATTTTAATTAAAATATTAAAATTTTATGTTTAGGATTAGTTTATCACCCTGATGAAGGAAATGGTGGTTTCCAAAACCGTTTGGTTAAATAAATGAACACAAGAGGTTATATAAACAATGTATTTCAATTACATATAAAAAGATATTATTGTACAGATACAAAGCACTGATATCATATTTCCTCCATAACATACTCATTTATTAAATCTAGCACACTCTTCAAATTTTGTTTCGTATGTTAGCAACTAATTCGATTTTAAAATAAATAAAAACTAGGTGCGTGTACTTAACGTACGCGCGATAGAATTATACTTCTTTGGCATACATAAAATAAACAGCACATCATCAAACAAACGCAGAACTAATTGAACGTGAGAAAGCGCAAAACGAACCAGCCGCAATAATTGATAACTAAAGAGATATACGCAGATTATGTATCCCTGTTCTACGTCGGCAAAGAGACGGACTTTGTTCAGTGCAGAGGCGACATCTATCGAGTTTCGTAGATACCAAGATGAAAAACTATCGGGAACAGTTCGCCAGATGGCGGTAATAATGTTAAAAATAATGTTTTAGGTATTAAATAACTTTATGGTGTGAAAACCTCGGTTGCGTGATGCACGCGTAAATTTCACCTTAAAAGTGCCTAAAGAAGTATAAATTCAATATTTTTTTGGTATATTAAATAAAGCAAAAATTTGAAATCTTAAAAAAACATTTCAAAACTAATAGACACTTAAAAACGTTGCTTTAAATTTAAATTGATTGTTTTCTAAAATTATCTGTACGTGTGAAAGTTCAAGAAGTCACCGCGGTTCGAGAACATGGATTTATATCCGTTTCAGCTGTTTTTTTGTTGACCTACCGACTGCCAAGAGAGTTGCTTCCTTTCTAGCAATCAGCGGAGAAATCCCATCAACAGAGAGCGAGCATTCTTCAATTACGTATCAGGATTAAACGACCGTAACGGATTCATTCTAGGAGAAAGATCGGCAAATTGAAGAACTCACGTATGTAAAGACTAAAACATTTGTTTTGTTTCATAAGTAATTGGAAATAATAAATTATGTATTTAAAATCCAATCATAATATAAAGCCAGATTTTTTAATGAGCTTCGTTATAATTATTATTATTCCTATTTGTTTAATGTTGTATATATTTCACATCTTCCTTTTCTAAATTATGTTTTATTTTATATACTTCACACCTCCTTTTTCTAAATTATTGTTATAACTTTAAACAACTATCTACAATATGTCAATTCTGCAATTTTTTGCTGTTCTACTCTTTGGATTTCTTGTATATATTATTATGTAAAAGGTACCTCTGTGCCATATATTGAAATAAATAATAAATCATTATTTTTGTGCTGTATTTCCATAGAAGTGAAGTCGATAATATCAAGTAATAATAATAATAATAATGATAATATAAGTCGTTAACTGGGATAACAAATGGACGTATGTTGAAAATATTATTTTTTTAAAGAGCAAAAAAACTGTAAAAATATAAGACACGTTTGGTAATTTATTAATTTGAGAAAAAATAACACATTTTATAAGAATTATTGAACATAAAAGAAATAATGTACTTAATTCAAGATTTTATAGGAAATATATATAACCCTTCCAGAAACATGTTTCAAAATCAATATTATAAGCAAAGACAGTCAATCAACCCCCAAGTATGTTTCACGTGACAAAAAGGCTGCTTCATACTAAAGTGAGAAGTGATGTTGATTTTAGACTGAAACATCATAGCAAAGACAACAGTATCCAATTATGTAAATAACAAAAGCAGTAATGTCCATTATTTGATTGCAAACACATCAATATCCATTTATTTATATTTGAGGTAGCAACTATTTTAAAAACTTATTTCTAATAAGATCTATATTAAGTAGATTCCAGACAAAGTGCCTTGAGTAGTGACAGGTTTTTTGTATTTATCTCAGTGAGATATTTCTGCCTTTGCTTTTATACCCCTCAATTACTCTATAAATCCGTCACTGGTCACAGGGTTGACGGGGACGGGCCGACCAAAAAAAATCAATTACAGATTCCTACTTGGAATCGTTCTCAGGTAAATTCCTTTCTCGTTCAGTTCCGACACAAGCCGCAAACGTGCGCGGTACAAAAGACCCAATTCCAGCCGAACAAAGCGATGTCACGGATGACTCGGACTGTCCTTCACCCGGAGTCGGGCCGGAGCCAGCAGGGCACAGATCCGTATCAGATCAACTCGAAATTTTGCTTGGAGCCTCAGACGTCTTGTAGCCACGAGCGGAGAGGACTGATTGTCCTCATTGATTGATTGATCTCCAACTGAGGTCCATGACTCAGTATCACCAGGATCTAACTGCTTTAATGCCCCGGTAGTGCCTCTAACACATATACCGCCTTATTTTGAAAATAGCATTACAATGGTAATTGTTACCATAATACTGAAAATAGACGGGACGTATTTATTTACATCAGTGTTTCCATGAGAATCGTCAATACATTCGTCAAATACACATATTTCTATAATTTTGACGAAAATATTGGCTTTAATTCAGTATTTGATCTCTTTGGATGAAGAAATCAGCGGATGTGTGTGAAACAAATTGATTTCTACTAACTTTTAAAATTATTTCGCGATACTGTAGAATCAGAAGGAATTACACATAATCAAAGATTACTCAGCACTCTGGAAGTTTTGCAATAAATTGGAAAATACTAGAAAGGTCTAGAATAAACAATGACTTGATTTACGAAACGTCTGGAAACCCGAAACTATATACATATACCTAAGTGGAACGACGCCATTCAGAAAGTTTTTTTTGACAGCGAAGGAAAAGCATAGAAACAATAGCAGCGACGCGACCAGTAGGGCTTTCTATAGTGAATAAGTGCGATCACAGATGTGCTAATATTCTAAGACGAGTATAAAGTGTTACATAGACGAGTTATTAATGCGAAATTAATCCGAATTACATAATACTTTTCCAGTTAAGTTTGTGTCCAGTGATTTTGGTGATTAAATAAAACTTTAATTAATTTCGAATATTTAATTTGTCTACCGTCGCGATTCCGGGACAATAAAGGCGACAATTTAAGTCTACTCTCCAGTATTCTATTCTCTTCAAGTGAACGATGCGTGTCTAAACGGAAATTGAATTATTTTAGCTTTCTAAATACCACGTTGTTCTTTTAACACACGCATTTTTGAGTGCGTCAGTCATTGCAAACGCACATTCGCGATATTTTTCGAAACAGGTATTAGATTTCTAGTTTCAAAATCTTTCAACGCATTTCGCCTGTTTGAGTATCGCGGCCAAAGAGAAAAGGAAAGCTTTCGTTCGGAGACCTACGACAGAATTCAGAGTCAATACTTTGATGATTTAAATATTAAGATACGTCTTAAAGTATTATTTTGTACTGAAGACTTCGGGTCGAAGTGTAATAGGCTCAACATTATTTTGCATTATATTATTTTTCGAATTTGTTCATCGCGTCACGTTTTGGTTCTGTAACATTTTGATTTGAATATACAAAATAGATCGTTGATAAGAGATTTATTATATTATTATACATCTATGCTTCTATAGTCTGTATCACGCGTGAAGAAATTTGAATGCAAACTAGTATATTTACATTGGAAAGAAATTTAAATATCTTTTGAAATATACTTATAATGTACGTGTGAAACCTTTTTGTTCTATTGTAAATTGTAAATTGAAATTATAACTAACAAGAATGTACTTTGTTTTGTTGAAAATACCAGCATGCTTCTGTTCTAATGGTCCCTTCATCAGGATACAACGTGTACTAAAAGTTAATAATCGAAGTATACAAATGAATAAAATAAATATACGGGAGATGAATAACTGAATAAGTAGGTACTAATGTGAAAATCAAATTAAATTTATTGAAGAAGTTAAAAACAGCATACTTGATACCAACTACACAGGTACCAACTTACATGGGTTAAAACATTAAAGAGTTAAGGTTATTATTACGGTCGTTAGACATATTTAACTGTAACCGTTTACGGTTAAAATATTGTTATTTTTTTAAATAATAATGCTTATAAGAATCACTTCTCAAAGAAAATCGACAAACTATTTTTTAACGTCTCATAATGCTGATTTGTTGCATTATGGATAAATTAATTAGTATAGAGGGAAATCCAGTTCGGAAAAGGCGATGCTAATGCGACGTCATATTACAAGTTTTCAAACACAATTTCAAACAATAAGTTAACACGTGACAAACGGCACGCAATAATTATTCAAAAATATAATTATTACGATAAGAGTACCAATTACACGGCGGCACCTGGTTGAGAGAACTGCCGGAGTAGTCATTAAATGGCTACTCTGTATCTCGGAGCCGGACTGACTTGCATCATATTTTAAGTAAATTCTTGAAACCACACGGCTTCTGCTGAGTAGACAGGCTAATAAAAAGATATCAGAATTATATTATTGCGTAAGAATGAACTCGCTATCATGAGCTCTAAACGCATATAAATAAATGCCAAGTTTTGTGTCAAATATTAATATTGAAAGGGAAATTTTAAAGGAAGCTAATGCATTACATAAGCGCGAAATATCAATTTTCGTTGAAATATGAATTAAGTATACATATATAGATATGTTTTTCAAAGAGAAAATCTTTTATAAATTATTGTCTAAAATATCATTATTATATTTGTGGCGGTCCAAAGCCGTCGCGATTCTAACTGCGCCCACCAATCAGGGCTCGGTGCAGCTAATCCTGTTCCGGCCACCTATAAGTACTACCGCTCGTACCTTATAGTATATATAATTTATAGAGTGATAACAAAACATTTTACCAAACCTGTACGCGTGGTAAAATAGGGCTTACTTAGTTTAAACAATATAGTGACACATAAGAGAAAAAGGGACAAAAAAGATCACCCGGTCGGGTACGTCTTTAATTGCTTTGTAAGCGTTCTCCTGCCCTCATCGCGAGAAATGGGAGCAGAAAGCCAATAAAACTGTGAACTTTATTCTCCGTATTTTGGATAATAATTGTGTATTTACGTGCAAAAAATACAAAAAATTGATATGCCTTCTTATGCAATGACGGGGTGTTCTAATAGGACTGGAAACGCGAAGAAAAATATCAGCTATCACATGTGTTTTATGAAAAATAATTAAATTTTACATTTATACGTTTAATTTCATAATTTGAACAACAAACCAACTGCAAACATGTACTATTGTTTAAACAAATCATAGAATGTTTATTTTTGAATGATTTCATTTCACAATTCGGTGAATGCTATTTTGATGATGTTTTCGAACACTCACTCTTCACTCTTTCGATTACTCTAAGGCTCGTACCAATTCACTGGCCGCCATAGCAATAGCAAGTGATATTTCTGTAAGCAACACCATTTGTAGATTATCACAAATAAAGAACATCAGCTAACCGTGAGTATCATTTGCGCCCTGTATTCACCCGATAATTTTGCCTCTGCTGCATTCATGTCACACGTACGCGACACTCACAGAATACACGCCACGTGCCGAATCGAGAACATGCCTGTGGACGGGTGGGCATCCTCTCCCAAAAACCAACACATATTATATCATTATGTGAGTACTATGAACTGAGACGTTTTTTTTCTCTATCTAGTATCTAGTGTACATATTATTTGAGTAATATAAGCGAAATGTCTGACAATTTGATGCTGAAAGATTATTAACAGTAACAATTTTGAAGTTATACGGTAGGCGCGTTGAGAGTGAAATTTTAGTATACAACACTACGCACACATCATATGACGGAAGTTTTCATACTATGAAGATAGTCGTCAGAGAAAGTATATTTCATACATTGGTTCACTTTTAAGATACCCAGACTGCGGACGTAGAAGGGATAGGGTGAAATGCGCGTCCGCATTTTGTCCAGCTATGTTCCACGCAATATATACAACACATCACGTGGTTTATTTTATGCATGCCAGATAGTATAACCGGAAGACCAAAACTGCTGAGGCAACAAAACTAGAAAATGGCAGCCAGCGACAGAGCAGCATGGAGGACTTTCTTGGAGGCAGCTAGGACCCACCAAGTGTTGTAACGCTGAGGATGGATAGATATTATAACTTCTAACACGCGTACTTAATTTTGTTTGGTAATTAATAACACTTGTAAGCCGAGAAGTTATTTTTTTATAATGGTAAAACATACAGCATGGATTGGAAATACCGGACGACTTTTATTAACTTGGGTCCTGGATAACCAGCGAAGGAAAATGTGAAGACGAAATACGAAGAAGAATTAGAATGGCGAAAAATACTACGAAAAATACAAAGCTGGATAAAATTTAGAAAAATAGAAGCGCCACAAAAGACGCGTTTGGTCAATTCACTCCTGCCTACATGGCGTGGTGATAAGGATCTTAAGAATTTTTTAATATATATTTGATCACCATATCTATGTGGAAAAGTAATATAAGTCAACCTCAACGTTGACGACAAACATTGCGTTATGTAATTGTGCGTACTTATCAGGATACCAAATTTGGTATGTATGTAATTTGTTTAAAATAAACCACATTGTTTTGGGTGCTAAATGAACTGTCATATGAATGTGTACAGACAGATTCAACAATTATTCTGAGGTAAAAAATCCGGTTTCATTTTTTTAAATTTATAAAAGATACGTTAATGATTCTTAATCCAACGTTCCGCAAAAGATAAGTCAGAAATATTGTAAAAAAAATTCTAACTTTGAAATAATTTATCCTCATAACTATTGATATGAGGCCATTGTCGCTTAAACATTGTCGACTCGTAATTTAGGTAGGAATCTATCTCTAAAATATTGTGGACTAGCTCGTTTAACCCACATGTGCATATGGATTTTTTTATGTAGAAATCTATTACTACACATATGAACGATCTTTTGACTATGAAACCCATTTCAGAGCCTAAAACGCTCTTCAATGAAGAAGTTTCCATTTATTAATGTATTATTTATAAAATATTAAAGTAAAATGAAACAAAAATGTGAAAGAATCATTAAAATATCTCTACAAATGAAAAAGTACTGGGACTTTAAAGTTTGCGCTTGCAAAAATAATTTCGTTTCATGCGACGGTCCAGCGTGTGACGTCACTCGACCTAGACGACACGGCTCGTATTCGCTAAGTGCAAAGATCTCGACAAATTACGTCACAGGAAATACAGGCTACCTAAAATACATAAAATTAAATAATCTATTTCTCAGTCATTTATTGATACATTTCAACATTTTTTTTTAAAAAATAGATGCGAACACGGAATACATGTCACATCAATATTCTTAGCATTTTCAAACTAAGCTATTTTTATTAGTTTTGATCTTTATTTTAAATTCATTAATTAAATATAGTATTATAAGTTAAATATAGAATTTATTTCTTAAAGTATTTCTTTTTTCGTTTTTGGCGTTATCATATCTACCACATTTTAATAAGTATGAAAAATTTTGAGAATGAAATATTAAAAAAAATATGCGTTTTGCTAACCTTCGAAAACTATGACACCGCATCACATAATACACACATATACATACATAGAAGATTTATTCTTCACAGTCGGTGAATAACACTGTAAATTGAAAGAGATAGTGAATGAATGATTTATAAAATGAACAATCCCAACAATGGGATACATTTTTGTTTTTATGAATACTATATTATTCATTTTATTTTTAAAATGCAACTTGGGAATGTAAGAATGGAAAAGGCATGCAATATGATGTTGCCAATTAATGCCATTCAACTTTATTGAACAATGCTGCAGAAAAAAGTGAATTGTCTTACGAATTCTGCGGATCAAATCGATTAACGTGAGAAGTTTTCTTTGAAATCTGAACTGATTGTTATTTCTGAAGATGCAGGCTGATATTAGATGATGTTTAATTCCCAATACCGTTAATTAGCACTCCAGCCGAGGCGTGTACTTTGAGCAGGTGCAAACATGCCTACCATCTCAAAAGTCGAACATATAGAGAAAACTTCTTCTTCAAACACAATTAATTTATTTATATTTTATACTCAAAATAAAAAAATTGGACCAATATGCTAATATAGAATATGTACGTCCGAAATTTCGAAGCTCCATTTTCTACTTTTTTACTATCTAACATAAGAAAAATACGATTTTATACTAATTATTTAAAAAATTTAAATGATATTTTTAAAGATTGTAAAATTTTTTTCCAAAATTATTATAAGTATACATAATAGAGTAAAGAATGAACAAATAAGCAAAGAGACCAAAGCTGATCTTAGCGTAGCGAATAGAATTAAAAAATGTGGTTCTTGCATATTGAGCGAATGAAGGAGGATAGAATGGTAAGAAAGATATATGAGGCAAATATTGACGGCGCTAGAAAGACCGCCGCTGAAAACGTGGCATGAGCTGATTAACCAGATACTGGAAGATGGTCCTGTTAGGAGTCTCAACAATCGTCGAGCTTGCGTGCGGAGATGTATGAATGTGGACGAGGCGAGAATAGTCAGGACAGAACAGCGTGATAGTAAAATATATCTAAAATAAACATAAAAAGATGTTTAGCATCGTTTGAAATATTTCCTTGACTACTTTGATGTCGGTGATGATTATAGAAAACGATCTGTCACTCTTATGATGCTGTTTGTGGGGGGTAGTGGTGATCAAACCGGCAATTTAACCGGTTACACATGGTACGGTTATTTAAAATTTGTTTTGTTATGTTTTAAATGCAATTATGGCCAATATGAATCAGTCAAAGGAAGCAAGACTAGCGGTACATAATGGCGTTCTAGTGCCAACACTAATGTATGGAAGTGAAGCCTGGAATTGACAAAAGAGGAATGAAAGTAGACTGAATGCGGTAGAAATGTGGTCACTAAGACGCTTATGTGGAAAACCTTTGGTCGATAGAGTGAGGAATGAAATTAGACGTGAATGCAATGCTGGCTGTAGTGTGGTAGATAGAATAAAGAAAGGAGTGCTGAGATGGTTTGGTCATGTGGAACGTATGAACGAGGAAAGGGTGGGTAAGAAAATATATGAAGGCAACAGGAATAGAGGGCGTCCGCGAAAGACCTGGCAAGATCAGATACCACAAGTATTTGAGCATGGCCCTGTTAAAAGCCGCAACAACCGTAGAACTTGTGTGAGAAGATGTATGAATGTGGCCGAAGCAAAATGGTGTGCCAGGATAGAAGAGTGTGGTGTTCAATCCTCTCTGCCTACCCCTGCGGCGAAACGGCGTGATGGTTAGTTAGTTAGTAAGTTAGTTAATTAGTTAGTATTGATTGTAAATCTTATTGGTAATTGAGAAAAAACTGTTGTTTAGTACCGATGGTTGCTCGTCAACCAATTACCAATCATCGATACAATTAGATACGGTTAGTGCATAACCGATTAAAATACCATCACTAGTAGGAGAGAATAAAATGTAAGAAGATGAGAAAAGCTAGCCATATATGACCTTCGTAATAAATCCTGATGAAACATCAAAAAGAACCCTCGAAAAGAGTTTACGAGAAACCAGACAACTTCCGGGTAAAATGCAATTTTTCGTGTACACTTATATTCTGACACGGACATGCAATAAATTATTGTCCGAATTAACACCTAATTTGCGGTTGTTGGAGGCATTTACCAAGGATGTACATTCAGTCAGCATCGCTAATTAGACAGCTGAGGACAGTTCTGATTGGCGAAAGTTCTTCGCAGAGGTGAGGGTCCACATCGAGCTCTTGCATCATCGATTATAATAATTCCATTAAGAAGAACTGTAAATAGTATATGAATTTTTTTTTTTTAATTTTCTATTTATTTTCTTTACATTTTGTAATATCTATTCCCACAAAACGTCTAAAAAGACGTTTGTCTGTAAGTTCATTTTTACAATTAAATGTTACACTATCACTAAATATTATTCACTTTATAAACATAAGAGATAAAATACGAAAACAACAAAGTACAAAAAAAAAATTCAGTACAAAGTTAAAATTTTAAGCAAATTAAGAAAAGAGCAATAAATAAAGAAAATAGCGAATTAAAAATACATATAGCAAAATTAAGAAAAGAGAAAGAGAAAATGTATATACACATCACTAATTATTCATTGATATTATCATAATAATACACTTAACATCATTTCAATATATATATATATATACTTCATATATAACTTATGTCCTTTACTAATAACCACTATTTAATTTCTGCCACTGATTTTGGAGTTTTTAGGCCTGTGGGAAAGGTACTTTGTGTTTTGTTCAACAACATTGGAACTCGATATTCAAGTGTCCTCAGACCACATTTGTTTGTTATTCTTAAAATTTGATTTGTAGCGCATCTTGTGTTTCTGCCATTGTCAACTACCTTTTCGTAAATATCATTTTCGTGATTTTTTTTTATCAGTAGAAATAGAACTAGCTCATATTTTACTGTGAAGAAAGTTCACGAACAAGAAGTGACCACCAATTATTAAGATGGGTTGGAGAATTGACCAGACCATAGATAAAACTTCAGATTGACAGAAGAAATTTTAAAGAAGAGATGAAATGGTATACTCATGTGATGAGGAGACCGGATGATCATATCGTCGAAATTGCATCACGAGTAAATACTGGCGGATGATAACGAGAAACTGATTAAGAAACTTGGTGGTAAAACGTTGAGAAATTTGTGAAAGATACCAGAATACGTCAGAAAAGTAAACACTGTCCAAGAAGTAGCGGGCCGGCTTTTTATACAAGGAAAGCCGATTCCAACAATGTAAATGGGAAAAATGAAAAAGATAGCACATCTTGCATTCAGTGTAAAACTGATACAAATCAATTTAATTTTTAAGCAACTTAAAAGTAAACGCACTATGAAATTTACTATGCTTTAATCGCAACCCTTTAAAAGTTTTATCTCCTTCTAGAGCTTGCTTATCGTTATCGGCTGGCTTTCAGACATTATCATGATTTATCCTGGGGAGAAGAAATGAGGTAGTTTCTCATTAATTTCCAACCATTTGGATATATTATAACCGCTGCAACCCGTCAAAAATGACGGAACATTGTTTCGCGTCTTTGCCCTAGCATATTTTTGGCGCTTCATGGAGAGGCGGCCATATAGTTTAATTTTTTAAGCCGTGAATTCGGACGTTACACGAAGTTACGGGGACAGACAGACAGACGGACGAACGGACGGACATAAAAAAATTAAATTAGCTAACCTTACCTAAAAACATATTACTGTGGAAAAGAGACAACAATAAAGTTTTGTAGACAAATTGCGAGTGCTATTTAGTATTCAGTATTGAGCATCGGGTATTCAGTCACTTTAAATGAGCGAATAACCTCCGTTGCACCCGATGGCTGCCACCTACATCTCGACGGGCGGCGAATGTTAAGACGTGTGATATAAATTAAACGATGCGTTAAGTATTACCACGTTACAGATTTCTCTTCAGCCGCAGACCAGGCGGCCGATTCCCGGATCGCATGGACATCGAGATTCTTCTTCAATTCTTAATTTACATTTTTTTTTAATTCCTGAGATAAAAAAGCTCTGAAATCCGTAAAAAATGGTTTCTTTGAAAGGAACTGAAGGCTATATTAATTTTTTTTTAATATAGATGCGAACAAGGAATCCGCGTCGCATCAATATTCTTACTGTTGTCAAACTAAGCTGAACGCTTGTGCTATGTAAACAGGGTTAACATGCAGGTACCCTGGAATGGGACTCGAATCACCGTCTGCTGGATCAATAAGCGAGAGTCATAACCGCTGTACCATTGATACTGAATGTGATTTGGCACTCAGAAATGTGCTTTAGGGCAAGTTGTTGTAGTCAGTTTAATACTTCCCCTATCGATGAGAAGTTTTAATACTCTAGAAACTCGAGCAGTAAAATAAAAAAATATAATGAAACTCTAGTAGGGATGACACATTCCCATCCAATTTAATGATCATCAAAAAAATGTAAACCAATGTTATATAAATAGTATGGATTCTAAAAAATAAAAGTAAAACAATGCAAACAATTTTTTATATATTAGTTAAGATTTAAAACTAAATTAACAAAACTCACACTAAGAACACGATTAAGTGTAACGGTTAACTATTTTACTTCATTTGTAAAGCTTTCTAAAGATTCTTTCTAAAATCCAAACGCAAGGTGTCGAACGATTGCGTTTTATCTCATACACACAATATAAAAAATATAAATATTGTTTTTATCATTATAACGTGCATTAACACTCTCCATCGACAGGGTTAAATTAAAGGAACGACGAAAATCTATTTAAAATAATTCTAATCATTTTATAAGTTAGTGTTTAACTGTAGTTTTTTGTGACAAAGTAAAATTTAATAAAATATGAAAAATTTACATATCTAAGTATACATGTTAAAAAATATTCGATTAACAACTTTTCTTCACGATACGATTCAAGAATTGCCCCAGTGTCTATTTCACACTGAATCGAGTCCATTTAGTTCTATTATGGGAATTTAATTAGTTTTCAAGAATGTTGGGATCGGAACGCCCAGTCCTGATTCGTCAATCACCTCTTCACGGATGCATTCCTTTATTCGACAAAAAAAAACATGATCTAAAAATACTATATAAAAATAATCTATTTTCAGAGACACAGAAATGATCCGTATGTGGTATGTTCGTTGGGATCTATTTCGCTTTGTAACTTATTGTAAGTATCCTCTAAAAATGCCGGACGAGTTTGGTAATCTGGGTAATAAAATGACATAAAATGACATAAAAATGACATCATTTTTTCAGTTTAACTACTTGAATAATTTACACTTTAGTATTTCATCCATCTTGTATTGAATTATTTATTACCAAACATGTAATTAAATATATAAATGCCAACTGGAATAATATGCCCAACGATTGCGACGTAACTTATATAATATTTAATAACCGTATGTTTTTCCGAGAAACGATACTCGACGTTTCGTTGAATTCTTATTCAACGTCATCGGGAGGAAGACCTTTACCCGCGGAGGTAGAGGGCGGACTGAATTGAGGAGGTATATAATATTTAAAAATCAGATGAAAAAAAACAAAAAAGTATGGAACATCCATTATTCTTTCGATTTAATTTCATTTTTTGGTACACAACTACTACTCGAGAGCCCTCGCCTGATGTACAACTCGGCGCCAGGAGTCCGAGGCTGTTGTAGGATTTTATGTCTCACATGCGTATTAAAGCTATTGTGTGGTAGATGGTTATTTTTAATTTTATATATATTGACTATATGTAGGTAGTTACAATAAAAATATAGTAATCAAATAAAGTAAATTGTAAAGTGTGTTTACCTCTAAAGGGACGAAATAATAATTATTATTATTTTATTTTTATTTGGGCATCCGACAAGAAGACATAAATACATGGTAAGAAAGAATACAAAAAAATAATTAATAAAATAAAATAAAATAATCTTTCCCACTATTACAGAATGATAAAATTAAGACAATGATAATTTTACAGACCTTTTTAAAATTTAACATTAACATAAAAATATTTATTAAACATGACAAAACTCAGTGATTATATGGAGGAAAAGTGAACAGAGAGAAATAAACAGTAATAATTAGTAATGCGTATAATGTATATTTTATGCACATTGTCAGGGAACGTGACGAGTTTCCATTATCTGCCTCACCATACGACGATAGGTACTCTTCATATTTGGTATTAAAAAATATCTATTGAATTCAAAAGGTAATTATAATCTGAGCATATACGTGGAATGGGAGAGCATTTCCTATTATTTGTATAAGTTGAAAGGGAAAAGAGGTAGCTCTGTCTGATAGATCCGAGGTGAGACGTGGAAGAATAGCAAGCTGGAGAATCAATAAGGTGATGAATAATTTAGAAAAGGAAAAGTGAACTGACAATATTCGCCTGTTTTCAAGAGCCCATTCATAAGATTGTGTTGAGTCAAAATAGTTGAAATATAATTACAATATTAAATTTTACAGAGATACCGATAAGTTTTCCATTCGCCGGTATATTTTGCACACCAGTGCAGATTACAGATGGAAATGGAGGCTCGTGGTGAACTGCAGAGTCTATTCTTAGAACAATAGGCTAAACGATTACGCCGACGCCGACGTGAAAGCCGCGCCATGGAGATTAATTTAAACGTGCTATTTAACGAACACGATCGGCGCGATCATGTACGCGCGCTCGCCACTTGGTCGGCGGCCGCACGACACGGCGCATCACGAACAGATGAGCGTGCGGCGATCGTGATACAAATAAGCTAATTTCACTTTTTTTAATTAAAAAAAAATATTGTTAAAAATATAATATACTGGTTTATAAAAGTGGTTAAAAAATTTTAAATAATAATTTTTGGGCGAATTCTAGTGTACGTGGTAAATAATTCTGAAAATAACATATGTACTACCTTTAAAAATATGTACACTTTAAAAATATAGAGGTATAATTACCAGCGGCGAAATGTATGTACGTATATCATGTCATGGGAAGCTCTAGAAGTCTCTAGCATAGTCCCTTCAAATATTTAAAAGAATATTATTTAGAACATACGGGGTGTATCATAGTTAGTAGCAAAAACTTTACAGGTGGATTCCTGCCTTGATAATGAGAATGTTTGAGCAACCATGACTTAATATCAATAGTAATGGAGATATGTAATATAAAATTTGGTTTTTACGTTTTTTTTAAGTTTAGTGTACTGCAACATTTCTGCCGTTATAGATGTACTAAATTATGAACCTAAATGTAAAGAGTGGAGATTATTCATTAATTCTTAGAAAACTAGTCTAGAATAAAGGCTGCTTCTTTTGCACAACGAATTTCCTTCTATGCCGGTAGCTTATGCAACTAATATGAAAGAAACATTCGATAATATCAAAATTCTGTTAGAAAAAAATTCAATACAGCGAGTACCGTTGGGCAATATGTAGTGATTTAAAAGTTGTTGCGTTATTTTCAACCTGGCTACACGAAAATTTATTGTTTTTTATGTGAATGGGACAGGACAAATCATTCTGTGCTATTCTGAAAATAGAAATATTGGGATGTCAGATCTTTATCTCAACACTTAATAGACGAAAATTCTACGTCTATTAAGTATTGGGATAAAGATCTGACATCCCAATATTACTATTTTCAGAATAGTACAGATTATGCCAAGAAGGAATGAAGAGTAAAGTGCTTGGGCAGAAAAATGTTGTAAATCACATATCCGCTCCATATAAAATTAGGGCTTTTTAAAAAGATCAAGGAAGTAATTTTTGTGTCCTCAAAAAAATATCTTCGATAAAAGTATGATGATAAGTTATGAAGTAAGTATGATAATTAAAACAACACAGATCACATTTTATGTACGTTGAACAATGACTTGAATGCACGTAAATTTTTGCATTTCTATAAAAGTTCACATACGTGTCACAAAAAACGGTTGGTGATGGAGAAAATCTAACATACATATTTGAATTCAGTGTGAAAAATACTACTAGAATCACCTGTTAATATTTATTCCTCAGTGAAATTGATTTGAACGTAAAAATTTTAGATAGTGATCATTGAAACAATTCGTTGTATCTCAATATATCGAGTAAAAATTGAAATTAATAGCATTAACTTACTGGATATATGTAATTCATTTTGCATGTATGAAAACCGTTACGCATACGCGATCCATGATGAAAATTATTCATTGATAATATACATGTACGTTGGAATGTGAAATTTCAATGGTAAAAATATCCAAATATTTACATATAAGTTATCGATAATAATTAATTTCAAAGTTTCAAATGTATATGTAAAATGTATCGGTAGCAAGATATATAGAGAACCAGAATAATACCTAGAGCCAAAATTTGTATTTATATCTGAAAAGTAAGCTAAATAGATTAAGTTGATTTTGCTGATTTTTAAACAACATACCTTACCTATAATTGATTTTTAAAATAGAATAGAAATAAAATTAATCGATTTAAAGAAATTATAAACAATAAAAAATATTAGCTAAACATAAAAATAATGGCAACGACAACATAAATATTATGTACGTAATTAAAAACATAAAAAGGTATTTATAAAGCAAATATTTAGCCTTCAAATTTATGCCATCTATGATTGAACAGGATAAACCATCCATATCAATGTTTCAAACCAGTAAACGCTGTAATATTCAAAATTTTATCAAAGTTCCAAACCAAAATACACTACTTCTCCACCACTAATAATTGAATAGTTACTACTCGGCAACAGATGACGCTATTCATCTTGTAGCCTTACGGCGGGTAGAGTAAGTTATAAACTGGCGCGTAAATTAAACTTCCCACACACTTATTTAAACACTTTTACAGGAGAATTAATACATTTATTGAAGAGCTTTTCAAGGGCAAAAATAGAGAACATAGTTTTGCATGTTACTATTTGTACTCTAATTCCTTTGTTTCATAATTAACAAATCCATTCTTTGTTAGGAAAATGTATGTTTTTATGCTGTTAATATAAACAATTCTATGAGGTCATTGCCCTAGGGGACTGAACAGTCAGTCCCAAGGGGTAAAAATTCGTCTCTTTATCTTCATCTCGTATTCCTCTACCGGACCGGTTAATATGATCACCATAGAGAAGATACTGAAATAATCTAATTTAAAATACGTTAAATAATGTTAGATTATACACAAATGCTGAACTGACCTTCCATGACGTACACGATGCTGCCGACATCTCCCTCCTTGATGATGAGGCTCTCTGCGCCATACTCCACGGGGTACATGCAGTCCACGATCTCCCTGATCTGGGTCAGCTCCAGATTCTTCATGAAGTCATTGTCCAAGATGGCGGCCTTTATCAGGTCACGCGATCTGAAAAAATATATAAAAGTTATAATCATTTTATATGCAGGGTGTAACAGAACTAGTTCACATGTTCATAATACTTCTAATAATTCCTGCATTGATTATCAGTCGAAAATGTTCAAGCAACCAAAATATAATTAATGTCTATTATTATGGAAATATCTAATATCAAAGTTTGCTTTTTTTTCAATATTTCGACTTATGTTTTGCAGAACGTTGAGCTACCATTATAGTAACTTATATAGATTATGAAAAATTCGTTCGCTTCAATAGATACAAGTCAAATAAAATATATATATTAATTTTTGTTTTTTTTTTAGAACCTAGGTAGGTATTATAAAAACAAACACAGTTATGTTTTATTATTAAAAATATTTTCTTATATTATTGTATATAGTATATTGTACTTACTATATACAATAATATATGTAATAAAATAGCCATATTTTTTTACCGTTAGTGGTTACTAAAAAATCCAATATTATCAATTGATATGGTTGTCACATATTGTTACAGAAGTATTTCAATTGTAATTCAGACAAACTTTGAAGTACAGATGTAACAGAATTTTATTTTTGAACTATAATTTGGAAGCGACGTCAATCCCATGAATAGGTATAAAGAACAACCAACAAAACTGAAACAGAACAAACAACACGCTCGATTCGTTAGTCTGATAGGCAGACTACCGGACAGCGCCGAATCGAACGAATTTTGTAAGTAGTTTGTAGAAGTTTCAAATAGCGCTCATGCACTTGCAATGATATATAAGGCGATTTAGTAACTCAGAGGAATTAATAAAAGCAAGTTAATTTTGATAATTAAATTGTTTTTATTTTCTCAATTCCCGTAAAGACAATCTATTATATTTATGATAAATATACGAGTAATTACTAAGTCGTGAAATTTCTTATATTATTAAAATATTTTAAATTCAAATATATTGGATAAGTAATTACGAGTTAAAAAATAAATTAATTACGAACATCATTTGATTAAATGAAACCATTTGCTCTTTCATAATATTTTGCCAAACTCTAATGCCAAGATAACATAAAAAATAATACACGATACGGACATTTCTCTTCGGTATTATTTTTTACAACATGAAGAAAATTGGCAAACGCTCAACAGTCAAGTGATGCCAGCCTTCCTGTGAAAATGGGAGACCAGTGAGGCGGATCGTTGCTGGGTGGCATTTGGAAAGCCTGTTCGATCGACGGCGGTCTTATCGTGTCCGAAGAACAAATTGATTTTTTGTAAAAATTATAATTTTAAAAAAAAGAATATATATATATATATATATATCGAAAAGGCGATGGATGGTCCAGAGTGTAGGATTAAACAAAAGTTAATATATTTTTGAAACTTACACGGAAAGTTTGAACAAGAACACCTTAGACAAGACAAGATTATATTATTATACTATATATAACTCTCTTGTACCCAGACTGCTATGCGCATATCTCTGATATTTTTAATTCCAGTTCAGCACAATATAAAGATTTGATACAAAAACTCTACACCCTGCCGTACTGAATTCATAATGCAATAAAAAACAAATTATTATACGTATTTGATTAGCCTTGTAGATTTTTCACATCTCCTTTTTCTAAATTATGTTTTGTCTTATACACCTACTTCACACCTCTTTTTCCTAAACTACTGTTATAACTTTAAACAACTATCTATACTAAATTTTTGCTGTTCTACTTTTCGGAATTCTTGTATATATTATTATGTAAAAGGTACTTCTGTGCCGTATGTTGAAATAAATAAATAAATATGTGGGGTATAAAAGCAAAGGCTGAAATATATAATAATTTTTTTTGAACAGCACACTCCACACAAGAGTTTTAACCAAATTCTTCCTCACCTTTATATCAATTTTAGGAGATTCAAAGATCTTGGATTTTTTATTGAAAGCGACTCTTGCTTGTTGGATTCTGCTTATAATGTCTGCCTTTGAGCGGCCTTTTTGGGAAATTCTGCTACCTAAATATGTGAATTATTTCACATGTTTGATAGTGACGCCACTCCATCTAAATCCAAATCTGTATTTATCCTAATTTATATTGATATCTTTTAAATTTCTGCTATAATAATAGGTAATATACTATAGAAAACTGGTAAAGCAAAAATGGATATGAATAAAGGGTTGACTGAGTAAACTATGTTTCTCATATTACGCTCGTAGTGGTACTCTGGAACATGCTTCTCAGGTATGGAACCCCAGCCATGCAGTACACAAAAGCAAAATTGAAAGCGTCAGAAAAAAACACAGATATTAAAAGTACCTTCTACAACCTATCTACAAACTAGTTGATAATCTTTATCTTCTTCAACGCCTATTATTTCATATTCCAAATCGCAAGCGGACAGTCACCTACTATTCACCTTCCTCTTTACAAGACCAACTCTAAACGAAACTCATACATCTACAGACCCACAAATTCATCTAACTTAAATTACAACCACATATTTAACTCGACTATTCGGGATATAAAACGAAAATTAATTTCACAATTGCACCCAAACTAGTTCATTTAATTTGTGTTCCCATCTACTCCCACCCTTCGTTCCACTATTCTCTATCCTACGTCCTACTTCACCCTCCCCACCCCTTACAAAATGTATTGTCACCCTTTGCGTATATCATTAACAATCATGAATGGAAATATCATAATTGGCATAGTTGATTATTTTTTTCATAACATGTACCTATGTTACTTTTAAGATCTGCTGTCAACTTTCCTAAAGATGTACAAATAAAATTAAAAACAAAACTTTCAGTCACATTACTTTTTAATGTCACAAAAATGATCTAATTAAAATACATAAAACAATCTATCATACCTATTTAAAGAAAATAGGTTTGATATGATTTAAAAAGTACAGTAGGTACATTGTAACTCTCTGCTGTGCCTGCGACAATTATGTTATTTTACAGACATTAGAAGGGCCGGTCCACGCGCTCTCAATTAAGTTTGACAAATACGTTTGACAGTATGGAGCTACACACACGTCATTCCAATAAATTCCACTGAGGAATGTAACATGTAAAAAAATTTACGCATGACATGAGCTGGCTGATTCGCGTCCCGTCAGGCCTGAAGGAGATGAGCCGCTCCGCCCAGCGCTGATTGGCATCGGGGCACTAACGGGAGTATCAAGAGACGAACTCTTTCGACTTCCAACTTCAAAGGCTATGTGTCTAAGTATGGGTCTCCCATTTTATGGTTCCCGAGACTTTTCATGGACGATGATGATCGGCAACCAACATTCTCCAAAAATGCCGTCATTCAAGAGTTGCCGCTGTAAATATACCTTAGGTTTTAAGTCGATGAAATAAGTTTGTAAGTCAATTTTTTGAAATTAGTTTTAGGTATAAGCGAAAAGTCAATTAAAAAATAACAAAGAAAATATCAAATTCATGAATTTTCAACTTCAAAATCCTGCAATTATTATGTCCCGTGATTTTTGTATGTTCTGACGACTGTTTGTATGTTCTTACCGAAAATAAAATCTATCCTAGGACACGCAAGTAAAACGTTCTACAGAAAACAAATAATTAATTTTGTTTTCTATCGAAAAATGTAAGTACGTTCATATCAACAATGTTGAGTATCTACATAATTTGTATATGGTAAAAGCAATTGCACTGCTACCACTAGAAACTTGTAGAGGTCTTCATCCAGCAGAGAATATTTTTACAGATATACGGACCGTATCTATCTACGAATGTAACTACAATTTACAATAATTACTTGAAAAAACACATAACAATATTTATTAAACACAAAAAGTATTTTGTAATCATAAATCTCAATAATGTTTAATTTTATCGATGTTACTACTTACTTAGCCACGCCGAGATCACATTAAATAAATCTATCATCGCCAATGCTTGTAAGTGGATAATGCGCGGGGAATCTTGACGGTGTATCAAAATAGAAAATAGTTCGCAGAGATTTTTCCCCATTATTTGTATATATATATATATATATATATACAAATAATGGGGAAAAATCTTTCACATACCTACATAGTGCCAAACAATGTTGTCATATTATTACATATTTTCAAAAAACCCCATGTACATTTTCCCTATATACCACGAAAATATTTTAATCAAAAAAATGACGTGACGACGAACAACGAAAAAATATCAAAACGTTTAAAGGGTAGCTCACATAAATACTCTATTTTATCGTATCGTACATTTCTCTTGTATATAAAACGTACATGTTTTTCTGTGTGTCACACCTTTGTTTTTATTGGATGACGTAAGGTTCCTTCAAAATGGGAAAGTAGGTATTGAAGTCTTTTGGGTGAACACAGGGCTTACGACCTATCGTACGGCTGGCTTACGTGATCACTTTACACAATCTAACGTTCGCCATTTCCACAGTAGATTTCCATGATAGAATAATACCATGTCTACTAATTTTTTGGAAGTTGTATATATTTAAATTATACGCCACGTTTCACATATGACTTGCATCAATCCTGAGCGCGGCCGGCACCAAAGCTTTTTCATTCCCCTTGAATGACCACAGATGTCGCTAATGAGACATCTATATTTGATTTTTGGAGTTTGTTAGCAAGTTTCCTTCAAAATATTAATATGACATTTTTGCCTTAAAGATAATTTTATTTTTAACTAGCCGTACACCCGTGAAAATACACGGAACGTAATTTAAGTATTATTTATACATAATTAAACAAAAAGCCTGTAAAACGTCGAAAGTAGGAGGCATAAACAATGGTTGGCATCTTAGCGAAGCCCTTACAATGTGTAGTGTATATAGTATATTTTTGAAGGGCCTTGGAGAAGCGGTGGCGGCTATGCCGGTTGCTGCGTTGCCGCCCGCGCTTTCGAGGTTCGAGTCTTTTCCAGCCATGTAATTTCGTGTGTTAGTTGTGAATTCCAGGAAGTTACGAACTTACGGGATAGGCAGACGACGAAATTATTATATTTCAATAGATATGGGGAATCCATTCCTCGAAAAGCGACACTTCAATGACGTCATTGACGTCAAATTGGAATATATTATAGGTAGAAACTGATTACATCTTATACGATTTTTTTATGAAAATAGGTATTATTACATTGAACTTTTAATGTTGGTATCTGTGGCGAAACTTTACATATCTTAGCTATACCTCATTCCTAATGCTTAAGCCGCAATACTAAAATAAGTGTCATCCGTTGCTCTCAGGTATCTGCATGACGCGTATCCTGCGCTGTCAAAAGTAAAAAATAAATAAACACATTTTCTGTACGAGGAAGTTGGCAGTCATTTCAGCATTATGTTACCACTTGTGAAATTTGACAGAAAATGTAAAAATAAAGAAATCTTCTTTACCTAACTTAGGAGAAAAAAACTCGATCACGCTATGCACAATACGTAATGCGCTTGAAAATATAAGGTTTTTAACCTGCGCTATTTTCAAATCACAACGAATCGTAAAAACATTCCAAATAATTTAAAAATAACTTGCAAAATAAAATAACTTATATATTTCTCACGTAGCCATTATCTTCGAAATTAATCGACATACTTATAAGAAAAACATTTATATGGGACTCTTTCAGAAGAAGATTTATAAAATATATATATTTTTTTAAATTGCATAATAGATTGCTCCACTTACTATGCAAGTTGTAACTTGGAGTGAGTACCTATATGGTGGCGATTTTCTGTTTTTTGCTTTCAATGCTATCATTGAATACATCGACATGATCGCTCAATTCATTTAAGAGTTTCACACTACGCTTATTCATTACATCCGTTCTGCATTTTGGGACATGAAATAGCGCGTGACTTCGATTTTGCAAATAATTATTTGCTAGAAACAGGGCATAATTTTTTAGCAAGTTCGGAGCGACAGTTATATTTCTCAAAATTTTGATACCCAACTTGATTCGGCTTTCCTATCTGCGCGACTCGAGGCAGCGGTAGTTGCATTCCCTCAGCAGTACTTCATGTTTCATGAATGTAGGATATTCTCCTGTTCTGCGCATGTATAAGTGCAAGAATTGTTTTTCAATCTGCTCAATCATGTCGATGAATTTCCTTTGGAGTGGGCTCCAAACTGCCATTCCATATTCCAATTTAAAACGAATAATGAAATTGTACTTTGATCGATACACTTCTCATTCGTTAATCATTAATAACCTAAGAAAGGCTGGCAAAGTGTGATAAGGTAGAACCGGCATGGAGCCCTTACAAATGGATATTTGAATTTGTGACTTAGACACGTCTTGCGAATGCCACAGTTGCGATTACCAAGAAGTAACGGATTTGCGGCTCCGAAGGGAAGTTGGCCGATAGATAGGAATATACTTAGTTGGGCAGAAAAGCATTTATGTGTTTTGATTGGTCCACATCACAGAAGTGACACTGGAAGCTGACTTGCTATAAAGTATACATACATTTGTTTTTATATTTGTATAGCACAAATAGTGACTTCATCGACAATTCAACTTTTAACAATACATGAAATATTTTCATACGAAATGTGCTCATTATCAAGGATATCAAATCGCGTAATACATTCATTTGCTCCAAGATTAGATTAAAAACGTGATGTATCAAATATTTATCTTGATTTATTTAGATAACCATGCTCGAGAAAATATATACTGCCTCGAAGATGTGAACAAATAATCGCTAAATGTGCACATTAAATAATCTTCAATCATTTAATACGAGTTCAATTTAACTAGTTTATCTTTCTTGGTGTGATGGGTCTTGAACCCCGGGCCAGCAAACCCGATCCGGCCGCTCCGTGGACCGCCAAAAAGATGCAATAAATATATAATAGGGCTTAGCAAAGACGCGAACTAATTTTCCGTCATTTTTGACGGGTTGCAGCTTGTATACAAAATATTAAAATAATTTAAATATTGACACCAGCGGGAGAGCGCCAGTCTAATTGTTTATGTTAATACGCATCTACTCGTAAGTGATAAATGTATTTTGAATTTATTTAATTGTTTATTCTCTTATTTTATATGCTCAATATCGTACTTTTGTGCAGTAGAGATCTATATAAAATCTATATAAGATCAGATGTGTGAGATAATGTGTATTTATTTGGAGTTGTGTGTAATTTTGTGGGTATCGCGTAAATAGTAAGAACGCCCTGTTTTTAAGCTTTTAAATTTTAGTGTATTTAACTATTTTCCTATTTTATATGATCATATTTAAGTAATGAATAGTTAGGCACAATTTTATATATTTTTTGATCAATTGATGCAATTATATGATTATTTGATGTAACATCTTTCCTCTCGCTTTCCTGCAATTTGTAGTGCAGTGATTTCGTGAAAAAGGACGGAAATACGTAACAGGAAATAAGACGCGCGCAATTTCATTTAACCAATAAGAGTGCGCGGAGCACGCGCGATGGAAAAAAACATCGTTTATAATCAAATCAATGTCAAGCAAGTGCCGTCACAGCGAAGACGCACACTACCAGCCAATGCTTCTGATTTTGTATATATGTTGCAAGGCTATTGTCAAGCGAGCGGATGTTGTAACTTTGATACATTTTGGCATCTTCGAAACTAAGAATGTTCTTAGGTTTTCACGGCCACTCAGAATCTTCAAGTTTGTGTTAACTGGGGTATTATGCCGTGTTGTTACGACCTTTCGGGCCGACGTTTCGGATCCCATTGCAGGGTCCATCATCAGGGCTGATGTGTTGTCTTGAATGTTGGTGTTGTGGTTAAGTATCGGCTTGTAATACCGTGCCGAAGTCATGATGTGTTTGTATTGTGTTGTATGTATGATTCATCTGTTGTCTGATCACTATCTCTGCGGAGTCTGCAACGAGAATGACTTAATCCGGCGCTTCAAAGTCATTCTCGTGCAGACTCCGCAGAGATAGTGATCAGACAACATGAATCATACATACAACACAATACAAACACATCATGACTTCGGCACGGTATTACAAGCCGATACTTAACCACAACACCAACATTCAAGACAACACATCAGCCCTGATGATGGACCCTGCAATGGGATCCGAAACGTCGGCCCGAAAGGTCGTAACAACACGGCATAATACCCCAGTTAACACAAACTTGAATCTTCGAAACTATCCAATAAATACTTTTTTTACATTAATGTAAACAATAATTACCCTTAATGATTTACATTATCAAATTTTATGTTATTTATGTGATAATTTTTAAATATTTATTCAAAGTTTTCATACAATATGTATGGCGGCACACAACCGCCATCTATGAAAAAAAAAACATATAATTGACCAAACACATTTCTAAGCACAATGCGTATACGGTACCTACCTAGTGCAGCAAAATTCAATAATAAATAAATGCACATACATTTTCATTACTTGTATTTACTAATTGATAAATATATAGGTATTAGCTTTTTTAAATTTTGATGTTAATTTCTGTTGGTGCTCGATTGATATTTTTAGTTGTGAGATGTCAAATGTTACACACTTACACACATCATAAGCGACTACTGTAAGGGTCGCTCGTTTTTTTTTTTTGGTATTTGGAGTCGTGTGTTTGCAATTATTTTCCGATTTTTTTATCAGGGTCATTTCTTCCCTACCGTCCCGGTTAATCGAGTCTACTGTATTTTGAAATATCCTTCAATAAATATTATTTCAAAATAGAATATCCTCCTTTTCGATATTGATAACACTTTGTAGAGGGTACTGAATTAATATTCTAATATAAATCTAAATGTATAGTTGGACATGCTTGTTTTAACCAGCGCCACACTTTAGTGTTTTTGTGGACTCTCCAATCCATCGAAGAAAATATGTCCGTTAATCCGGTAGTACCTAACACATTACATATCGAAATGATGTTTTAAAAATACCGCAAAATAAATTAAAAACCAGCTTTGTGATACCTCGATAGCGTGTTAAATCGATGATGGATTCACATCTATTTATTTAACAAAATATCAAGCCGTATAACAAAAGTCCGCAAAAAACATGAAGGACGTATTAGAAAATGTTACGAAATCTCCATTGAACACGCCAATATTATATCACCCACGTACTTTACCACTTATTACTATCACCAAATAGTACAAGATTTCCAAAGCAAGAAAATTAGGATTAGATTTCACTGCGGTTAATGATTTTGCAACCGTACTGAATGATACAATAAGGCCATTGCAAAAACTGTAATCAAATATACACTCAGGAATGGCACCAATGAGTGTAACTTGACATGACAGCAATTATTTAAGAAAATATGGAGTATTATTTTAATATCATTTTAATTTTTAACAAATTGCTTTCGATTTCGTGTATGCCTACGTATATATTGTACCCACTGACGACAAATGAAAATTATATTTCCAGCAACAGAAAATAGATTTCGTATATATACGAGTAGGTCGTTCTGAATCAAAAATGTCAAATTTAATTAATCTGGAACTGTTCCTGGGGAGCGATTTTTAAAGGAACTCGATCAATTATGCTTAATTATGTAAGGTAGCATTGATTTATTTGGCTACTGGTACAGGTACCTTTATTGTACCATATACAACATTAAGCGTTAAGAATGTTCTTAGGTTTTTTCGGTCGTTGAGAATCTTCTGGTTTGTGTTTTCTGGGGTATTGACGTGTTGTTACGACCTTTCTGGCCGACGCGCGACGTTTCGAACACGGTGTTGCAAGCCAATACTTAACAACAACATCAACACTAACAACAACACATCAGTCCTGATGACGGACACTGCAATGGGATCCGAGACGTCGGTCACAAAGGTCGTAACTACACGGCACAATACCCCAGAAAATACAAACCAGAACATTAAGTGATGTTTATACTCTGTACACCATCGTTTGGAGTCTTTAATAGGTCTTTACCCACATACCAGCTTAGGTTAGATTAGATTGTAAATTAGTATTCGCAATGCAGGGAGCAAATAATCCTATGAAGTTTGATTGAGGTGAGCTTTGCGTTACATTTAAAGACTGTTATAGCATACTGAATTATCTGACCAATAGCAGTCACTATAGGCGTACCACTATAACTAGGCGTGCGAGGGAGGGTGTTCCTATCGCGTAACAGAAGTTGTCAGGGTGTAAATTTATTACACAATACATAATGTACAGAATGTCCGGTGACCGGTGTCGTATTAAATACAGAAATTTGGTCGGGCAGCACTAAAGAAACCATGCAGTAATGGCGGCCGTTCTATCTGTCAGATGGTAATATCGGTCCATTATTCGCTTTTTCAGCTTCGCAAAACTTTAATACTTCATTGGCAATTGTTATTGCACCATCCCGGACTGTTTAAGATGTTTTGGACATAATAATTCAGTGTATATTGGTAATCAAGATGTCACAGCTCGCGCTCAAAGACGAGAATGAACTGAATGACAGGGCGAGGGGTTACCGCCGGGTGCGGACGGGGCGGATTTTAGTTCAAAATTCGCCACACGCCAAGTTACGTTGGGCAAGCAACAGCTGGGTCACTCCGCAGGGGGCCACGATTATGCGTAATGACATACACGTATAATGACACACATACAAGAAGAAGACAAAGAAAAGATTGACATTCAATAAGAAAAATATGTTATGTACAAAGCATAGAAGAAGCAAGAAGATATAAAATCAATAATTTCTCCTCATTTGCAATATTGGTCCACTATTTTATACTTGAGTAACAAAGAAGATATAAAAAATTACAAATTCAACAAAACAAAGCAACAAGAATCCTTCTAAGGAGAAATAGATACTACAAAATTTAAAAGATGTTAACAGATTTAAATTGACTCACTGCAAAACAAGGACTAAAACTAAACACAATGATTTTCAAGCAGAAAATTTTAAAAGATACTCGTAGAATCCCAAAATACTTAAAATAAACAAATATAAAACAACGCAAAAATAATCATCGACATAACACAACAAATGAAAACTAACTAACTAACTAACTAACCACTACTCCGTTTCTCCGCAAGGATACACAGAGAGGATTGTCTATACGTTCAATAAAGAATGTCGACATCACATCACAAAATAAAATATAATTAGTGTATATAAGTGAATGTTTGCACGATTAGTATTATTAGTTAATTATAAATTGTAGGCATGTCATGTAAATGCGTATCATATAAATTTGAGACAGGTAAAAAATTTACCAATTGTTTGTTTATATTAGAGCAAAATTTGTATATATTTTGTTTGTATTTCTTGGGCATTCATTATGTAACAATTTCTACACACATATTTGAAGTTTTTGTTATTTAATGTACATTTTATATTATAGACATGTCCGTGTCATTTACATGCATTATTTAAACTTTTTAAAAACTTACATACTTTTTTTGTTTATATTGTAAAATTGACATGTATTACGTACTCTATTTTTTGTTGAAGTTAATAAATAAAATTAAAATAAATTATTTAGGTATTGTATGTACCTACCGTTTTTAAAACAGTATACTGTACCTAATAAATGGTTGTGTATAAACCTACTGCACGCTTCGAACGACCGTTATGGGCATCCAACACTTAAGTCAACTATCTAGTATAGTACCAATACCCAATCAAACACTGGCAGCATTGATCGTATTATTAATGTTTTTAAAAAACATTCATACAATCAAACATTGTATTGTCATGTAAATATACCTACTCACACGACGCACGTTCTCGGTCCCGAGAGGAAACAAAGATTGACAGGCGTGCTGCGTGGTCTATTTACGGTCTGACCGGAATACGGCAACCCCACGCTTATTAGCTCTCGCAAAAAATTGAAAACTCTAAAGCATCAGTGTAGGCAGCAGGCCGCGATGATGGGCACACACTCTTCCAGCGAGAGAGGAGGCAATTAAGGAATAAAAAATCCGCCCATTAGTGAGCCAACTCTCGCCGAAATGTCGCGTGGACGCATTAAAACTTTCAATCACATTATTTCTGGAATCAAAAAATATTCAGGAACGGGTATAAATCTTCCGTCGGATTCTCGCACATCTATCTGCCAGACAACGACACATTTTAGTGATACGAAGCTATTTAACCTCTCGGTGAAATGAATTGTTACTTGTCACTCAGTAAGCACGTAACCTATTTATTTTTAAATATGCACGCACTACCGTTCGTTCTGAGTGGGAGCACTAGTAACCTATTTATTTTTAAATATGCACGCACTAATGTTCGTTCTGAGTGGGAGCACTAGTGCGCTCTAAGCAAAATAAAAATTCCCATTAACGGTTTATTCGACCGATTGTTTAATGCTATGATTATGTATTAATAATAATAAGTATTATACAATAGACTCTCAATTATTTAGGGCAATAGGGAAAAAAAGAAACGGATAAAAAAGCCCGGCGAGTCTTCGCAAAAATTCGGAAAACATTTGCAAACACACGACTTGAAATTCGAAAAAATACATCGCACACAGCTGTAGGGCTCAAAAATAGAATATTGATCATATAAAATAATTGAATAAAATAGACAAATTATAACACTTACATTATATTAAAACAACAACTTCATTAAAAATGTTTGATGTGAATTGGAATCTTTCACCTTCGATGTATTTGACGAAACCCATAACTTTTTGTTAAGCACATAGATAATGCGTCGAAATCTCCAGATAATTTCAAACGTTCGAAAAAATACTTCACATTTGCCGGACATACATACTTTAAAAAAGGGGCGTTCACTTGTTGCACGATAACACTGATGCAAAATTTACGCACGATTATTAAAATGGTAAAAAAAACACATATAAACATACACTGTCATACGGCATGAAAATACAATACAGCGGGAAAATACAATACAATAAAATAAGAGAATTAACAATGAAATAAGTCAAAAATATACAAAAATATATAAAAGTAAATTAGGTACGTTCATTGACAATTAGAGTGCTCTCCCAGCTGTGGCGAAATAAATACGCGATTGATTGGGATTCCTGAAATTGCGTGATGTTCACAATTTCGCAATTCCGTGTGTTCAAAACTTTACAAGTTTCATATTTTATTTACAATTTATTATTTGGTTGTAAGAAAAAATATTTTTTTAGCTCATAAGAAATTTCGAAATATTAAAAAAAATTGTTGCCCCGGTTAATTCGACCCCAGATTATCGAGTACTTTATGTATAACGTGTAACTTAATGTATAACGAAGTATAAGCTTTAGGCATATAATTTTATTATATAACATACTTTTAACGATTTAACTTAAAACGGCAAAGTTTCATATCTGCAAAATTATCTCGACAAATTGCCTCGTCATATGTTTTCAATGCTGATTCAATGAATATACAATTTGCCATTTATAGGTGTTTTGATATTTTTTATTTCTCGATCAGAATGCAAAAGTCTGTCAAACTAAGATGTAGTGACACTATTTTCACTGTCTTGGAAATCCAAAAATAGAGAGAAATTCGGATTAATGAAGAAAAATTCTTGAAGATGCTAAGACCCGACAGAGAATTAATTATATTTTACTTAATTTATTAAAATATATAACGTATTAATATTCTAATACTTTTTCTAATTTCGAGTATTTCTAAATTGTTGACCTTCGAAACCTTATAATCTGTATATAAGTTTTTTAATCCTATATTAAAATTAAATGTATGTTTATGTTATAATAAATGATTTGTAAATTCCGAGTCATTATTGCTATTTAAAGCTTTGGGATGTTCTTTAACCCTTGTTTTAAAATTTACATTTCCAATCTTAAAATAATTTCAATTGTTACGTTTAAGTTTATATTATTTCTTGGTAAGATTATCACTATTGCATATTGTATCATGTAATTGAATTTAATATGAATTAACAAACTCGAAAAAAATAGAATTGATGGAAATTTTCTTAATTTCATAATAAGTTATTTACTTGACATAAAGCTTAGTGTCAAAATCAACTCAATTGTTTCATACAACTTTAAAGCAACCCGTGGGCTTCCTCAAGGATCTCATCTTGGTCCAGTTTAATTTATATTATTTATAAACGCTGTAGTTAATATATGAGATGATGTTCGTGTTCTAGTATATGCTGATCATTTAAAATTATTTTACACTATTCGCAGTTTTACAGATTTTCAAATACTCCAAAATAACGTGCATAAATTTAATGTATAGTGTAATTCTAATAAGCCCAAATTGAATTTTGATAAATGTCAAATCATCAGATTATTCAGAATAAAAATACCCTTCTTGAACAATTATGCGATAGACAGCGTCAAACTTAAGTCTGTTAATGAAATAAATGATCTGGGTATTCTATTCAATGAAAAATTGCCTTTTTTTCACCATATTGAAAATATCTAGTAAAGCTATGAAAATTCTTGGATTTGTCTTAAAGTGTTCAAAAAACTTCAATAACATCTCCTCATTAAGATTGTTTTACTGTGCACTTGTCAGGAGTATCATTGAATGTAATTCACCCATATGGTGTCTTTTTTACGATATCCATATAAAAACCATTGAACGAGTTCCAACATAAATTTTTGCGCTACATTAACTTCCGATTGTATATTACGATAGAAAATATTGATTACATTTTTTTGTTATCTATCACCAATTTAGAAACGTTATCAATCAGACGAAAAATATCTGATTTAATTTTTCTCTTTAAAATTTTAAACAATACGATTGACAGCCCTGCTCTACTAAACCTAATCAATATACACGTGCCCAATAGATACAGAGCGCCCACACTGTTTTATTTAACAATAACGTTACCAATGCTGAATATGATGCACCGCTCTGTACAATTCTGAGAAATGGAAAGACGTACAAAAATGTAGATATTTTTAACGTTAAACAATCTGTTACAAAATTCCTTTACTAACCACTTCAAAAATATTACCGAAGAGTAAATAAAGTAATCTAAATTAAATAAAGTAAAATAAATTATGTCAAAATTTCTTGGATAATGTGTATATTTATTTCCTACATACACTGTTGAAATCCTATTATAAACTCTTTATTCTCAATATTGTCTAACTCCTAAATATTATTATGAAACTACAACTGCACTGAATAAATCGCGTTGACCGCGCAAGTGTGATAAGATAAAATATTATATTTTTAAGGTTTTAATTGAGACTTAAGTAAAACCAGTTCTTCAAACATTTTGTCGCTCATTTTTCTTCAGTGAGGTCTCATTATAGGTACATCATTGTAAAAAAAGTGTCTTAGCAATCTTAGACAATTTACAAAATACTAAGATACAAAAGAATGCATCTAAATACAAGATACAAGATGAATATTCAAAAAAGTATTTCAGATACAAGATGAAAATACGTATTTTGCATCTTGCATCTGTATTTCAAATACTTGTATCTTAGAATGTGTATCTTAGATAAGTCACATCTCTGTATATTAGAAGTAAGTAGGTACATATTTTCCAACTTTCCATATTTAAACTTTAGTATATGACTCATCCTGAAAAATGGAATAATGTTCTTGAAACATAACATAATATAGCTGGATTTTGTCCATAGAAGGATAATCATTAATAAAAAAAAATTGAAAAAAATATTTTAAAAAATATATATACAGGTAACATTACCAGCGGCGACATCTACTTATACTATGTCATGGGAATTCCAAATTTCTAACATATATGGCAATACCATAGTTCCATTAAATTGATAATGTGTGGATATTCTTACAGTGGAATTCGTCCACATTGCATTGTGTATAGTGATCACTAAAGCCAGCTAATACAGGTCATAGCACTGTGGCTATCCTAAAAAGACTTCCATGCATGTTTCCCTTTGAGTTTTCAATTTCAATTTTTTTCAATTATGTAATCATAAAGTAAACTGCCTTAACATAACCTGATGAACTATTCTTCGAAAAATCAATAAATTTTTACTTACGTTTTCGACTTCTTGATCTTAATGATTTCCAAATCGTGTCCCGACTGCGAATGGACCGAAAGTGGTTCTGCCGAAATGGCGGTCCTCTTCAGCCTTGGTTCTGCCACCGTGAGAACCCTGGTCCTCTCCAGGCCGGGGCTCGGAAGCTTCATCATTAGAGGATCATTATCAGGATCGTCGCTCCCCCGTTTCACGATGAGTCTCTGTGTCAGGGGTTGCACCACCAGCTTGTACTTTTCAAGTTCGTTCTTCAGAAACCTGATCGTGGTATCCCTGTTGTCAATGTCTCTCTCTAGAGCTGTAATTGTCTGATCCCTCTTCTTTAACTCTTCCGACTTCTCCATTAGTTGTTTTTTCAGATCCAGCAGTTTCTGTTCTAGTTTAAAGTTAGGGTCCAATTTGAAGGGCGAAACCTCGGTTTTAATGTCTATTTTTTCCATTTTTTCTTGATCACTGACTGAATATTATATATAATGTATCACTTATATAATCATGAAAACAAATGTTTGATCTGAAAACAATGACTTATGTTTTACCGGTTATGCTGTGTATTGTATCTATGAAATATATTTAGATTTCGATAGTCATCTTCGCCTATCACTAAAAAGTTTCAACGTCAGAAATTCAGGCGAGAATAAGACACGTATACGAAGACATTTATTACGTTATTATTACTATTATTATTATTATTATTATTATTATTTATTACGTATTATATACGTATATATATTATTACATTTCATTCGCTATTTAAAGACAATAAATTACGTCAGAGGCAATCATTATTGATTGATCAGCGGCCCCATATAATCAATGTAACGGTGTATGTACGAGTACGTATACATGTATGTATTATAATCGTATAGGTGAAATCTATTGACTACCATTTAAAATGCCGAAGCGACTGATTGAACTGGTTGAATTTATTTCAAACTCTTTTATGATACCTACGAAAAATATTGTCCTAGACAGCTGTTTTTATGATTTAGTAAATTGAAACGTCAGATTGACAGGTAATCTTAAACATGTATCTTGCTTCATTAAGTGAATGGAGTGCAGACACGTAATTATTTAAGTTTTCGAATATTTTATATTATTTATTGATTTGGCATTAACTTTGTGAAATGAAATGATTGATTTATATATAATGAAACACTTGTTTAAGACCACTGTTCTCTCTCTCTGTTTATATTCTCACCTGTAGATGAGAACATCTGTAGTTCTCGAAACTAGTAGTGCATACTCAAACTCAAAAGTGGTTTTATACAGGTGTTTTATTTATATATAAATTATCATGTCATTCCACAAAGTATATAAATCTAAAATATTTAGTTTATAATAAGTTCCAAACCAAACATAATAATTTCGTTGTCTGTCCGTCCGATGTTGCTATCGCCGAGCCTGCGTTACCCGTCAAAAGTACATTGCATATAGGACTTAGCAAAGACGAGAATCATTTCATTATCAACCCAGCACGATCGCCAGGGTTTAAAATAGTACTATTAACTGACGGCAGGGGAAAAAATATTTTGATAAAAGTCGTTATTACTATTTCATGGGTGTCGTCTATAAATAAGTAAATACTTATTATTTAGGAATCGGCATGTAAAAGTACCGTCATTTTTGACGGGTTACAGCTATTTTTAACATAATTTACAATTATCTTTATTTATATTAGATGTTTTTGAACACAACAAAATATCTAAAAACCTGAATTTATTAAAAGTCTGCTCCACAGAAAAAATGGATGAAAATACACCTATTACTTATATCTAAGATATTCCAAATTTATTTAAAAGGTGTTGATTTATCCTGGTGTCACCTAGTGTTTAAAGGTTTTTGGGATTCATTGCATAATATAAAGTCGATACCACAAAGTATAAAAGAGGAGAGATGAATCAAACCCCTCTTGAGGCGAGGGCATTGTGACACAGCGGAAGTATGTCCAACCTCGCGTATATTATAGACACTTTTACAATTTAGTTAATTAAATCCCCTATTAACCAAAACATATTTTTTACAATAAACGTTATATTTTGAAATTTTATAAAATTTCGTTCCAAAAGAAGTAAACCAGTATTTTTGTAATAAAGCGCGACTTATTTACCAAGATATTACACTTTTTATATTACACTGTTTTGTTTGATCTTTTCATAATTGTTTCAAAATTCACAAACTCATAATATAATTTATTTAAACAAGTCAAATGTGTTGGAAACAGCCGCGTACTAAGAAATTTAGATATATTCATGTCTATATGTTTTGGTGTTATGTGGTTAATACCTACTATTGATACTAACTGAAAATGTAAAAACAGATGTATCATTTACTTGGAAAAAAGTCTGAACATATGTTTAAAAAAACTAATCTTAAATGGTTAACATCACCAAATTTGTGATCCATTTCCCCGAATAAGATTAGAATTAGAAGAAAACTCTAGGTTCGTATTCCAATGGTAACCAAATATTAGGTAAATAAGCTTTAAATAAAACTATTGGTATTGAAATGCTTGAAAGAAGTTTTGTGTAAGATTTTTTTAGATAAATAATAAGCTTTTACTGTATAAAACGTCTCTCATAAAACGCATTTCATATCACAGTTATGAATATTGAGTGTCCACTAATAAATTAATGGTCTCGACCATTGACGTATTAATATAGACACGTTATTCCCATACTAGCCGGCTTTCATGTGTAGCAAATATCACAATGAAAGAGACAACAAATCACGGGCACACTTATTTCACAAACGCTCTGCGTGTAGAGAGAAAAATCAGGTATTTTGAAGTGACGGTGACTAAAACAACATACTCATTCTTACAATAGTGTACGATACTCTGTTCCTTTTTCCCCGTGACTTTTTTTTTCGGCGTAGCGTCGCGCCCGATTACAAAGAAGGTCCTTTCGATAACGAATCCAAGTAAGGCAATTAATTACCTTACTTTTGAGTTGCCAAGATTTCACGCTTGTAACATATCTACAATTTATTATATCATTGGTCTTGACAGCTACATCAATTGCAACTCCATCCCCAAGCCGACTGTCTCTTATAATGACTTCGCGGCTCGTACGTCACAAACAATCCAAGTATGGCATCTGGTGATTGAAATAATTGCGCGTTGCCATATAAGCATATTCAGGTACGTGAATATAGCGCATACACTATTATTAATTTTTATTTATTTAGAATGCTGCGATACATTTTAACCAGTGCGAGTGTAATTAAGCTCGATTCCAATTCTAGACTTCTGTAATATTGGATAATTTACACCGGCATATTAAAATGCTGAATGTTGACAAATTTACTTTTTTCATATTATTAAATTTACATTTTCTTCGTGAATAATTTCGTTCCTCGGTGAGATTAAATCTATCAAACATGATTTATATCTGAGAAACATGGCATTTAAACACGATGGTAGTTTTCTACTGGAAAAAAATTCAATAACCGATGTATCAGAGTATAAATTTGACAGATAGGTTCCGAGCTGAAGTCCCGATAGCAGAAAGATTTGTCATTCATCATATTTTTTACTGACTTGTTTTCATTGAAAAAGAGATTAAACGATCGGTAAGATTAATTAAGTGCTAAATAGGTTTTCAGCTTTGAACGTTTGTTAATAATCTTGTAGATAGTTTTGTGAGCTGTTTTACCGTGCAAATCTAAGCTCTTTGACGAATGACGCCAGCCCTGACAAGCTTGCAAAGTGATATAAAGAAGGCAAGCGCTATCGCTTATATTCTATAATAGTCAAGAAAAATTTCTCAGAAATTAATTTGCTGATTTGAAAATATTTAGATACAGATTAAGAAAAAAGATTCGAATATGCGTTAAAATAGTACCACAGTTCTGTTAGCTTTTATGGAACATTGAGATGAATGGATGAGGTGAATGAGTTGGGGACTCTAAATTAGTCTCGAGTAGACGAGACATTTCTCTGAAACCCCAAAAATTACAGTACTAAAAATTCCAAGAACATCAAAAATAATTGACACCAAATGAACTTCCCATTAATTAAAAATTGATCAGATCCTGTTACACATCCACACTCATAATATTTACGGCACGTATCTTGTAAAAAAATATTTAATGAAGCACATTTCTTGACCGGCCGCTTGGTAAAGGTTTGACACATCGTTATAAATGGATTCCGGATATTTATCATATTCTCTCACGTAACCGTCTGCTCGAGGAACAAGCTGGTATTTTTTAAAAATATCCGAAAACACGAAGCATTCGAAAAAATACACGATTTTTCACAAGCGTGATAGAAGTTTTCAAAATTCTTTCTTCTCCTACACAGACCCATATCGCCTTGTTTGACTGTATATTCGACTATGCCTTGATGCCTTATATAAAGTAAAACCTTTATCATCCAAGTCTCCATATTGTAAGAGTCATATATGTGTATTTAAAAAAAGTTTGTAAAATACAAACATACTCGTACGTGAACACGCGCACTTTTTTCGGGTAAAAAGATACGTGGTAAGACAATTATGTGTAACTTATGACGTTTTGTCAGCTAGCACAAACGAGGCAGTATTTATTGCAAAAATAATTATGATAAAGAATTACGTAAACTTAAATTAGCCACAAATATAAAATTGCAGTAATTATTTATTGACTACAATCAAAGCTCTAGTGGGCTTTTTCAATGTTATATAAAGTGAAAGAATTTTATAAATATCTATTTTTTTAAACAAACAATACTGATAAAAACATGTTTTATTATACTAAACCAAAGTAATCAATAAAAAAATATCAACCATAAAATATTTGTATGTAAATATTTATAATGCAGTGATAAGTAAAACACTAAAAAAAAGAATAATAAGTAAAACACAAATTTAGAACGGTACTAATTCAAAGAGAAAAAAATTACAGTCCATTGAACTGCACTCAATTCCACTTCATATTCCAAGTACAAGTCGAAAAATGTCAACGAGTTTCGAGATCTTATTCCCGAGGCGGTGAAAGATTAGCTCTCAATCTAGGGTGGTAACTATATAATATATATTTATATAATTTTCGCATTTCTTATTATAATCCGGATATAATCTGTACAATGCTACCTATCAAAATATTTCAAGAAATGATCTGTTCTTAGCAGTTATTTCAAATACAGTTATTTTTAATCGCATCAAACATAGCTAGTTTGTAACAGCAGAAGCTCGATTCTGGGATCTACACTGAACAAAAAAGCTAATATAGTCCTAAATGACTATCCATTAGGGTCATTCTGACCTGTCGATAGTCTTTAAATTAAAAAATTAAAATAATTTCATTGAAGATTTGACGGATTGTGTAAACGGTGTTCGACTGTAATGATGATTAATAACTGCGTTTTTCGGCGCGCAATAACTGACTTACTTATGAACATTAGAAACTGAGCCCCCTACCTTCATATCACAGTTACCAATTATCGTTACAATCGAACACCAAACACTTTGAAATTAAAACCTCCTAAATTTGCCCACCCACCTTCAAAGTTTATTCTTAATAAAAATGCTAATCACACGCAGTCCTTCTCGACTCCCAAGTACCATACAACTCGGTAAAATGATCGCATCATGAATTGAGTCATCGCTCTATTACATCACTCCATCTTCATCTGAAATTTCAGCATCCTACCACTTTCCGAACACACCCCGCCCGACTTTTCCATCTCTTTCACAACAACTGAGATCACAGGATAATATATTTTAAAGCAAATTCTCAGCCGTTGGGAAAGAAATTGATTGGGAAGGAGATTGAAAGAGAAAAGTCTCAGTCAATCTTTATGAAAAATTTCAAATACCTATTTTTTCGCGACTGTGGACTTTAGAACAACCAGACACACGCACATATATTTTTTTCAGAGCGGCTTCGACAGGGGGCCCTGACATAACAGGGCTCCCTGTCGAATCAATCCACATCTAGGTGTACCAAACGATCAATCTCTACTGCACTCGGTCTATTTTACCCACTGGTAAATTAACTTTACCCTGTGGTCTTAAATTCTTTATTTAACAAATATTCATAGTATATTGAGTGACACCAGTTACTTTAAGGCGCAACATAATTACATTAACTAACCAATGCCATGCGAGGTACCTACTTTCAGAGTTTCACCCTCACCGTCACCTTGAAATATCATAATTGTTCCGTACCCCATGCATTAAAATAGGTTTAGCCAATTTAACCTATAATATTTCCGAAAAATACGCAATTCATATTCAATATCAATATTCAATTCATAGCCCTGTAATCACGAATTCATTAAGGCAATATGAGTTGATATCATGGCTGCGAGGGAATATTTTTCGTCATAGTTGACATGGTGAACATTAACCAATATTCTGCAGAACATGGATTCGACCTGAATCAATCTACAACCATAAGATGAAGATTAATCAAGTATATGATATGTATAAGGAAGAGCAAACATTTTCCTTTGCATTCCAGCTCTAAGGTGACTTCAGACATTATGGTCACCGTATTTTTCAAAAAGAAATTAGCGTGCGCCTACTGACCCGTTAACCAACTACGGCAAGGATGCCACTGATATACTCTGTATATTGTACACAGTTGTATCTATGTATGAAAAAGTATAAAGTTATAAAACACGGACTTTACATATTATAGTGAAGATGAACCAAAATCCTGCAGAGCCCTCGACTCGACCTGAATCAATCCACATCTAGGTGCACCAAACTATCAATCTCTACTGCACTCGGTCTATTTTACTCACTGGTCAATTAACTTTACCCTGTGATCTTAAATTCTTTATTTAACAAATATCCATAATATATTATTGATTGATACCAGTTACTTTAAGGTGCAACATAATTACGTTAATTAACCAATGCCATCATCATCATAATCACGCCATTTCCCTGAGGAAGTAGTCAGATAATATCTTGGACCTTCTCTTCAGTCGAAGCGTTTTAAACATTTAACAGGGCTCTATCATTATTTATTTTTTTAATAAACGAGAGAAATTAGGTCGATATATGTTTATACCTAATTTTTATAGATTTTTTGTTGTGATTTAGTCACGCGACTACTATTATACAACCAAGAGTGATTCTGAGTAAAAGACATGCACGTAGGAGTACTACAAGCGATGTACCAGCGTGGGGTTAACAACCCCAGATTGTTTCCGAGACAAAGTGCGACTGGCGATGACGAAAGAAAGAGTGTGATGCAAATCCCGTAATCCCAATCTTTTACTCGCTGTTCTTCTAATTACAAAGAGCGTTTCCGTGGGTGGAATTTAATTTGGCGCGAGAGGTGGGCGACGTGGGCCGGAGCGAGCGTAATTGCAACCATTTGCCAATGTGTAATTCCAAACGTATTGTACGTAATTTCTTTCGACGCAACGCACAAAAACCAGGACTTGTATTAACCCTCACAATACTGTGATGGAAAACACCCGTAATGATTTAAAAGAAATCTCCTATTTTAATGATAGAACGTCCAGAGTCCTACTAGCAAAACTTTGCGACTTACCAGTAGGACGTCCTTTTCTATGAAGATTTCTAGACCAGCTAGCGGGACCCAGTTTGCTTAGTATGTAGGGAATCTTTTTTTGTCTTAGCGAGTTTTTTAAGCATTTTTCTGCGACCTGTCTGTAAATATGAGACTGGAAGTACCTTCCAGGAGAAAAAAAATGCTTTTATTAATTTAAATGGCTTTAAATTGTTAATGGCTTACTTTTACATAAAATATTGAGCATTAAATGTGAAAAAAATGTAATTTTTTTTTCTTTTTATTTACATTATTTTTAGATAAATGCATCTTACTTAGTAAATATCTGAAAAGAATTGTTTAAGTTCTGAATTGAATTTTTTTAAAACAGAGATTTCATAAATGTAAACTTCTACTATTGTTAGTTTTTTAATATTATTTATATTTCTTTTTCGATATATATGTTCTAATGACTAATATATATCTATCAAGGTACTCCGTGCTGTATAAATAAATATAATAATAAAATTAATTAAGAAAGAGATAACAATGATATTCAAATCTTTATTATTCTTTTCACTATGAAATTTTTCAATTAATCTCTTTCTATCTTCCTGCAAATGGTATTTTTTTTATCATAAATAACATCAAACGTATCAATTTTGCAACTATTTGAATTAAAACATAGTACCCTTTTAATGTTTTGCTTCACACACTAAGTTTTTTATAATAATCATATGCTCAACTGTTTTTTAGGATTACGTAAATAAAACATGAATTTTGTATTGCACGTATTTACGGAAATTTTAGAGCTTTAATTGTCTCGGTAGACCTGTGTTTGCATGGCAATGGAAGGGTTAACAAAATCTCGCTGGCCTACTGAATGAACGACCACATTATTTAGTATCGAATTACGTGACACGAGCGAAGCCCACGCACTCATCGCGGGAACAGTTTCCGATCGGTGGAAGCGATCGCAATAATTGTTTTCGGTATGAAAGTACGTTCGGAAGGTTAGCGGTCTATCAATCAAAAGCGAATTAGCTTTGATGTTTGCGGTGCCCGAAAGTGACTGACGCCACCGACGAGGATTAAGTCATATTCTAGCAACCTAACCTAAAAGCATATTAGATTAATATTTGACTCCTGTGTGGGTTCCGTTACAATGACAAATCGCGTATTTCATTTAGCTCCTGGCAAAACACAAATTATTGACGCAATGCATGTAAAGTTAAATACTCATTTGTATACGCCCACTCCAAGAAATATATTATATATATAATATATATATAATATTATATATATACTGATATTTGACCGATTGTTGCCATTAGTTTTCGGCGGCATATAACTCCCCCATTTTTGGCTCAGCATGGCTTTGGTTTGGGAATGCTCGACATTCATGCACGAGCCCAAGTATATATATATACCACCATATATATATATCACCATATATTATATAATATATAATATATATAATATATATATATATATATAACCACCATAATTTATATATATACCGACTGGTCCTGACGACCAGAATTTGAAGCGGGTTACCCCCCAAAGTAGTTAGAACTAACATATATATATAATTATATATCTTACTTTTTTAGTACAATTTAAATATGAAAAAAATTCATGTAATATAATACTTATTATGCTGCTATTATTATTGTTTTCAATAAGTTTATTTTATTTTTAATAACATCCTTGATTTTATATATATATATATATAAAATCTAGGATGTTAATAAAAATAAAATCGATTAAAAGAGAATACGTCTGTGTGCAAAATTTCAGATCGATTGAACATTGGGAAGCGTGTGAAATATCGATTATTAGATTCCGTTTAGAGAAATAGATGAAGCTAATATAAGCGTGGCAAAAAATGGCCAGTTTTGTTGTGAAGCTTGTATAGGTACATTTATGCTAACATGCCTAAAAATTTGAATACAATGCTATTAAAAACATCGTAAAGCAATCTAAACGAGATGTTCACGGCATTTAATATAATCACTTATACATTTTCAGTCACGTTACTTTGTCTGTTGGAATAATATATGGATGAAAAAAAGTGAAACAGTCCTGGGAACTTCCTAGACGATTCTCAAAGCTTTAGACTCAAACATTAATAAAATAATTTAGCTTTAAACAAAGAGAATTATATGAAAATTGCGAATGAGAGCAAATTTTATTATATTAAAAACATATTCTCATTATGAAGTTGCAATTTCAGAACAAAGTGAATTTCTGTGAATTTTTTGAAACCAAATTTCTTAATCATTTAATAAAGAGAGACTGCATATAAGGTCGACCAATTGACGGCAATGTACAAGGCCGCTATAGTGTAGTTGGTAACGCGCCTTTCCCGGATAGATTGGAGACCCGTGGTTCGAATACCGGTATCAGCCAAATATTTTTCGTTGATTTGATTTTTTATGTCTTTTCTAAGTGATTAATTAATAAATTAGGTTTTTAGAGTTATTTTTAATTTAAAATATTTTTAAAAGCTTAAAAGTTAAAAAAGGCGATTTTTTATTATATTATATATTTTAATTATTCATAAAGCAATAGTCTCGTGTACGTATATCACGTAAGTACGAGAAATCTGACACGTAACAAGAACAAGTAATCTGATACGTGACACGTAACACAAAATGAAACCATTGTAAGAATAATTTACTCCTGCAGATATACGTCGACATACATAGGGTGTCTCGTAGCTTATTGCAAAAACTTCGGAATAGTCCTCTTTATTTAATATCGAATAGAAAATATTTTTTACACTTTGGGTGAAATGTCGACTATTACAGAGATAAGCGACATCAAATTTTGCATTTTTTTTCAATATTTCTGATTTATTTTCTGTTCCATAAAGTGGAGTAATGTTCTTTTTTTCTAAAATATCGCTGGCTTAATAATTTATTATTTGGTTAAATAACTTACTTTGTATCCAACCTTATAAATGTAAGCAAATGAATAAATTTTAATTTGATACCTTTCCACAAAAAATTGTGATTCAATTCACTCAACAAAAAGAAAATCAAAATGCACACATATTGCGTTTTTTTTTCTTCTAAATAAATACAATCCTTCTTACATTCCCCACACTCTACAACACATTGCAAAGCTTACTTGCTACCTACATTGTAGTGAATTATCAAAGATTTATGACTGACATAATGAAAAAGTGTTCACCGCGTGTATTCTTGAGAAATTAGGTACCGCTGGTTTAAAGAACGTTGAAAAGGCTTCATATTGATTAATGCGTATCGTGAATCATCACACAAAAGGCCAAGGCAAATTTGTCCAAATACGAATATATGAAGGCTTTATGTAAGAATTTTCAGAGAAATGGAATAAAAGAGAATTGACATTCTATAACCTCACGATATACGAACGCGCTCATATTCTCACAACTGTTGGCTGATTAATATCACCAAAAATACCTTCTGTCTATGATATGAATGTGAAATTAATGTATGCAGTAGTCAAATATCATTTTTTAAACCTGATAAACTGTATGTTAAAAATAATATGATGCAATGAAAATTAAACTAAATTCGGTTAATAAGACACGTACACCGTCTAAGTACCTCTATTGAAAAAATAACTTAAGGTTTCCATACTATTATTAAATATTAAAAAATAATCACAAACATTAATAATATTTTATTTAAAAAGATCAAAATGATTTTGTAGTGATATTATTAATATAATTGATAAAAATGTACTTTGTTTTCATATTTTGTATATTTTGTATTTAATATTTTTAAAATATCATCATGTTTCGGGGCCAATGGTCCCTTCGTCAGGATACAAGTATAGAGTCTATAAAAATATTAATAAAAAAAAATATACGGCAAATGAATAACAATTAAGTACTAACATGAAAACAAATTTAAAAGATAACTATTTGTAAAAAGGACCTGGTTATTTATAATATTCAATTTACTCTTTAACATTTTTTTCTTATTTCCTAAATGTCTAATTTATCAAACTGTAATTCTGTTTAATTTGTATGTAAAATATTAAATTGGAAATTTTGGAAATAAGAAAAAATGTTAATAGTAAAATGAATATTATAAATATACTGATCCTTTTTATAAATAGTTATCATTTAAGAATGTTTTCATGTTAGTACTTAATTTTTATTCATTTCCGATATAGTAATTTTTATATTTTTATTTTCTACTTCTACTTTTGATTTTTAATTTGTTATTATACATTGCATCATGATGAAGGAATCATTAGCCCTGAAGCATGTTGATAATTTTAATATGTAAGTGGTGAAAACAAAGTATATTTTTATTAATTATATTTTGACAATATTCTTCATACTTTTCATAATTGAATGAGGCAATTCTCTATATAATTTGATCATTATTATATGCTTGAAACGAGTTAATCATAACTTATCCTTTATTTATATAAATAATCTATAAAATTAATAATAATAATAATAATATTATTGGTTGGCGTATTGTACGTAGTAGTGTTAGTGTTATTTTATCTATATGTAATTATAATTCAAATGTCGTTTATTTGGAAAATGAGGACGAAAACTATATTATAATACAGGTTTTTCTTTCTTCCTCAAAATAGCAATTCTTATAATTGATATTCAAGGAATAATTAATATCCGAATCTAGTTTGTTAAATCTAAATACTATTACTGAAGAGCAAAGAAATCGCAACCAAAGATGTCATTCAGGGACTCAACATTATCCTTTGATGTCTCATCAAAAGATGCTTTCCATGTGTTTGAGATGATCAAGGAATTACTTATACTGACTGCTCCAGAAAACACGATCCCCATCAAAGTGATACGCGCGCTGCCGTTCGAAAAACTTGTAATTAGTTTCATCAATGGAAGATTTGTAAACCCTCATACTGAACACATACAGTTGCTCCCGATTATAATGATCAAATCGGCGTGATTATGATCCGGAAATTAAATTATACGAAAACTAAGATATAAACAAATCTAATATGTTTATAACCGATTAGATACATAAAACAAATAGAAAACAATTTTATAGCGATTTCATTTAAAATAGCCACTAATTTGAATTATTCTTATTCGGCCTGTAATATGTCAGTCAAATTAATTCACTAATCAATGCAGGAAGATATAGAAGATAAATTGTATACTGTTGAGATTACCAAAATAAAAAAATAAAAATAAAGATATTTTGAGTTACAAAAACTGACACACATATTTAAACTCAATACATCTAGCGACAACCCTAAGGCAAGCGATAAGTCTGCATAAAGCAGTGTAGTGCGTGGTAAAAAATGGGAAAATAAAACATGAAATTGTAAAGGAAAGAAAGCGGCGATCGATATTTAGATTCTGATACCTAAAAAAGTTGTATTACACAATTTTTTTTGTACATATATCCTGATTTTGATAAGCCATATCCCGAGACTAAAAAACGGCTAAAATAAACGTGGTGTTTTTGACGTCAGATTACACCCATTGAAAATTAAGCATAATGTATAGCTGATTCTAATAAATAACCGATGCTTATTGCATACTTTATATAACAAAAAAACATAACCATGTTAAATTATTTTCCACATGCCTTCTTCTTCTTCTTCCTTGCACTGTCCCAACTCATTGCCTAAGTAGGCTGTTGAGGTCGACTCTTCTATGCTTTTTTTTTTTTCACTTGCCTGTTTAAAACAAACAGCAGTCGCATTAGTATCATTCCCGGTCCCAACTAATGAACTAAATAACCATCATGCATTTTTCCACAAGGGATGGCAGAGAGGATATAACGCCACACTCTTCTGCCTGACATCACTTTTACTTCGTCCACTTTCACACATCTATTCATGTATACTTTTCGGAAGCTTCTAACAGAGCCATTCCCCAATATTTGATTTATCTGGTCATGATAGCAGAAACAGAAGTCAGAAGACACCCTCTGTTTCTGGTGCCCTCAACGCTCGCCTCACAAATCTTCTTTACCATCCTTTCATCACTAATCCATTTGGCATGGCCAAACCATCTCAGCGATGCCTACTTTATTCTATCCATTACGCTACAGCCAGCATTACATTCACTGTTCATTTGTTTCTCACCAATTTCTATAACCAAATATTGGTTAAGTTTCTGTGGATACCATTGGGCAACACGCAAAGAAATCGACTCTAAGAAATAATGCAACTCTGAACAAAATCGTGTTACAAAAAGTATGCAGTCATCATAACCATAACAATCTGCCATCACGACTAATCATCTATTGTCCGACGGTCGATTAATAATTGTGGTGGAAAGGTTTAATGGTGCTGGAGCAACGCTTCAATAGACCTCTGCGGTCCTCAAACACAAGAAATATAAAAGAAAATCGATTTCAGGCGACGCAAATAAATGTTGACCCTTCAAAAGATAGAACTTGTGACCCTCACAAGAGAAATACTGGTGAATGAACACTGTCATACTTTTAACTGGGGCAGCAATATATAAGGATTATATGAAATGCGCGCCACCTGGTTTAATAGGTCAAATGCAAGGTATCAATTATTTGGTAGAAAAAAGAATATCCTTGAAAGATGTAAAATGCTTTTTAGGTAAATAGAATTTAAGAATCCTTTAACATGCAAATGAGATAATTCAATTTAACTTAGGCATTTTGGTCAAAGAAGACAGTGGATAACATCAAAAATCAAAAAATAAATGGCGAGATGCATAAATTATTATTAAAAATATATATAAAATAATATTTGTATATGTAAACATATACAAATATTACTGAATATATATTATTTTTATAAGTGACCCGAAAAATAAATATTGTGTGAAATATTTCTACACATACAATATCATCTGTATGTTTGTATGTTCCTGATAATTATCTTAGACGTCGTCAGCGTAGATTGTTTCACATTCCAATATACAGGACCAACCTGCCAATGGTTATGCCTGTTTTGATTTTTGAACAATTTCGATTTGGGTATTGATATATTCCATGTGTCTGAAGGGGTTTTCCGAAGCAGAATTCTCCTACACCTTTGACCAAATTTTATGTTATTTTTAATTAATTAAATATTGTTATTTTGATATATACACTTTCATAATATGTATGCCTTGAACATTCTCTTTGTAATGTACATATTATTAAATAAATTGAATTGAATTGAATCTGCGTGTATTATAAAACAATCTGTACATCTCGCTACTTCATAAGATTTCGCCATTTTATTACTGTTGAAAATGCTGTTATGAAAATTGAATATGCTCCAGGCGCTGTTATTTTCTATTTTCTTTGATGCCTATTTTCTTTTTGTTGTCTATTTGGTCTGAGGTATATTTTCTAATTGATGATATATTTTTGAGAATAAAATTGTTATCAATTTCATAGTGTAGTATTATGGTGATTGAATTATGTGCTTTGTGTATCATTTTCTCTTTTTAATGCAAGCAAGACTTTTATCCGTTGATGAAAATTCTGGTCTGTCATTGGATCATAGCTATGTTCCAAGTCAAGGTATATAACACAGCGCGTGCTTTTTTAATATATGCCAAAGGAGTATAACATCTAACGCGCGTACATTGTACACGCACACATTTAAAAAAATTGAATACGAATAAAATGTGTGATTTATATATATGATTATGTCACTGATTAATCCGAAATATGTTTACATTTTATACTAAATTATATATAGCGTTATTTTTGTATAAATTTCACCACATGGGTGGTGAACACCTTAGCGCCAAAAATTTAAAAATTATTTTTTGACGCTCAACATCTCATTTTAATCTAAATTTTAAATGATATCTTAAGGTTCCAAGGGCACAAAATATTTAGGAAAAATATATCGGTATAATTGATGAAAAATTTTAATTTTTAAATTTGTTGATGTAGTGGTCACGACGCTTTCCAGATCGACCCTCGACAGAATATTGATGAGACACTCCTTTTTCTTCACTAATTTTTTTAGAGTGACGTTGAAACAATGACATCTATAATACAATAAAATCCATATGTACATTGATCCTATTGTGGCCTAGCTATCATAATATGTTATAACCTCCGGCCAGGATGTTTCGTAATGTTAATGGACATTTTTCTGAAGATATTTATAGTGCCTTCACTGATCTAACTAAATAAATATGTTATAATATATCGAGATATGATTTACTTCTTAATATCTGTGAGAGTGTTGCAGAGGAAATAATATGTGGCAATATAAAAAGAGGTGTGACCGTCTAAGTCTAAAGGATTAGAATATAGCTATAACCCGTCAAAAATGGCGACACCCATGAAATATTAATTACGACTTTTATCAAAATATTTGTATAACTTTTTTAAAAAGTTTTTAAGAAATTTAAAATTTCCCCTGCCGGCAGTTAAATGTACTATTTTAAACCCTGGCGATTGAGCGGAACATGAAATGGTTCGCGTCTTTGCTAAGTCCTATATGTACTGTATTTTTTACGGGTAAAGCAGGCTCGATTGTTTGCCGTCCCGGGTTTCAGGCCCCATCTCCGGTCGTTTAATTGTTTTTTTAGCCGTGAATTCGAACGAAATAATGGATGTTACACGAAGTTACGGGGACAGACAGGTAGAGCCACGGACGAACGGGCGGACAGGCAGACGGACAGATAACGAAATTATTATTTTTGATTTGTTGCGTCGTCAGCATTGCGAACATTGATGTCAATGATTTAAGAATTATTTTTTTTTAAACAAATGAATAAATGCACACAATATAAATATAAATATAAATGCTTCTTCTTATTATGTGTAATAATCATTATGATTCTCTACAATGTAAACGCCAAATCCATCAATTATAGAATTACTAACTATTAGATATAGATTTGGACAATAATGGGATAACTTTCCCTCTACTTTCAGAATAACAACATTGTTATAACATCCAATGACATACAATTTTATGTAAGCGTAAAATTTGTATGAGAAAAGTCAAGACATTTGTCAAATGTCAATATAAAAAATTGGTATTCATTAAATATTTGGAAAGAAATATTGAAAAAAAAATGCAAATTTTGATACTGCATATCTCCATAACTATTGACATTAGGGCTTGGTTGCTTGAACATTATAGACTCATAACACAGGCAGGAATCTACCGGCCATGTTTCTGCTGCTAGCTCTGGTACACCCTGTATAATAGTGGTCAAGACTTGATTGTTATGATAGCGTGAAGACACGTGAAAAGACCCGATTGTGTATGAATGACGGGATAAACTTGACTCTTTTACGAGGTTGGCACTCGGATATCTTCAAAGTCATCTATTTCAGAAATAAAATAAATACGGAATCAAAATGCAGGTCAATGTTGATATTTCAGTTATGAAATAACCCAGAACTAACGGGCTACTTGTTTTCTTTGGCAGATCATAGCTTCCTTGGAGGAAATATACACCTATTCATCATTTACATTCATTCCAATCACTTAGGTTATTTATAGAGATAAGGACTTATCATCTATACTAATACATAAAGAGGTGAAATTTGTAAGTTTGGATGTAGAAAGTAATCTCCGAAACTTCCCATCCGATTTCAACAATTCTTTCAACAATACACAGAATGGACTTTCAGGGTAAACATAGTCTGTATATTATTCTGTTAAAATAAAAGGGCTTTTCATGGTGACCTATTTTACAACTAAAATCGACAAAAAAATGGTCGAGTTCTGCCTTAACGGAAAGAGATATTTAAATACTTTCTATGTAGCAGTTGTAGAACTCAAAAAGTTTTATAAAAAAGTCCGCGACAACGTATATCGATATATATTTTTTATTTATTTACGCTTCAACATGCCAAGAAGCCAACATACAGAAGCGAAACACGTAACAAAACACCCAAGTTTAGGTAAATCACATAGATTAATTATGACTTCACCGGGAATCGAACCCAGAACTCTCGGTGTGAGAAGCCAGTGACATACCCACTACCCACTGGGCTACCAGAGGCGAAAAAAAAATATTATGTTTGATATGTTGCGACCTCACCAATACGACTAAAATTTACTAAAAATCTACGCGCGTTATTTATAAAAGTTGATAGGAACATAAATAAAATATACTCTGTACCTACTTATTTCATAATAATGTAGAATATTAAAAAATGTGTATTACCATTTTGATCTATAAAATTTAAAAGATAAGTTTTTAAGGCTAAATCCAAGATCGCGATACTTATAATAGATCCTTCTAGTATCCTCGGTGTAGTTGAGAGTCCTGATTAATAAAACATAAAACAGAATTGACGCGTGAATAATAAAGTTTCGTAAATTTCACCATACATTTTAACATGTGATGGCAATATCTAAGGATAAAGGATAAATCATAAACAAGATTTAGGCCGTTCTCGATTCTTCGATGGTGTTGTTACAAGTGACATACAGTGCGTAAATTATTTTAAGCATCTCGTTATAATATGATACATAATTTTTTAACATTTTAAAACATTTCAGTTACCGGCTCGAAGAATTTTCAACTATTAGTTTTTGACGCATCTGCGGAAGAAAGGCGGATGGAAAGGTGTCTTTTATGTTAACAAAGATATATTTGAGAAAATGGCCACCCATTTATAACCACCTTTACGTAGAAAACTAACCGGCTGGACGCCACGTGAAAAAGCTGTACCAAGGAACTGATCAAGCTAATCTTCAATGAAAGAATGCTCCGATGACGGGAGGAGATCAAAGATAATATCTCACCTCAACCGATTCAATATCCAAGAATAGGATGAAGGATGTGAACGAATGAATAAATAATATAAATAAAGAATTTAATCTCAATAGTATTTATTATAAATTTTACACATCTATTATCGCCATTTTACCACGTTTGCAAAAACGATAAAGGCTAATAATTAATTCACGTAAAGTAAAGACGTGCGCAAATTTAATCTTATCTTTAATTAAGTATCTACTTCGAATTCGCAGCATCCAAATTAGTAATGCGAAACTAAATTCAAATTCAGCGTGTCGAGCGATCAATCAACAATTTAACACGGTGAAATCTAACAGATAATTTGAGCTTTTTTGAACGTAAAAAATATTATGAATGAAGTACAATAGCGAGCCTGTTAAGAAAAATGGGTCGCGAGTGACGGAACAGTAATTTATAGAATTCTGTCATCTTTGCGAATTTTATGAAATAAATAGATAAAATTTTGACCGGTCAAAATACCGACACTGCTGAAATTAGATATTCAAGAGGAACATGCGACCAATTAAATGATCTGAGAGATTCGTTATGGAGCATGCTTCACTTCCTAAAATGCCCAATTGTAGACGTATAACCCCTTCTACAACTAAATATAAATATTTCGCATATATTTGATGCTTTTTTTAATTGGCAGTAATTTTTTCTTTTACGTTTTATACAATATCAGTTTCAATAAAAAAAATGAAGAATCTTCATGTCATGTCTGGAAATAATTATGCCACGATAACACAAAAACACTGTTAACCGACAATATATTTTTAAAAGTATATAATTGATTACCATTGAGGTTGGGTTAGGTTAGGTTAGGTTAAGCTTTACCTATTTTAGGAACTGTTCACAGTCCTCGAACAACAGCTGTTCAAATGAATAATATTCACCTAATTATTTTATTACACAATAGTTATAGGAAAACATATATCTGTCAAAGATCTTCTAGGTTTGGTTAAAGAAAATTTATTAAAAAAAGACAGGAATTTTATGATACTTCATTTCAAAACCTAATAACTTCGTCTCTAGTTCTAAATAAGTCAGTAGTTCTAAATAATGTTTTGAATCCATTACGAATGTTATAATTGAAGGTCTCAAAAGATTTCAGACAAGAAGGAAAATAGAAAACGTATTATTAAGCCTCTCCCAAACTTCTTTATAAATTGTGTTACGTAGTTTGCTAACGTACAATTATATTTATGTTCTTCTTGATTTATTATAATATAGAGTGTACTGCAAAGGAGGTCATGAATCCTTTTTAATATTATAATTCAAGTGCTTCGGAATATTATATATTAATATTTGAATATTTTAAACAATGTTTCAATTTTTATTTATGTACCTAAACACCAACGCGAACTGAGGTAAAACAAAAATGTTGGGTGTAGCAAAACTGGGATTGTTGGGTGACGAAGCGCCTCGAAAGTCAATCTCCGATTATGAAATAGAAATACAAAACTTTCAAATTATTTGCTCGCGTAAACCGAATCATGTAGCGTCGGCAAAAATACATGATTAAGACAATGGGGAATTAACCCGCTCAGAAAATAGTTATAAGGGGTAAAACAGAGCTAGTCCACAATACTTTACAGGTGGATTCTTGCCTCGATTATGAGTCGAAAATGTTCAAGCAACCTTAACCTAATATCGATAGTTAAGGAAGATATGCGATATCAAAGTTTGCATTTCTTTTTCAATATTTCTGACTTATTTTTTGCAAAACGTTGGACTAGCATTACAGTAACTTATATCGAATATGATAAATTCATTATCTTTAATAGAAGTCAAATAAAATTATGAAACCTTACAATTATAATTGTAAAACCTTCCGATTGGAATTTTTTCAGGGTTTTTATTATTTTATTTAACTTTTATTGAAACGAATGAATTTTTCATATTACACATAAGTTACTGTAATAATACTTCAACGTTTCGTAAAAAAATCTTCATTGGAGCCTGTAACCGCTAGGAGATGCGTCCCCAGGTGGAGTATAGGGGAAAGCTCCAGATATGGAAGGTAGGAGGAAAATGAGATACGTCTCGCAGACCAACAGGTAGTAGCGTCTGACATATAATGGACGACTAAAAATAGCGTCTGTTCCCTATTTTAAGGACGGCTGATTTCAAAACTCACCAACCCACAACTGGCAAGCGTGGTGTTTTAATGCTAAACTCCTTCCAAATGAAAAGGGAATTGAAGAGGCCTTTATCCAGCAGTGGAGAGATGAAGGATGAAGAAGAAGAAGTTTTGTAAAAAATAAGTTAGAAATATTTTTAAAATGCAAACATTGATATTGCATAACTCCATTACTATTGATATTAGGTCATGGTTGTGTGAACATTTCTGACTCATAATCAAGGCAGAAATCCTATAAAGTTTTGTTGACTAGCTGTGTTACATCCTGTATATGTAAAGCAAAGTGAAGAGAAAATAATCCTATATATTCTGCAAAAAAGATCGATGCAGCGATGGACTACCAAACTCCATTGATGTATTTTATATTTCACAATAAAAGATTTTTGATTCTCAGTAAACGACACTGACTTTAGGTGTACAGAATAACGCTATTGTAGACGAATTTTATGGATTTTAAAGAAGTCCTGATTTGGATTTTGATACTTTAGACAGCATTAAAAATAATGTTAAAAACATATTATTATTGAAACGCAAAATTCTATAAGAATACATTGTTTTTTACTTACAATTTTTGAATATTTTAAAAATATTGAAAAGTAGTGTCGTTCAATTATTTAGATATATTATCTATACTAAACCCATGATGCTTTTATAAAATATCATCCCACAATTTTCTATTTTGCTAATTAATTTCTCTATTTAATCAAAACTTTTAACTTATATTTTGATACAACACATATTTAAGGAATACATGGAGCATTTTTGAATCTTTATGAACACAGAAAAAGAAATCTAAAAATGTTGTAATGTTTCATTGTGTTTGCAGAAATACGTCTAATTATCCGCGGGTTGGTTCGTTCACATGCACCATTTCCAATATTCTTTCATCGTACTGCCGATCACGCCCAAATTGCACAAGATGCATAAACAAATCCCGCGGTGAGGCAATCGAGAGATAACATATTGCGAGCGGTGAGGCTGGTGAATACACTCTGCGGTAATCGGGCGGTTCGCGGTACGTCGCGGAGCGCCGGCCTCGCTGGCCGCCGACATTGTTCTGGAGCCACGGACGTTACCCGAATTTTAATGTTCCGCTTTTCCAATGCACGAACGCCTCGTGCACGCTACGTGCACAGCGGATAGATTACCACTGCTCTGGAAGTGCTATGCAAAAATCAACTTTTTAAAAATATAAATTTAAATAGCGGCAATACATTTTCGAACCGTGCCAAAGTGATCTTACTACCACTGAAGCGACCAAAATACGAAACGTGTCCTTCACACAACAAGGTATCGTCTGACATGTGTGTCAGGCTGAGATATTGAGCTTTCAAGTTTTGAATACTAATTTTTTGATTTCTTCGCCGGGGTTTGGTTCAACGCCCATGAGGTGAAATTTTAACAAAAAAGGCCTACATTTTAATTATATTCAAATCAAAAGTTCTAAAAATATTACAGGTGCTACTAAAATATAACATTGTTTTCTTCTTAAACCACTAAAAATACTGGGAAATTTCAAAGTTTGTAAGACAGTTTAAGAGATAAAAGACAGTTTAAGAGATAAAATATACAAAAATGTCAAATTCGGCTATTCAACGATATGTACCTATCCCCAGACGATCTTCATACCACTCAGTTGAAATCACGTAAATTTGTAACTACTAAACGTCATTATGAACGTATTATTTGTCACTATTATACGTCACTACGAACTTATTATGTCACTATCTTAAACGTCAACATCGTGGACTCGTGCGTACTATTCTTTGTTACCAATTATACGCTTGAATTATTTTAGTTGCCCTGTCTTTCCGTTCAAAGACTGATAAGCAAATTATTACTACTATTTTTGTAATTTGAGTATTTAAACAAGCAAATGGCGAATGTCTCCGTCGAATTTTTAAATGCAATAGCTAAGCCTTCGTAAATGTTATATGCTTAACTTTTTGATGTTTTAAATCGATTTTAGTTTTAAACCAATGGCTACTCCGCGGGTGATTGGGAAGTATGCCGCATTTTATTTCTAGAAGCAGGCGCGGTGAGCTCTATATTGAAAATAAAAATTTGCAGGTAAATTACTTTTTTCGCGGTTTTCTTAAATATTTCCCCTTTATTACCGATGTGTGCTATTTGTATCAATTGTGTCACTGCGATGTCTGTCTGGTCTACGACACGTTTTGGTGAAGTAGTGTTAATTTAACAGATGCAAATAGGTATTTCTAACACACATTATTGCAATTAGAGGTAAATGTACACGTTGCGAACACTTACACTATAATATAATAGCAATATGTCACAATTTGATAATGTTACTCGAGAATAAATATAAAAAGAGTACTTTGATGAAAAAAAAGGTAATAACAAATTCACACAAAAGGTTAAAGATACCTGCCAAAAAAACTCGATAAATAAGCTCCAGAGAGGATGTTGGCGTCGTTAAAAAGCGATCTGGTGATTTGCCTATTCAATTATTAAAAACGCCTTATTAATGGATCGTTCAATGTGTCCGATAATAACACGTTTGGAATATTTGTGTATTATTAGCGAATGCAAAAAGTGAATGTTTAATCGCGCTCGGCTGATTGATGGCCGCGCAGGTGCTTTGATCGTCTCGCCACAATGCCGAGCGACGGCCGGTGAAAGATGAAGATGTCCGAACGCGATGGTCGTTAAAAAATTGACACGTCCGATTAATCACCACCTTTTTCCTCGCCGACGACAAATAGCCACCAGGTAATAGCGCCGCGCGTTGGATGCCAACCAGGAAAGCCGTTTTTTCCCTATAGCCTCTGTTTCATTCGGCACTATTGGGTAAAACACAAGACGTTTTAACACCCCCTTCAGACCCCGCCCCGTCTCACTCCCGATTTCAAAATTCAAACCTCACTCAAAATTATGATCTCTTTTGGTAGGAACCTTAGTGCATGTCAGCCTTCGGTTAGATTAACACGCATGTGAAGAATATTTTGAGAGTGTGTTAGTGTGTGAATAATACTATGGTTGTAGTGTGTAGTGGAATTTACAGGCTAGTGTTGTAGTTGTCCTGACGAAAAGACAAGTACGTCTCGAAACCGGTAGACCAAACTTCTCCTAAGTGGTTATATACTGATATAACTACCAGTTAATGCTTTAAATATTTAAAATATTAATAGAAAAGCCGTTGACCGATACCGTATCATCTTCAGAAGGCACCTCAAAAAGCATCACACATTTCTATCCCAACGTAATATGACATACAGGGTATCTCGTAGCTAGCAACAAAAATTTCAGCAGACTTCTTCATTAATTTTGAATAGAAAACACTTTATATTATATAAAATATAATACATATTAATTATACTTTGACTGAAATGTCAACAGATATGATGATACATCAAATTTGGCATTTTTTTCCAGATTTCTGAATTACCTTTTTGTAAAACATTAAACTATTATGAAAGTAATTTAAATAGTAGAAAATTCATTCGCATTTATCGTGATGATACAAGTCAAATAAAATTATCAAAACGTAAAAAAAATCTAGTCCAAATTTCTGTCAAAAGTTTGTTAGGTCTAGAGTTTTCAGCCCTTTTAAGATCGTTGATATCCATGACGTTAAGGCCCCAACCATACCATATAGTGGATCTTTCAGTAAGTGGTCATCTTCCTTAATCTCCCACGACCGTACCACTTCAGTCGGCTTTTCATGAAGTTATCAAAAATGTTTTTGATGAATCCAATTTGAGTATACTGAAAAAATAAAACGTCTGTAGCATTGAAAGACTTTGAACATACTCGTACATTCTCAATTAGCTAGGCCTATTTTTACTTCATTTTCATAATATGAAATTACATTTGAAGCGTCCACGGAAAGGAGTTCCAAGTCCGTTTTATGGATAAAGTGAGATTTTGATGCAATTTTATTGTATTTTATATGCCTTACAAAATTGTCACACAAACCAAACGTAAAATGCGTCCAGTCTCGACTTGTGGCAGTTTGAAAAAATTGCAAATGAGGAAAGAAGTTATAAGTCCTCGAATTATTTTATTTGAAAGATTAATCTATGGTATTTTTATATTGATATAAACATATTCTTTAAATCCAAACAAATATTCATCTTTCTATATTTTAAGTCTAAGATGGAGAGAATTAACATAACAAAAACCAACAACATTTCAAAGTATGTCAAATTTAAATTTAAATTTACTCAAAAAGATCAAAATTTGACTTAGCACCTTCTTTTCGTGGACCATTCCTTTGTTAATACCAGTAGGCATTGCCATTCAATCTCATTCTTTGTATTTATATTGTGGTTGACTTATATTTGCAAAATTTTTTTGTACTCAACCTGTTCATTTTAATAAAACTTGTAAAATTTTTGACGATAAAGAAAAAAGTTTTGTAATAAAAAACCTTGTAATAAAAAGCAATCCCCTACATTTTTGTCCATCCCAGCTTTTAACCTGGCTGGCCCCGCTTCTGTACTGTTCGCACTCATTCGTACATCTGTCAGGTCAACCTTTCATCAGTTTCATTATTTCAACACTGCGATTTTTTACCGTAGCGTCGGTCAGGTGAAGACCAATTCGTTAACATTATGTTGGCTGTTACTTAATGTACGTCAATCGTCAAAGCTCACCTGTCGGGTGCGGATAACAACGTAGGATCTTCGTCGCACTTAATCAAGAGGATTGGGAAGATAAACTAGTAAGGCATGCATGTGTCTGGAGGTGCGACATTGAATATGCCCGTCAATAAGGCTTTAAAATCTTTAAAGATAAGTGGAACTCGAACACGTTGGTAAGAAAGGATTTAAATATGTTTAATAATGATATTAAACTAGAAGCAACTCATTCTATTGAGGAGAAATCGATCAATATTTATAAGTTTTATTTATTTCAAAAACACAATTCCAAAATAATTTACTTCATTGGACGCGACTGTTGTCAGCAGCTCTAATTTTGTTTATTTTCATAAAGCCATTGAAAAATTTTACGTCAGTGATGTAATTAGACAGAGCATTTGGCCAATTACAAGAAACCCTAATATTACAGGAGTAATTACAATATATGTGTAGGTTATAGGCTGTAAGTAATTCTAGTTATTAATTTAATTTAATGTTGCCGTATGTCCCAAATTATGTTTGTTTTAGTTGCTACACTACTTGGACGGACGGATAAGATATTTGATGTATTTAATCATTGTTATTACAGTGTTAGAAAAAATAGTTTTATAAAAAATGATTTTATTAGTATTCTCATTCAGCAAGCTAAACAGATAAATAAATTTATGCAAAAAAAAAACGTTTCCATAAACTACTAAACGGAAACATCTGATATAAAACATCACCGTATCTCTATATGTATACATCGACAAGTAACATACTTCAAAGGCATTTCGGCTCGGATGTCTTATCTACAGAAAAAAAATGGACACAACAGCTGTTAAAATCGGTATAGTAAATCATTTGCTAAATAATATATCTTTTTCAAATCAATATTGGCGATAGATAGGAGGCACCACTACTAAATATATATGTGATTTAATTTATTTTTTTACTCTCTTAGATACGTCGAATATTTATAAATTAATATATGGCGATAGATAGGAGGCACCACTACGAAATATATATGTGATTTAATTTATTTTTTTACTCTCTTAGATACGTCGAATATTTATAAATTAATATATGGCGATAGATAGGAGGCACCACTACGAAATATATATGTGATTTAATTTATTTTTTTACTGTCTTAGAAACGTCGAATATTTATAATTTAACTGATATAGAATAAATTGATAAAAATTATTTTACAAAGCGACACAATTCTACATGAGAATTAACATGTTATATACATATATGTATAGACGTTGATCTTAAATCTTCATCCATAGAATGTTTTCTAATCCTGCACCGTATAAAAACGTGTATACGCAATAAAACATCAATCATTATTATTTTATGATAGTAATAGATAATATGTAAAAAAATATATCGTTTTATTGTAGCTACAGTGGAATGCAAAAAAAGTTGTAAATACCTAATCAAAGTTTTGTAGGTGTTTGCCGGCTCTATTATATATATATATTTTTTATAATTTACTACAAATACAGCAGTTCATATAAATCCAATATTTTGACATAACAAAACATATTAATACATACATATTTCAAGTGCATGAACTGAATGAATCATATTATTGATGAATTCGGCATTTAAATTGTAGAGATTATTCATGATGATCATTAAATAATATAAACTTTGTTGCCTCTACGTGAGTTTAATAATAGTTCATATTTTTTTCACTATATGTAAATAGTGAAGAGTTTTAAAAAAATAAAGAGTTTCGAGAAAAACAGAATCATCTCTCATGGACAGGTGATACATCAAACTGACTATTTTTGAGTATAGAATTTTTACATTGATTCTGTTCAAATATAAATAATTAAATTTTCACACGAAGCAAACATATTGTGGTGAGACATAATATCTTTAAATAAAATAACTTTTTGTTTAACACCACTTTATTGAGTTAAAACCAACTAGTTTCGACTCACAACTGAGTCTTCATCAGGGTTCAGATATTAACTGTTATTAGTTAATATTAACTGTTATTAGTTAATATTAGTCTTCATCAGGGTTCAGATATTAACCAATAACAGTTAATATCTGAACCCTGATGAAGACTCAGTTGTGAGTCGAAACTAATTGGTTTTAACTCAATAAAGTGGTGTTAAACAAAAAGTTATTTTATTTAAAGATAAATAATTAATATCAAAGATTCTTTTCTCTCGAAACTTAATTAGTGAAAAAAATATAAAAGATTATTAAATTCACGGAGAGGTAACAAGGTTTATGTTATTTAATAATCTGCATAAACTAAGTATTAAGGGGAAGATTACATTTTTTTTCAGATTCAAGAAACATAAACGATACTGCATCCATAAATACTGTAAACATAAATGATAAATGTATAAATTCAGTCATAAAAAGGTATAAAAGGTAGTAGGTTTGGTTATCTATTAAATAATTTAGTTTGTGTCATTTTAATAAGATATCCGTATTAACCATGTACGAAACCTAATGAATCAATTTTAATATGAAATATTTCCATACAATTTTTTAATAAAAAGCGCAAAGAGGATATGTTTACTGTGTATCTGTCCGTCCGTCTGTCGATCCATAAATTTGTAAAACGTCCGTAAAACTTCCTGTAATTAAATTTTTTGTTAATTGGCGAGTGACACGCAATCGGCACGCGGCTCAAGCAACACGCAAAGGTCGAAATCACGCGGTCTTAACATTTTTATCTTATTATTTTATTTTATTTAGTTTTAGATTTAAGCGAATAATCAATTATAAAAATAAAAAAATATTGAATTTGATGAATTTTCAGCTTCAAAATCGTGCAATTATTGTGTCACGTGATTTTTCACCGGTGTACAGCTAGCACAGAAATAAAATATAATTTCAAAAAAGTCAGTCGAGACGGAACTCCATTACCGACACGCGTGTGAACCGAATCGCTGTTTCGGGACGCCGCGCCGTATTGCTCTCGTTGCGTGAAAAAGTCGGACGAAAAAAAGAATCGCACTGACACGGCCGACCGGTGTTAGTTCCTTGACACACATAATGTAATATGTATCGCGCAGCGGCGCATTCGCGGGGCGGAGCGCCGGGGCCCGAGCCGCGCCGGCCAGTCCGCGACTGCGCCGAAGGTGATTCGGCAGACTCATATCACGAGGAGACTGGACCTCTCGGATTCTGCAGAGGGCTCTACAGGGAAATGTCATTTCTTATTCACGTTGCGAAATAACGCGAATTACTCTTAGACGTACGAATGACTCCTAGGCACGAAATATCACTAATCATCGTGTGATTTCTAAACACGAAGAGCTCAAGCGGTGCAATCACACGGTCAGGTAGTTACCTGTAATACATTTAGTAACCCATTTTTATATAATTATCGTGAAATCACTTTGCTTAAAGCGCTATTTTGTTACAACATGTCGCGGGGCCTATGGTCCCTACTTCAGGATACAAGTACAATTCTATATATTGTATACTGATGAAAGTATCATTGGCCCCGAAACATGTCGATAATTTAACCAAATAGCGATTTATATAAAATGTTTTCTTGATATAAATAATGTTACCGCAAATTAATTTTGGAGTTATTGAAGAACCTATTTTTATATTTCCAGATGAATTCAGCTCGATCAAAAATAACAACGTCGGTTCAAATAAACCAATTCGGTATAAAAAATATTATTTGATTAATATATAATATAAACAAAATCAATTGACAAAAATAGAGGGTAATGTGTTTGAAAATTATTATCTGGCAAAAAATAAATGTAACCGGTTTACGATTTAAAAATTTTAGCACCGGCGATAAAATTAGTTACATATAGGTACTTTTACTTCAATTTAGTTCATTTTATAACTATCCCGTCATTTTTTCTATCAGTGATCAAAGGAGTAATCTTGGATCAATGATGACAAGATCGCGGGACTGAACACAAAATACAAATTGGTTTAATATATAATTACTACAGGTAGGTAGAAAAAGCCTCAAATTTTATATTGAAAAACTGTAAAAACAACTTACACATATTCCTTAAATAGTTCTTCACGAGCGAGGAAGATACCAAGAATATCTTTCACAAATACTAATCTTTAACTTACCAATGCCTACTATTAATCTTAACTTGTTTTATAATCTCACAGTAAAGCATCCGCTTGTAAGAAAAGCACCAAATAATTAGTTAATTAAATCATTTATGTAATATGCCTCGATGTGGTGACAAATGAAAAATGTTATTAAAAAAATATTTGAATATCATGACTTAGGTACCAAGGGTCTATCGAAAACTTTTATTAAGTGTCATGAGAGGGTAGTGTACTGCTTAGGAGTGTTTGCATGTATAGGTATGCATTATACAACTTGTATATTACTGAAAATAATATATTGATTAAAATAACCAGCAGGTTTTATTAATTTTTAGTAATAGTTTTATTTATATTTGTGTACGTATTACATAACTGATATATTGCTAAAAGTAGCCAGCATATGGCCATATTATAATTTTTAATGAAATTTAAAATAAATTAAATTTTATAAATATTATTATTCAGTTCTGCAGGTTAAGTGTAATTTTAAATGTGACAACTGTTTCGGCATGTAAGGCCACTATCAAACAGTGTTTTTTGACTGTATAATGGCCTTACAAGCCGAAACAGCTGTCTCATTTAAAATAACACTTAACCTGCAGAACTGAATAATAATATTTATAAAATTTAATTTATTTTAAATTTCATTAAAAATAAACATGGAATTCTAAAAACTAAACACAAAAAACATATTATAATAGAAGTACAAAAAGGAAACTTTATATCTTATCTCAGTAAAAAAATCTTTAAAATTAATAGAAATAAATATTTTTTAAATACCGTTTTAAGAACTTGTCCGTGGAAAAAAGGAAGACCTACAATTTTTTATTCTATTTTAAATGGACTAACTACTAGCTAATTCCCCAAAATTATCATCATATAAATCATACAAGACATCAAAGAAAATGAATTGCGTCGCTTTCTCTGTGAAGCTAAAGTTTTTAACGCGGGTTTGAAAAATGTCGAATTCTCTTCTTATTTTTTAAACTTTATTAAAGGAGAAATATTATTCAACAGTACTTTTGATAATTTACAAATAAATTGTGCAAAAAATAAAAAAATATTACTAATTGAAAGAGTTACATGTCATAGAAACCAACCGTCAGCTTCAAACCCGAACTACAATTCAATTTCATAACATTGTTAATAAACACAGTTAGTTATAATATTCGATAATTTTAATAATTTTTTCTAATTAAACAATGTTTTAGCTGCATTTTTTAAAAGCGTTTCATAGCTTTTCGCGCACGAAAGGGTATGCACTTATCTGCAGAATATTGTATACGAAACATGCGTAATTTTGAATATAACTATAAAGTAAAAATCTATTTTCTTTTAAATTTCATTCTTCCTACAAATCAGCTACAAATACATTTACCTCAATAAATGCAAAATGACTTTGTGGTAACATTATTTATATACTTAATTAACAAGACTATATTTTTTCTTGTTAATTACATTTATACCAAATTCTTCGATTGATTCTTCTGAATCTCTATAAAAAAATATTTTCTTACATCTTGGTAATAGAATATTTTATACTAAACTTTTATATAAAATTCCTTTTTTAAACTTTAGATTTCAATTCTACGTTCAGCATATTTTGTTTAGTTATTCACCTGAATACTTTATTATAAATGTATTAAAGTAAATTAATCTAAATACAAACTTTTTTAAAATACGTTAATTTAATTATTTTTGTTTAAAAATGGCATTAAATACGTAGACTTTTCTATACAAAATTAATAGATTAAGATAAATTGCGAAAAATTACATATTCCGGTGCAATTTTCTAGAAAAAATTAAGAACTTTCTCTAAATATGAAAAAATACTCATCTTTTACGTATTTACAAAATTTGGGACAAAGCTGTTACGCCATTTCTCGTAATTAATTACCGGTATCGATTATCTCGTGTCACGGGACAGAATGCTATTGTTATCTACTCCAAATAATGTTTTACGATATTTATTAGTACCGGTGACATCATTGTTTTTTTTCTTAAATACACATTGTTGAAAAAAATCGTCGTTTACAGCAGCTTCGGCTGCCAAAAATTGTGTCGCCACATTTCATTTCATTTTCTGGACGTCCCGAGTTCATTGACATTACTTCCACTGCTTTCCTGTGATATTAATTCAAGGTGTGCACACGGCAAGGTACTGATTAAAAGTGTCCATGTGGATTTTCTACATTTATCATTCGTAATAATAATTACACGCCCAAAATAGTCTTAAATTTTTAATAATATAGCGTATAAATTTGCGTCAATTAAAAATCATAAAATAATTAATCATAGCGCGTGTATAAATAATAATTTAACCTTAACATTAATTCGTTGAACATATCTCGTTGTGAAATGGAAGGTATTGACGACGATTACATATCAATGACGATAAGACGTGCAACGAACACTCGAATAAAACAAACCAGAATCCACGGTCAAGTGGCAACGACGTATCAATGTAACAGCTCAAATACGACTGTAATAACGTTAATTAAACATATTCAATAATACAATACATAGCACACAAGTAAAAGCGATCAAATTCATATAACAAAACATACGCAAGTCGAAAGCCCAAGTCAAACGAGCAGTTTTCGCATATTCCCGCGCGTTTTCGATCGGAAACGAATTCGAACGATTTTGAAAATTGAACTTCCGCAATTCGGCGCGCAAGACCGGCGCACGCGTCGGCCAGAGACAAACTGCGGCGGCCGGCAGACGGCGTGACTTTTTTGAAGCCTCGGTGACGCGTTCGAGTCGTCCGCGCCACAGCGTCAAAAGCGGCGGATCATCGATTAACGCGCTAAAAAATCGGCGGCATCGAGAAAAATATTTATTTGTGTAGTGCCCGAGAAGCGCGACGGTTCGACCTAACTAGACGAAAGAAAAAGCTGCCAGAGACTTGTGACGGCAATTTAGTGTTGGCGGTAAAATGCCTACAATATTTTGGCATGGATGAAATCAGATAAAACACATTACGGTCAAAGTAAGATCATGATTCATGATGTACGAAATAAAATTATTTATTTCGTTCACATTTTAACTTTTTACCCAATATCTTAGATTAGGTAATGTTTATTAAAACAAGGTTTCCTCCTTAGATGCGTGCATAAGGATGGAGCTTTTATATTAAACTTGCGTAAAGACGATACATAGTTGAGCGCAGAATGAGCTTTCATTTGTTGTCTATTGTATTTTATACGCAGAGCGGAATTACCAACTAACGCATACCGATCTTTACCACCAGTCTGCGAGAGCAATGTCTCATCCAAATACACTACGGACTGATGTTTGAAAAAATTTATTTAATTTGTACCACAGAGTATAAAATGGTACACAGATGAACTAAATCCCTCTTTAGGCGAGAGAATTGGATTACAGCTGAAGTATTCTTCCTTCGCATATACTTAAGATACATTTAAAGAGCAGTTAATGAATTTATTCTTGTATAATAAAATCCCCTAGTATAGGTCAAACGCCGACAGGTTTTGTATGACTGCGAAAATATTTTTTCCTCTCAATTGCACTACCACTGGCACTATATAAAAGAAGAAGACAGATGACAGCAGAATGAGATAATCATACTAAAGCTAATCCTGGTTATACTGTAAACAAAATATATTTTTTACAATACGTTTTTTTAGCTTTTGCTTTTGGCAAACTTAAATATATTTTTGAAAACAAACAGATCCAAATTAGTTTAAAAGGAAAAACCTTCAAATCGTACGTACAGCTAGCGATGATGTATGGAGTGGAGATGTAGAAAAGTTCAGTCATAGTCGCGAAGCCTTATTAATTAAAGATTATATTAAGGCGTTTTTCAACTAAAATATTTTGAATTATTTTAGTAAAATAACATTAATTTTATTAAATTTTCAATCATCATCATCATCAACATCAAAAAATAATCATCATCATCAACATCAAAAAATCAAAAATATCAAAAGTTCAGTCATAGTCGCGAAACTTAATTAAAGATTGTATTAAGGATTTTTTCAACTAAAATAATTATGAATTATTCTATTATTAATAATTATGAATTATTTTAGTGAAATAACATTAATTTTATCAAATTATCTATAAAAATAATAATTAAGATAAACAGTAGTAGATGGATATATTCGTATATGTCATATTTTACATTTCTTTACTTAAATAATAAACGAAGCCATAGCCATCTCGCCATCTTGTATGTATTATTTATTACTCTGAGATTTTTAAGATTCTTTCAAATAAAAAGCTGATGACTTTTATTTAGAAATAGCAGATGTCTGACTGTAGCAGAGTGAATAACACATAAAAATGAAAAGACCAAATTAAAGCATTTAGTTAACATAGTAATTGATAACGAGTTCTTCCAGCAAGAGAATATTTCGGGTTCGATTTCCGGTAGTAACCGCATAAGTGATTCATTTTCTTTGTTTTAAATATAACAGTAGGTACTTAATGGAAATTGTACGATGGAGTAGTCTACGAAGGAGGGACTAGTGAGATCATGTCATGGCTACATTCAAACATAATGCATACGTTGTTGAAAGTTTCAACCGGGCCATCCTCCAATATTTGTAGTATCTAATCGAGCCAGGTCTTTCGCGGATGCCCTATATTCCTGCTGCCTTTAACACTCGCCTCATATATTTTCTTAACCATGCTTTTCTCGCTCGTACGTTCGACATGACCAAACTATATCAGCAAATCAATCTTTGGTCTATCTACCACGCTACAGCCAGCATAACATCCACTTCTAATTTGTTCATTCTCCACTCTATCGACCAAAGATTTCCACACTAACGTCTTAATGACCGCATTTCCATCGCATTCTGTACTCTTTCATTCCTTTTTGCCAATTTTATTCATTCATACTAAACCTATTGTATCTGCATGACCTTTCACTTACACATTAGTTATTTATTCAATATTTGCATATCACGAATCGATGCTTAGGCGACTTGAACCATATAAAAGTGGATCTACATATAAATTCTAAAACTAAGCTGCCTGAAAGGGTTACAGTTGATGTCCCACCCTGGATCAGAGGTGGTGTCACCCTCTACAATAGGATCCGAAATGTCGACCAGAAAAGTCTTATACACACCGCAGACCAACCCAGAAAATTCTAACCAGTAAATTCTGAACGGCCGTAAAAACCAGAGAACATTTTAAAAAGCATACAAAAACAAAACATTATAATGTTTATACATATACAGAGTGTTTCATAGCTAGTAGCATAAGTTTACAGATGGATTCCTTCCTTGATAATGAGTCCAAAATGTTCAAGCAAACATGACCCAATGTCAATAGTTATCTACATATACAATATCAAAGTGTGCATTTTTTTAAACTTATTTTTTGCAAAAAGTTTAACGATCATCACAGTAACACAAATCGATTATGAAAAATTGATACAAGTTGAATAAAATGAAAAAAACTTAGCAAAAATTAAAAATTTTAACAAGGTTTTTAAAATTTTATTTAAGCGAAAGAATTTTTCATAATCGATACTGTAATGCTTATTCAACTTTTCGCAAAAATAAATCAGAAATATTGAAAAAATGCAAACTTTGATATTGCATATCTTCATAACTATTGATATTATTAGGTCACGTTTACTTGAATATTTTTGAATCATCATCAAGGCAGAAATCCACCTGTAAAATTTTTGCTCCTAGCTATGAGACACCCAATATTTTTTTTCATTACCGCTAGTGTAGGTACTATATATTTAAGTAGTTCTTAAATGTTAAACTGGAGCAAAGGCGATATGGTTTAATTTTTCAGTAATAAAATGAAATATTGCCTACATACACAGACGATTAAGTCTGTCGTAGGAGCGGCGCGGTGCGACTCAAGTAGGACTTAGACAATAGTTTATCAATTCTAGGATTACTCGAGACCCAAATTCTAAAGCCTCGATAGGTAAATTGCCACATAATTAACCAAATTACTTCCGCTTCGCGCGATACAGGCTAGTCTGCCGGAAACACACGATAAGGCAAAATTTGTTAAATAAACAATGTATTTGTCCTAATACGAGAACATACGCAAGTACTACCTCAGTATCGATGTGCATAACACACCTAGTCGTTAAAAAGTACGAATTTAGAATTTAATTCTACGAAAAAAATGTTATAATTTTTTTCAAGCGCGACCCAATTGTAACAGGTGTATCCTCGTTAATTAGCACTTACCGTGTTAGTACGGATCGAACATAAAAGTCATATTTTCATCATACATATTCAATTAGTCGTCGATAATCGCTATAGAATAATAAGTAGGTATCTAATTTGACTATTAGAAATCGCTATCGAACATACTAAAAAAAAATTATTCGATTAATTCCATTTCGTGAGAACGCCACACATGGCTAAAGCTAATAGAATAAATATTAGGCAAACGGTGAATGCAGAAAAATAAATACTTCATATAAGTGCTAGAGGGCGTACGCGAAAGACCTGGCACGATCAGATACTACAAGTATTGGGGGATGGCCCTGTTAGGACAAGAATATGTATGAGAAGATGTTTCAATGAAGCCAAAGCAAAAGTGGTGTATCAATATAGAAGAATATGGCGTTCTGCCTAGCGTAGAGAGGATAGAACGCCATATTCTTCTGCGGGCGGGGAGGCGGCATGGTGGTTAGTTAGTTAGTCATACAAGGGGATTAGAATCAAAAACTTTGACAAAAATACAGGGCGACAAGCTTGAAAATGATTATCTGACAAAGAGTGTCAAATTGACATTTCGCTACTGATTATGTATTTTAGCATTAGCATTCTATCAATAGATTAATTATTAATTTTAAAATTTCCGCTCTGTCTTGAAGATACAAAAATTTGTATCTAAATTATATATGTGTAGATACAAACCACCATAGCCATTGGGCTTATCAACAAGCATTCGGCGATATCCGATTGCAGATGCCAACGGTCACTGACGGCCGCGGAGTAACGCTATAGCCGCCCGCAGGGCCTAGCAGCTATGGCATTGCAGGCCGCTGCTGTGCGGTAGTATTGACCCCACAGCAGCCAGTATAACAATCGGATGCAGCCGATTAATTAACTGCTAGTATTAATATAAACGTACACTTTGCACTCTAGTTATGCGAGCTATTTTGCCGTGCGTAACCAAAAATTTGAATACACTACACTACAGCGTTCATGAACTCTACATTTTTTTGTCCGCAATTTACGCATTTTTTGACATGGTATTGATTTTCGTGCCCAGTCTGTGAAAGAAACCATTAAAAATATTGACACAGATACAAATACATAAACGTAAAATAAAAAAATTCAATAGTTAGTAATACATCAAAAATTACAAGTTCATGGACTCGATTAAAAACAGTGACATCTAGCAGGCAGTAGCTCAACTAACTTGTAAAAATACGCCGACATGACGCAGAACAAACCCGAAGAAACAAATTCAAATAATTTTAGCGTGACATCTGTTGTCGGATAGATATAATCATTTTTAACATTCCCGCGCGTTTTAAATATCGTCACAATTTACATATTTTTTACCATACGCGATTTCGCTCGTTTTATTGAGTAACTTCTTGACAAATAATGAAAAAATACTTTGTTTATTCTTTTATTGGTTATATAATAAAAATTTATAAAACGCAACTCTAGTGTTCCGTTACACGAATGAAAAATTCGTGAAATATTAAGCTATGCCTACCTACTTACAATAATTTTATACATAATGGTTTAAAAGTGAATAACCATATTAAATACATTAATTTGGAGTTCAGAAACTAATATTTATAAGTTTGTCGTTAATTATGATTTATTATTTGACTAATTTTAATCAAACGGTTTGAAATGTACCTAATTAAATAGTTTTTAATTAAATATTTTTCTTATTTTTTTATTATTACAAAATTTCACAATTACACTTTTTTAATTTAGTTTATAATGCCCAACTAAATGAAACCTGCTCTGGGGGAATTTAAATTTAATAGTTTTCTTATTCCAGATTAAACACAATTATACAATAAAAGAAAATGAGTTATAATACAAAAATAACAATAATAGTATAAAGGATAAAGGATTGATAAAGAAACAAGAATAAAGAGGTAGATCAAATAACTATGAGGATAAAAATTTATAAGATAAAAGATTGATTAAGTAACAAAAATACAGAGGTAGATAAAAGTTATTAAAAAAGTTTTTTTAAGTTTTCTCTTAAATAGATATTGCATTATTAAATCAATGTGTAAACATGTATTTAATTATCTGTTCAAAAAAAAAATCCGACCTGCATACACATATCAAATCGGCGGTCCCATTACACACTGTCGAATCTGCAAGAATTCGATTTTCGTTTTAGTATCTTAAACTTTTTCGGATAATGCAAAAAAAACTTTAATTTTCCTTTAATACGAGTATACGCTTTGTTTGAAACGAAAATTAATATTTTTTTCAACAACCGCTGAAATGTTGTTGCAGTTCTATTCTAACCCAAAAAAATCAAATATAATAATAAATACAAACTGACAAAATAAATCTTTTGCATCTAATTAATAGCGGTAACGGTTCAATTCAATGATTGTTGAAATACTGCGAAGTGGAGAGCAATAAAATAGTTAACTAAATTTATAAATTTCATTCAGAGGAATATATTACAAATATTGAACCAGTTTTTACATTTATCACGTTTTACGTTTTTTTTTATTATGAAGAGGATTTTATCTGTTTGGACGCTTAAAGATCTTTTATTTATTTACCAGGACAAAAATACGGAGTAATCCCTCACTTAACGAGATTAGGGCTTTTGCAGTGCGAGCAAAGAGTCTGTTAAACGACGATGCAATGTCACATTTCTGCGAAATTCTTAAAAAGAGGCAAAAACAAGTGTCACTGATTGTTCCTTGTTAAAGTCGCATAAAACAAAAGGATTCCAGTAAGCCAATAAAATACAGCATTGATTTCATTAGCGAAATAAAATAGAGTTATACATAATGTAGAATTAAAAAAATAATATTATAAATTTTGCATTTCATTTGGAATTCCTTTATTTCTTATGGGGAAATGCTTTGGATTACGAACACGTTTCCGGAACGAATTATCCCCGCAATTGACGGTTTAACCGTACATATTGTATTAAATTAAGACATTGTTTGTTTTTTCTTATTTCTTCTGCTATTTCATTAAAAATCTTCGTTGCACTCTGCGTCATATTTTTTTGAGATAAATACGTCTCCCGTAATAGCCGCAGTCTCATTCCACCTTTTCTTCGTTTAGCTCATGGACCTCATGTTGGTTTGCATCAATTTTTCTAATAAATTTGGCAGACACGTTTCTAGTACGGATTTTTAAAAAATATGAGTGAGTGCTATTTTAATATATAATGCGTTTGAAGATCACCAAATAATAATGTACTAAACCGCGCGCTAATTGTTGTATCTGCTGAACTTGTTCAGTGATTGCGAGCCCTCTCGTTCGGCCCCGGGCCCCCGGCCAGCTGCTCAGACGGTAGTTACGCCACTGGATAGGACATTGTTCTACCAAGAGAAATGTGATATTTTTTAATAAATTATCAGCAAATGCTAATAATCATAAAATTCCAGCAGGTAATTCTTTGAAAACATATATATTGTCTATTTTAATATATGTACATATTAAAGTTAATAAAGTACTTCGATGATAATAATCTATTTATTCAAAGGTGCTCATAGATGTAGAGATAACGTATTATATTGCGACATGTTTTGTTTTCATTTTAATATTTCAAGATATAAATATTATACATAAAAATACTTTTTTGTTCTTTGGAAGGTGACTCAGTGGAGAGACAAAAACACATCACGGCCTACCGGATAACATCAGAAAGAATACAGAATAAAAATGCCTAAAAAATAAATCAAAGACTTTTTTATATTCTTCTCTTTCATTCTTTAAAAAAAATTGATAATTCTTTAAAAAAGCCAAAAATAATTCAGCATTCTCTTCTAAACATAAGCGCCTCTAAAGAAGAGATAATATCTTAATTATTTAACATTACTGTACAATAAATTAAAAAATGTTAATTCGGACTTGTACAGCACAAGCGATCAATAATTAATCGATAAGGTGAATCAGTTTCCAGGATAAATGACTACATAATCATTACAAATTTAATATAAGCGTGAATGATTCTTATTGATAAACACTTCAATCAAACAGATGGTAAATGTGACCGATAACGATACACCGCCGACACAATACTATAGGAATTTTATGCAATAGATGTAAAAACTTTTTTAATCATTATTGTTTCGTCTTATTGACACTATTTAAAGAGCTTGTGATAATTAATTTTAAGCTTATTTAAAAAGCGCAAAATAAAATAGTTAATCTACAACAAACCAAAGTATGTTTGGTATGATGATGAAAATATCAAAATGTTATCCTAAGTGTAAAGAAATGGTGTTTGACGCTGGCCTGACGAGGCCTCCAAACTCAATCCCTCATTGTATTTAAGCTTTTATACAGGGTGTAACAGAGCTAGTCCACAATTCTTTACAAGAAGATTCCTGCCTTGATTATGAATCGAAAATGTTCAAGCAACCATGACCTAATATCAAAAGTTATGAAGTTATGCAATACGCAATATAAGTTTGCATTTTTTTACTTAAGTTTTTAAAAAACGTTGAAGTTTTTTTTTTTTTTTTTTTAAAAAAAAAATAGAGATGTGAACACGGAAATACGTGTCACATCAATATTCTTACTATTTTCAAACTAAGCTAAGCGCTTGTACTATGAAAATAGGACTAACTTGCTAGTCTGGAGTGAGGATCGAACCCGCAACCTTTGGATCACGAGGCCAGTGTCCTAACCACAAGACCATCAAGCTACTAAGTATCATTACATTAACTTATATATATATAAATATCATTACATTAACTTATATATATAAAAAATTCACTCTTTTCAATAAAAGTTAAATAAAATAAAAAAACCTGAAAAAATTCCAATTGGAATGGGAATATTTTTATCATTTTTTTAAACTTGTATTGAAGAGAATTAATTTTACACGTTAGATATAAGTTACTATTATGATAGTCCAACGTTTTGCAAAAAACAAGTCAGAAATATTGGAAAAAAAATGTAAACTTTGATGTCGCATATCTCCATAACCCTTGATATTAGGTCACGGTTGCTTGAATACTTTCGACTCATAATCAAGGCAGAAATCACCCTGTAAAATATTGTGGACTAGCTCTGTTGCACCCTGTATGTAACATCGATTTAAGCAAAGGTACAAAAAAGCGATCGAATAAGTTAATGAGTAAAAGGTACTTACCACAGACCACTAAAATATATAGACATGAATTAATGTAAACATCTCGATACACAGCCTACTGTCACGGCTGGTTCCAATATTTTTGAATTTTTTTTAAATTACTTGATTAAAATTAAATTTTGAAACAATTATGGTAATACTCTTAAAAAGTATAATGTCTTAGTAAATAAGTCGCGCGAAATTACAAGAAGACGTTTTTACTTGAATAGACTCAATTTGAATGGAAATTAAAAAAAAAAACAACATCTATTTTAAAAGTTTTTTGTTTAGTTTGGATTTAGTCAGCAAGAATAAATACTTTAAATACAAAATAAATGTGTCTTAAACACACGCGAGGAGGGTTATTGTTCCGCTGTGACTCCTCTCCCGAGGAAGGGGTTTAGTTTATCTTTGTACAATTTTATAGATTATTTAGAAAAATTACGATTAATACCTACGCGACGAGTAGCTTGTTGGTTTGGTGTTAAGACTCTAGCCTAGTGATTCGTTGGTTGACGGTTCGAGCTCCATTCCAGGAGATCAGCAAGTTCCTGTTTTCACAGCACAAACGTTTAGCTTAATTATAAAACAATTATTATAATTATTGATGTGACACGTATTCAGTGTCGGGAAAAGTAGGGAAAGGAAACTCCGAATGATTACGTAGAGCGATCAAACGGAAGAAGCAGCAAGACCTCGCCGAAGTCAAGAGGTGTTCTGAGCAGATCGGGACCCTCGACCGTGTAGAATATGAGCAAGGCAGAGAGAGAAATGGTCAGTCCTGCTGTACGGAGTGGAATCGTGGACCCTCAAGGTGAGTAGCATGAACCGGCTGGAGGCGTTCGAAATGTGGACACACCGGAGAATGCTCCGGATACCCTGGACGGATATGGTCAGCAACACAAGAGTTCTTCAAAGAGCTAGAGTGAATAGAGAGTTGCTGACAAATATCAAAATCCGAAAGGTATCGTATTTGGGTCATGTGCTCAGAGGAGAAAAATATGAATTGTTCCACCTGATTCTTATGGGCAAGATAGAGGGTCGTAGAGGTGTTGGAAGGAGAAAAATTTCCTGGCTCCGCAATATACGCGACTGGACGGGCATAAGAAGTGTTGGAGAGCTGTTTCGTGCTGCCCAGGACAGGGACGCTTTCTCTCGGGTGATAGTCAACGTCGGGGGGACCTGACATGACACCAAAAAAAGAAGAAGAGAGAGAAAGAGAGTCCAGTTAATTAACATCCGCTAAAAAGCAGAAAAAAAATATATAACCATGGATTCAAATCATTGTTACTGTTACCTGTGACCGGTATGAGGAAAGTAATCAATCTTACACACTTGATTCATTAGAACCACGTGAATGAATGAATGAAATATTATGTGCACACGATGCACCGCCAACACAATTCTCAGTAGACCATTTACACATTGTTATGCAAACCGCGTTGATCATGATTATGCTATCTTTCATGAACATATAAATATATATATTTCAACATGAGCCTGGGGCGAAGAATGAGCCACGGGAGGCGGGAAGATGATCGGTGATTAGCATATTTTAATGTTTAACAAAACGTTCTTTGTAGTCACGATCTTGATGCTGCACTTCGTGTGGGATTGGTACGGTGTTATGTTTTGTCATTCCTGAAAAACTGGACACTTACTGTGCAGTGTTGAGAAAGCCTAAGATGTTCCATATGTGGGTCTGCGGACTCAACCGAAAATTAAGTTGAAGTAAATGAGACACCGTACATAATAAAATAGGTGTAATCCGTCAAAAGTGATGGAACATTGGTTCGCTTTCTTTGCTAAGCCCTAGTATATATTATATATTTATAGCATCTTTTTGGTGGTCTAGGGAGAGGCGGCCGTAGCCGAATGCGTTAATCGGCCGGATCGGGTTTTGTGGCCCGGCTTCAAGCCCCATCTCCGGCCGTTTTTTAGCCGTGAATTCGAACGAAATTACGGACGTTACACGAAGTTACTGGGATAGACAAGCAGATAGACGGACGGACAGACAACGAAATTATTATGTTTGATATTATGAAAAATAATAATTAGCGTTACCGGGTTGTGTCTAAAACACCTGGTTAACAATATAAATAGACATACATAAAACAATAAATATTTATATTTATTTATTTAGGTAATGATATAATTTATCATAAACTAATATTAACCAGGCGTATATTCAATTCTATATAATAATTATATATTTTCGTATCCCGTGATGTGGCATCTGCATTCCTTCTTGAACATGATTAATATATCTCTGTTTCTTACTTTCTCTGGTAGTTTTGTTTATTTCTTTTCTTTCTATTCGGAATTCTCATTTCGTTTAAATTTCTTATATCATGTCCGTAAATATCTCTGTCAAATATTATTTTATTTTGAATAATTTTGGAATTCTATTATTTAAGATTTTATATGTGAAAATTATTGTGTTCAGGTTTAATTCTTGCGATGAGCCAATTCAAATCTGTTAAAAAATAGCATAACTATTTCTCCTCAGAATTATATTAATCGCTCTGTTTTGTTGAATTTCCAATTTCTTTATATCTCCTTATTGAACGACATGTGTTCCAATATCCAACAGACGTCTTGTAACCGCATGCTAGCTTTAAAATATCTTGTTATCTATATCCAACATTTAACTATTCTGTTTCAATTTAATCAGAAAATTTTCAATTATAAGAATGCGTAAACTCAAACGATTGGTATTTTTCATATTTCACTTAATGTCTTTGTACTACTATCTATTAGTCATTAACGACATGTTATTACACTGCATTTATAAAATTAAAAAAGACTATAAAATAACTCGTCATAAAAATGTAGGTATTTTATGATCAAGTAATTTTATTCTCATAAATCAGAGGATGTGTTATAAAAGTCACACCTTGTCATACAAAGAAAAATCAACAAAACCAAGGTCCTAGCACCGTAACCCATGACTTAAAATCCTCGAACAAAGGTTCGGCTGGCCATCTGAATCTCCCTTCCGGACAGCCGTAAACAAAGTCCAAATAGCTAATAGCCAATATGATCTCAAACATCAGTTTACGGATAACACCCGAAGAAATAGAAATGTTTCATGTTTTTGTTGGTTGACCTAAATCCTTTCGTATTAGGTTGACCTTTGGCGGGCGGATGGAATAAAATATATTTAATTATTTAATACGCGAACAGAATGATTCAATAATGTATTACCACAGCAGGATATCGCGCTGATGGTGTAGCCTTCGTTATGTTGGATGCAATAGCCCAAGAAATACACAAGAATTGTGAACCTATGAAGCAGCGAGTTGATTGACCATTGACCACTGATCACTGAACAAGCAGCCGTTCGGGGAGCCTTGCAGAATTTTCATTTTGCTGGAATATTCTGTTTTAATAGCGTTTGTAAATATAACTACGTAAAAAAATGTTTTAATATATTTTACAAAATTAAAAACGAAAGTGACAGCGTTGACCTTGGAACCCACGCACTCTATACTTGTGCAGTTATTTTCCATTTCGAATAACTTGTTAATTTACAATATTTTTAATTTTTACTTTTAATTTTGTTTTCTGTGTAGAGTATAACAAAGCTAGTCCACAGTACTTTACAGGTAGATTCCTGCTTACATTACGAGTCGAAAATATTTAAGCAACAATATTCATTAAATAGATATGGAGATAAGCGAATCAAAATTTGATTTTTTTTCTTCAATATTTTTAACTTATCTTCTTTTGTTAAATGTTGGACTACCATTAAAGTATATATAACTTAAATCGAATACAAAAAAATCATTCGCTTCAAAACAAGTCAAACAAAATGATTAAAACCTTGCAGAAATTTGAAAAATAGTTTTTTTGCGAGGTTCATATTATTTTGCTTGTACAAAAGCCAATAAATTTCTAAAATGGATAGATAGATCAATAACTTTAGTGCCAAATCAATCAACAATAGAAATCACATCTATTTTTTAAATTTTCGAAAGGAGGAAAAGTAGATTTCTTATTGAATAATGTGCCTTCAATATCTATAAGTGAGTAGTGTATACATCGAAAGATATAAAATAATACATCGGTTTCCTTTCAAATTTACATACAAAGAAAGCATTAGTTTATTATGACACACAGAGGCTCATTATATTTATTATTAATGGATTGCATTGAGGAATATTACACCCAACGAATTGTGGGAAACATTAAATATCAGTGTGATTAAGCATGTTTTACGATTTGTGTAGTATTATTAAGTACCTACATTTACATATTACGTAAATAAAAAATAAGATATAATAGTTTTGCATTCATTCACTGAATCAACATATCTATTACATTGTAATTAATGTATACATATTTATTTACGAGGAACAATATTAAAGAGATAAAACTTGAAAAAAGTTTGCATATGGAAACGATACCTGGCGCGTGCAGTGAGAACATAGAAGCATGCCTTTTACATAAACATATATCGGGGACAAATATCGAAATTAAATTTTTATCTGACAGAATATTATGAAATATTAAATTATTATCTATATATATATATAAAGAATTAAAATCTGAATTTTATGTTAATTAATTATCTTTATTTTACATATCTGACCTATTTTCCAACTAAAGTCGACGAAAAAATGGTCGAGCGATGCGTTTTTTACGAACGCTGCCTTAACGTTAAGAGATATTTAAATACTTTCTATACAGAAGTTGTAGAACTCAAAAAGTTCTATAAAAAAGACATATCTATATGTTGAGGTTTATGCACAAATGCATAAAATATGACTAAAACTTACTAAAAATCTACGCGTGCGAAGCCGCGGGCATAGCAAGTACTTAATAAAATAACAGCAGTAATTTGCCCGGAGGATGCATCGGGGTCCTGTGCGTCTCATGAATACTCGGAGTGACGGTTCGTGAGAGAACGTACCGCTGCAAAGTAGATATAAATATAATTAATTCTGCGTATGTAAGAAAATCCCAAGTCTTCCTTGGAACCGTTTGTAGTACGTTGACAGAGAACGATTGACAACTGATTTTTCGCCGGCTTATTCGACAACAGTGGACAACAGTTATATATCTCAGTTACCAATCATCGATACAATCAGATACAAATATCAAAAATGTGTAATCGGTTTAAATAACGACCCGACCATCACGAGTCGGTTCATATTGCATCAATAGCACACCAACGACCCCTAGCGTAGAAGGAAGGAACACACCTCCGCCTAGTGCATACAATCTGCGTCCGCGCAAGAAATTATCGTTACGTCCTTAACCCTCGCGACAACAAGGGACCCTCCTGATGACGCTGTGATAGCTCTCCAGCGAAACGTCGAGAATCTAATCATGCACATGCATAAATTATCAAATAAATGATTAATTGTCACCAAAAAAAAAGTTTTTATACATGTTCCAGTTAACGGATCGTGCAGTACTAAAATATAGGATAATATTATCATTAGAAGTGGGGTGACTATAGAAAATATCTAAACACTATACGAGTTCTGCATGGACACCGCAATATCCTGTGTTATTAATTACCGCTGGTGTTATCGGTCTGAGTCATAAAGAGTTATTTATATCAAACTTCACATTTCATGTGTGACACATGTCAATCTGCACATTTGAAATCAAGCGAACCAAAGTTAATAATAAAAACATGAGACATATGAACATGAGTTATAATGTCGAAGTAGGTATATGTAATTCAATTTACATCAACCACATTGATCACTTTGAAACTGACCGGTTTCAAAGCCGCTTTACCTTTAACAAGACAAAGTAATTACATAACTAAAGAAAATAATAACAGCACGGAGATGAAAATATGTAAGGTAAATACAAACATTTGATGACAACTCAAATTTTGTGGACAAGATTAGTGCCTATTGTGAACTTAAGTGAACTTAACTTAAAGTGTAAGTGAAGTGAGCAAGCCAACACTGTGATTCATTGTATGTCATATAGTGTAAGACATATTTGAAATTTAATAAATTGTATCTTCTCTACATTCACTTGGTTATTATTTGTAACTCAATGTTTTTCACGGTCCTTTGCATAACGATTACACGACACACATCAGTCGAGTGCATTAGGTAAACTGAACAATGAATTGTACGTAAATATATATTTTGGAAAAAAAATTGTGATATGATTATTACGAAATACATATTTCATTCTAATTTTGTACCAACTGGTAAAGTACAACATATTTCACAGTACTGACTGCACGCTGCTGCAACTTACAGAGTTCTATATGTTGCAGCGACGTATTTGTAAATATTCCTAACATACTGGTTAAGTGGGCACGACAAGAATAATCATAGACATATATATATATATATATAATATACTATCTATATATATATATATATATATATAATCGTATAGTAATATATAGTATATAAACGAAACCCGTGTTTCCTTATCCGCCAAGTTTTCTTCACAACCAGATACTACCACCCCCTGGTGGTTATAGTGGTTGATAGCCCTTAGTGTCCCATTTAAAATGTGCGAGTTTGGTGGAGGTGGCTGAGCGCGGGTGGGAGTGGGTGACGAAAATGTGCTTTCGCTTGCAATGCTTGCAGCACATTGTTTTGTTATGGGAAGGACGCAAATGATCGGATTGTTTCAAAATAGGCGCGACGACTATGTCAGTGAGTCTAGAAGGTTCCGGAAAAACCTGCTCTAGAAAGTTCTGGACGGAGAAGGTTCTAGAAAATTCCCGAAAGTTCTATAAAGTTCTAAACTGAGTGGCGGAATGTGTCGGTGTGTCTAGAAGGTTCCTGTACATTCAATAAATTTCTTTAAAGTTCTGAAGGAGCGTGTTCTAGAAGATTCGCGAAAGTTCTATGACGATCCAAACAGTGTACTGAAAATCTACGCGAGCGAAGCCGCGCGGGCACAGCTAGTATTTAAATATTGATTGATCTACTTATATTTTATTAATTACACCTACATGTTTCGGAAAAACCTTTCCATCGTCAGGGTGTTTTATAAATGCCAAAATATCAAAATAAATAACGTCTTTTGTTTTTCTAAATTATGTATTTGAATTTTTTTTTTAAATATTATTGCTAAAGTTCTTGATTACACACAATTATTGGAAAAAAATTAGAAATGGGCTAGTAGTTAAATTTAATTGATTTTTAATAATATTTTGTTTACTATTACATGCTTTACTAATTTCTAATGATTCTAAATTATTCAATTTTAGACCAAAATTATTTATGTGTAAAATAGAAAGTCCTAAATTTGTATCAAAACCGTGATCATTTTAAACATATAGGTGTATAAAATATAAGTAGATACATACAAATAATACAATCAATATTTAAAAATGTTAATCTACAATGTTGCTGAATCAATAAAAAAAAGAAATAATATTTCCTACTTTTCTGATATGAATTCTTATTTCCGATATTATAAATACAAACGGGAAGTCTTTCTCATTCACTTTTGATTACAAAATATTTCTAACAGTTTGAGAGTAATGTTACTGATAAGCGACATCAAATTGTGCATTTTTTTCAATATTTCTGACTTGTTTTCTGTAAACGTTGGACTTATTACTACGGCAAATTATATGAAATATTTAAAATTCATTCGCTTTAATACATGTCAAATAAAATGAGAAAAGGTTTACAAAAAAAATTCTAATTTCTGCAAGATTTTAATAATATTGTTTGACTTGCATCAAAACGAATAAATTTTTAATATTCGACATAAATTACTTTTATGATGACCACTAGACCAACAAGCTACTCTATAATTTTAATTTATCTGAACGTAATGTTCTGTTAAATTACAATTACCTATTAAAATTTCATTATAAAGGTTACATTCTAAATAATTCTTCTGTTTCTAATCTAAACCCATAACTTTGTACACCTTTTGAAATCTTCACTGTCCGCATCGGTATCGTCGATACTTTTTAATAAATATCGGTATCGGGATCGTATCGGCAAAAGTGCGTATCGATACATCCTTAAAAAAATGCAAAATTTGATGTCTCTTATCTCCGTAACTGTCGACATTTCATCCAAAGTGCATAGAATGATTTCTACAAAATTTTATTTCTACAGATTTATACAAAATTGAATGAGGAAGACTCCCCGATGTTTTTGCTACTAGCTATGAGATACCGTGTACATATTTGGGATACGTTTTTTCGGGACGTTATAAAGAAATATTTTTTTTAATGCCAATTAAAAATCACAGAATGAGTGGTGTGTGGACGAGCCATCTCTTGATCTCGAAGCGAAAAATCTCTTCCATCGCGGTCGTGAAGAATTGGTGTAATAATTTACATTGAAAAAGGAACAGGGTCACGTGCCCCGCCCCTCGAGAGAGAACGGACCAATCAGGGCCATTACTCATTCTTGTGTAGTGTCTAATATCATAACATGACCGCGATACCGTGTCACGCGATAACTCTTATTAACCCTCCCGTTCCCGAACGGGGCACAACACAACCCCAGAAATCTCAATTTTAAAACTATTTAATTATTATAAATGATATTGAGTTGGTATTCTTTGTAATTCTCACAAATATCATAAAGAATACAACACCCAAAGAAAAAAATGATTATGTGTAGTAGTAATACAGGCAAGAGTAGAAAAATTATGTTTTTCCATAGTAATCAGGAATTTTATTTTGTTTATTTGTTTATTTCTATTTAATTTAAATATAAAAATTTTGGTTAGACTGTGCCTGTCTTACTAAAAATATATGTGTTGAGACAGGCATAGTTTACAATGGTATGTACATAGGTACAAATATAGAATATAGATACATATATAGTAAAATAATTATTTGTATTTGATGAAGTATTGTATATTAAAGTAACATCATAAAAAATATATCATGTATACGCGGTTATAGTGTGTGTTAGTGTGTTTAAGTAAGTGTGCCTATTTTATCTCTCCCCTTGTTTCGGATCCACTGTTTTATTTCGTATTTTATGTTAGGGTTGTAAATTGTGGTTAGCCCGGATTGCTTCAATTCATCAAGCGTACAATTAAGTAATTTTGGTCTAAAATTGTTACAGCTCCTTTGTCCATACATGGTCTATGTCTATAACCTCGTGATTTGTAGATTGAGTTTGTTTGACCGTGTGGTAATTATTGTTTGAGTTGGTTTAAACTGTGTATTTTTGTGTTTGTATGTGTATTTAGGAGTAATATTCGTATAAATTTGTTTTATATCGAGTCATTCTGATTGGACAGCTTCCGTCGGCGGGACGCTTGTGAGTGATAAGACGTCAAAATATTACAGTTTCTTATAAAATGACGACAAATTTAGCAGAATTTTATTCGCATTGTATAAGAAACGTAATTAAAAATTATTATATATTATTTTCAAACCATTACACTTCATTAAAACGCAAATTTTACTGGGGTCACGGTGTACCCCGCTACGGCCCCCGATCCTATTTCGATATTCCGGTACCCGAAGGTTAAACAAACTACAAATAATCTATCAATGCAGGTGACGTTAACGACAGTTATTATTTATATGTCCTAAAATAGCGGATCGTGTAGTGATTTTTAAAATATGAATATACATATAATGCAAAAACGTCCTTGCTCGCGCCTCCCCCTTCAAATATGTTATATAAACTCAAGTAAAAGTGAAAAAAATATAGTAAATTATAAAATTATAGAAATGAACATACCTTCATTTAAAATTTTGTTAAAAGTGATGCATTTGTATTCCTCCCTTTCTCCGTGAGCTGTACACATAACACACACACACACACACGCACACACGAAATGCCAACTTTTTTGATTAATCGAAACAGTTAAATACAGTTAAAACGGGATACTTCGTATCGCCCTATGAGAGTCCACCATTCAATAACTTCGCCAGATGTGAATAGCAATTGGATAATTCATTTTCCGTATTCCTGCATCTATCCGGCTTCGTTTCTTTATGGCTAATACCAAGCATGCCCATCCTAAGTGATTTTTGGATTCAGTCATTTAACATTTCGATTTTTATCTCGAATATAATTATGATTTAAGTTATTAGTTTGTTTTCCCAAAATCGCAGGAATTCGAGATACCGTACTGGTGACCATAACGCGTCATGCGATCCAATCTACACCGCCCGGGATAAGCGACTAGTAAACATATTTTCATTTAAGACAGTCGAATTAGTCGAATAAGCCGTGCATACGAGGCATATTGTTTCGTTTTGTTGATATTATTTATACTCGTAAACACCAACACAATGAAACAATATGCGTCGCACGCACGGCTTACTAATTCGATTGTTTTTCTTTACCAGACGTGAATAATGTAGCAACATTCTCGACGTGTGACTATTTTATTTAGATAACAGGAAAGAGAAAAAGCTACTGTGTTTGGCACCCTAGAAGAGAATAAACTGATCTACCATCTAGCTTCAATTATGAGGTTAAAAGGATCATTATAACGAGTTATCGTTATCCCAGCACAAAATACATAGACAGGATGTACGAAAAAATTTCTAAAAAAATTGTCAAAATATCTGTCAAATGTTAATATTTCTGAAACATGAAGATTATTCAATAAATAGTGGTTCAATATAAAATATTTTTTTAAACATAAACAAACCATTATTTTGACATTAACAGGAGTTCAGAAATTTAACAACCAAAAAACAGAGGATTACAGTCTAAATAGAAATTTTAGAAAAAAGAAAAAGTTTTAATAGCAAATGAAATATTATAAATAAACAAAATTTTTTGCATGTTTTAAATTTGTTATTTCAATAGTACCTAATTGGTTATTCAAGTCCTATATATTTATTTTCAACGTACGTTATATCCAGATGAGAGGACCATGGGTCTCGTAACATGTCGATTATTAAAAAAATTGTGGTTTTATAGTGTCTTCTTTTTTTAATATAAACTATCAGTAACCCGTCAAAACCGTAACCCGGAACATCGGTTCGCGTCTTTGCTAAGCTCTAGTATTTATTTATAGCTTATTTTTGGCACGTTCACGGAGAGGCGACCGTAGCACCATGCGTATAGCGGCAGGTTCAGGTTTGGTGGCCCGGGGTTCAAGCCCCATCTCCGACCGTTTTTTATCCATGAATTCGAACGTAATTACTGACGTTACACGAAGTTACGGGGACAGACAGACGGACGGACAGGCAGACAACAAAATTATTATTTGTTTGATAATGTTACCATAAAGTTACTTCGCTATTATCATATGAAATAATTTTTAATTAATTAATTCCATGCTAGGAGTTATGTATGGGAACAAAACTATTTAAAGATATGACTCTAAATATAATTGTATGCACAAAACTCAATGAAGGCTGGTACCCTCCGGTTTTAAGTTTACTGAATAAATCAATGAAAAGTCATATGACTTTTGTGGGGCTGTGGTCTACCTGTACATAACGATCAGTCGCGTATCAATATGAATCCATTTGACCTTGCATTTAGTGTTGATACTAGGTCACGCTCAGGGGACGCGGGACTCGTCACCGCGAGGTAACACATGGCGAGCGGGTGGCGAGACTCCGAGACTACAGGAATACTCAAAAGCGTTGTCACAACTGTAATTCCTTGAGGTTGTTTTCTCTTTGCGGTGTTCTGTCTAATTAAAGAAATAAACATAAAGAGAGGCGATTTATTTGCGCAAGCGGTCACGATGGAGCGGTATTGCTGATTTTATTTTATTTTTTCTTCAATAATAACTTTGTGGCACCATTTTATATGATTAAAATTAAAACAATCAACTTTTTTTAAACCACTATTAATTGGTGGTTTAATAATAATTTGTGGTTTTAACAAAGTTAACTGATCAGTTAAATATGTTAATTAATAACCAATAATGATTAGTAGTTTAAACAAAGATAATTGTTTCAATTTAAATCATACTAAAATAAAATAGACTGCATGTCGATGATAATTTAGATATGTCTGATGTCTAACAATAAAACAAGTCGCATGATCTATACTAATATATAAAGAGGTAAAGTTTGTAAGTTTGGATGTAGGAGGTAATCTCCGAAACTACTCATCCGATTTTAAAAATTCTTTCATCAATATTTAGAAAGACTTTAAGGGTGGACATAGGCTATATATCATCCCGTTAAATAAAAGGGCTTTTCGTGGTGACCTATTTTACAACTAAAGTCGATGAAAAAATGGTCCAGCGATGCGTTTTTTACGAACGCTGTCTTAACAGCAAAAGATATTTAAATACTTTCTATAGAGGAAGTTGTTGAACTCGAAAATTTCTATAAAAATGTCGGCGACGACATATATCAATACTTTAAGGTTAATACACAATTTTTTTTTAAAATAGAGATGCGAACACGGAATACGTGTCACAACAATATTCTTACTATTTTTAAACTAAGCTTGTGCTATGAAAATAGGACTAACTTGCCAGTCTGGAGTGAGATTCGAACCCGTGACCTTTGGATCATGAGGCGAGAGTCCTAACCACAAGACCAACAAGCTACTCTTGATAATAATAATAATAATAATAATAATAATAATAATGTTTATTCCAGCGTAACCAGGTTGTAAATGCAAGACCTGGTCCGTCATAAAATCACAAGTTACATGTTATAAGTTATAATGAAACATAATGTACATACAGAGAAAATATATAAAAAAGAGAAAGAATAAGAAAAATGAAAAAGAAGAGCTATTAAATAATGAAAATAAAATATACCATAAAAATAAGACAATGAATGTACACATACACATAACTATGCCTAAATGTAACCGAACATCTACGCGTGCGAACCCGCGCGGGCACAGCTATTATGTATTAAAAAGAAATAAATATAACAGCATATTTCATGTAGGTATTATTAACATGTCGGCAATATAACAGTAGTCATCAGATATATAAAAGACGCATACGTATGCGAATGATTTGGATTATAAATATGAGCGCGATAAATGTTGCGCAATTTGACACCGAACATGAGAGTCCTGCGACGACACCGCAATATCCTGTCATGTTTATGTTGGCTTATATCACACATGGCATGTGCAGATATTTATATCCCACTTCAGAACAAAATGTGTCATTCTTCTGGTGCAAAAAACAAACGAGCGTATCTACGAAATCGGATATCGCAAATGGCTTAAAATGACTAACGGATCGCGACTATGCGCCAGATTATTTATTCCTTGTGATCTCATTTGGAGAGAATAAAAAGATGATTAGTCATTTGATTTTTACGTTCAAATCATTTGCAAATTTTATTGATTATTTCGGTATCGACGAAGAGATATCAATAATCTCAATTATGAAGCGGAAAATCTGTATGTGGACACCAGCGTTCTGGTGGCGTAATATTTGCACAGCTTGTTCTGTCTGAAATTTCTAGGACAACGTGACAATTTTCAGATCGCTAGCATTTGTATCGTGAGGTATGAAGCTTTGAAATATCCAAGTACCTACTTAAATAAAATAAAATAGGAATATTTAAAGAAAATTTAGAAAAAATAGTAGGTACATTGAAAGAAAAAATATGAGAATGTGTTAAGACTCTCTTTAAATAAAAGCTTTTCGATGACTTGAACATTTATTTTCAGTTCTTTTCAGTGAAATATTATAGGTATACATAATTAATAAAATATACATAATAAAATATAATATTCTAAAATGATAAAAATCTTCCAATTCCAATTGGAAAACACCCCAATTGGATTTTTTTTAGTGTTTTATTATTTTATTTGACTTTCACTGAAACGAATAAATTTTTCGTAATCGATAGAAGTTACAATAATGATACTTCAACGTTTTGTAAAAAATATGTCAGAAATATAGAAAAAATGCAAACTTTGATATTGCACAACTCCATAACTGTTGATATGGGTCATGGTTAGTTGAATATTTTCGACTCATAATCAAGGCAGGAATCTACCTGTAAAGTATTGTGGACTAGCTCTGTTACACCCTGTACAAGAATCTAAATCTCGAGCGAAGCAGGGTAGTAAAACTATTATTTCATAATTTGGTAACTTTATGTAAATACTTTAATAGACAATACAAAGAAAATACAAATTTCAATTAAAATATATGACCAAATAGAGTATATCTATCAAAATGGCATTCTCTATCCTCTAATAAGGAACCTCTAAGTAGGCAAAAGTGAAAGGTAATTGTTAAATTATATCTAAACAATGATTAATATACAAGCAAACATTAATAATCAAAAACCTTTGAAAATAGTAATAACGATAAAAAAGACAAGAAAAATAAATAAATAAAAAATATTTAAAAATATAAATTATTTAATAAACCTTATTATATTATTCGTAGCTTCCCACACTTAAACACGAGGTATCACTCCGGTAGTTCTCATCTATCTTACTCGAAATTTTACAGGAAAAGCATTTGCATACGTTTGTCAATTTAGCACTTCATTAGGCTCGTTCACCGGGTAGAGTGTCGTTCTGTTCCTCTTGCACCCACGACCTAACCACTCGAAATTGGAGTATCTAGTCAAATAAGAAAGAGAAAGAAAACTAATCTTTTGTTACAGGGAAGTGGATCATATATATTATATTATATCAGACCAATCGCAATTTGAATACACTCTGGTCACCTAGGATGGCACAGCTGATAGTACCTTGGACTCTGATTCCTTTCCTGCTGACAAATGATTAAAAAATAATCGTACAAATCGTATTTTATATCGTACATAACGTTAAAGAATTGCGCAAAAATTTCAAGGTTAATCTCAAAATTCAAATATCACTTTTGAAATCGGAAATTTCGAATGAATCTAGAATTTAGTATATTTTAAATTAGTAATACTCAGTGACTGCATTCAAAACATTTTGATTTTTTGGATATTGTTGCCTTTCCTTTTATACCACACTTATGAGCTATTTTACCAAGTTACCTATATCGTTCGAACGAACGGTCTTTAAGATCAGTTTTTTGGAGATCGATTGATACATATCCATCTAAACGGGTATTACCCACGTCTACGTAAGCTCAAGATCCTCCACAATCATCCTTAAAACACAATCTTTTAATCGGTTGATTAAAAAAATACTGATTTCAGTTGGTCCCAAATGGCTCCAGATTATTATCTCTGAGAAAGTATATATACCTCCTGTTTATTAATTCATTTGTATCTATAACAACATATATTTTTTAAAGTAAATATTGAAAGATTAGATAACATTGTCTATGGTAGTAGGAATTTTTAATTGTGGTCAAAATAAAAGATAAAAATATTTAGATTTGATAGGTTCGTGTAAAACAACAGTTCAATTTTTCCTTCATCTGTTGTTTATGGAACCTAGTAAAACTTTAAAAGATTGCAGCAAAGTCCTACGTAATTGAAAAATATCTCTGAAAAAATAATATAGCGTGGTCCAGTTTGCAATACGCGCGTAAACGCAACGTTTAGCTCCAAATCCGGCAAATGATCATTACCAAACAGAAAAGTCTTTTCTTTGATATGCTATATCGCTAAATCAATTTACAAATCACATGCTTTGTAAATTTATTATATTTTTAATCATTTATTGCATCCAAATACTTTTCAATCCGTTTTCGTAGGACTATTTATTTAATATACAGGGTGTCCCGTATCTCGACGTCAAGCCGAAATCGGATGATAAAGTCATAATAGTTATCAGAAAAATATTAAAAAATAAAAAATTTATTAATTTAAAAAATAATAAAAAAACAGCCAGTTAAAACTGAGCAAAGTATTGATTTTGAATACTTGGTTTGATCCAAAATTGACATTTTCTTCCAAGCTGAAGCAATTGGCTTTGAATTTTGGACAAAAGTTTACAGAAGCATTATTCAGAATTACATAATAATAAAAAAATGAAGAAAAATAAAGATTTGTAGCAACAGGAGTAAAAAGACCGTCACGGGTGTATATTTTTTTGATTTTTTTTAAATGCTTATAATTTTTAAAACACATGACTTAAAACACACGATTTCGGCGTGATGTCGAGATACGGGACACCCGTATATTGTTGTACAATCACCAAATTTTATTGCTGCTTTCTTATAAAAATGTTAAAATTTTATATTATTAAAATATTAAATTGATACTATATTATTCAATATTTTATTTATCATAAATGAAGAGTATAAAAGCAAAGACAGCAATATCCCACTCAGGTGTTTCTGAGATAAAAACGAAAAAACGACACTGCTCAAGCAAATTTCTCCGGAATCTATGAAACTAATATCTTATTCGAAATAATTTTTAAAAACAATTTGTTTCCTTTATGTTTGCTATCATATACTGGACACTGAGTTTACACATTTACGTTGAGTGGATGACTTTATACTATTAAATCATTTTCGACATGATTTAGTTTTTATTTCGATTAAAAAAAAACACGTCACTCAAATTGAATTAATAATCATGTCACTCACAGGCAAGATCCGGAGAAATAGCTGAAGAATATTATGCTGTTTAAAATAACATATTTAATATTTGGATACTTGGGTAATGTTAAAAAATCGATTACGAATGTATGCAAAGAAAGCGCATAAAAGCATGTCTTGAAAATTTTTGATTTACTTGTTTTAAATACACTCGTACATCGGCAAAACTGTGTATTCCAAATAATAGTTTCGAATATGTATCACTAGTTAATAAACAAACATGTCTCACAGTAATAAACAAAATGTTTATTTCTAGTGTAACATTTAAAGAGAATCACGCACATTGGAGGTACAACGACAATATGTAGTATCTTTTGGCTATTACCATGAAACGTTACATTTCCACAACATAAAATCTCTGGAACACCGAAGAGCACGTGCTGCTCTAATATTATTATATTATTTAAACTACTGAGAGGATATCTCAACTCTCCCATTCAACTGGACTTAATCTCCTTTCATGTTACCTGAAGATGAACCCGACAGAACGTGCTCTTCCATATTCCGAGAAATAGAACATCGCATACACAAAATGCATTTCTATTTCGCTCACTAATTGCGTCGATATTGACCTCTTCAATATTTGTCTCACCGCATTTAAAAGAGTGCTTTAGATTATATCGACTTTGGCCAATCACTTGCTGCATCTAATCTTCTCTTCCTCCACCTCTACTCTGATTCCTACCTCCTCACCCTTTCCCTCGCTATTCCCGTGTTATTATCAAAACTCATTAACTTTAATATTGTTTGTTTCTAATTTCCTCAATTATTACCATTTTTTACCTTAATAGTGCTTGTTGATTACTATAATATACTCTCTTAGCTTTTAAATATTCTCTTAGGTAACATAGGATTTAATTTACTACGCCTTAAACATCTGTGAATCTTTGTAATTGGTTTATGCAATGTACTGTGCTCTAACATTTTAATGATTAAAACTGTTAAGATTCCTTAATTAAATAAATAAATAAAGAAGTACATAAATATGCGTGCAGTGTGTATTGAAAAAGCGCTAACGTATGTGTGCAGACGGAACGATATTTATCTTTCCTTGTAACAATACAAACATGGCCTTTGTTGTCGGCTTTAACAGCGCCGCGATACTATCGCAGACAGTTAAAAATATATAAAAAATGAATTCACTAAAGTTCAAAAAGCTCAGACGTAAATAGCGGGACAATAACGTTTAACCAGATGTTGCGTACGAGACGACGTTATGTTGAGCGAAATGCGTCATGTTATTACACGTAAATGTAAATATGTTTCGTTCACAATTCAATTTTTCAAGAACACAATTACCGGATTTTTGTCCCCAGAGGGATCGTCATTAATTGGACGTAGTAACGCCAAAATAATCTAATCCACAAGATGATCAAAAATTACTTAAGTGCACCAAACTGATGCAAAATATCGACACTATCGATATGTATAAAAGATCCAGGCAAAAAACAAATGTTTATAATTTTTATCACCCTTTCAACCAACTCACATGTACGGTGGGTTCATCATAAACAATCGATAAATTTACACATATCTCGGAAAATACGCCTACTATACTGTTAACAATAAAAAAGTATTAATATTCTTCACAAAAATTTAAATAAAAAAAAAAGATTTTATTATTAGTTTATATCTACTTATATCACCTACATGTTTCGGAAAAACCTTTCCATCGTCAGGGTGTTTTAATATTTACACCTTCATGTTTTTTTCCGAAACATATAGGTGTAATTAATAAATATAAGTAGATACAAACAAATAATACAATCAAATTTTTTTAAATGTCAATCTAAAAAGTTGCTCAAGCAATAGAAAAATAAAATTTCAATTAATTTTAAAACGAATGCCAATGAAGAAATATCTTATAAACGTCAATCGCCACCATCTCTAAAATGACTAGTGTGAATTTAATCATTTTCGCTTAACTGCGTCCAATTAAAATATATTATACCTACATGGGAAATTACGTATGGAAGTCTTTTGGTATTAATAGAACTTTGTGCCTATCATATGGCTGGCTTAAATGTTAATTTAAGTGGTTGGCGGTAGATAAAATTTCTAAAATAATGAACACACCCAGTTAACGGCAAAGACACTTCATAGGGGTGAAAAGTAAAAGAGGTTGGGCCTGTAGCTAAACGCATCACAAAAATATAAAGCCTGAGAAAATCACATCGATGAGTAAATATCGAATCCAGAAGCCAGAGTCTCTCGGTCTCGCCGTCTGCGAGGACCGCCAGTTGTGTTTATTGACCTGAATGTATATTTTTAGAGTTACGAAATGAAATGCAGCCCGTTACAAGCTGTGCGAAGTGAGCAATTGTTTTATGTCCTTACACGGTCCATTCACCAGAGGCCGGTCTGGTTTCGGGCAGGTCCTGATGCAACACGCAGCTGGTGGCGCGGCTCTCCTTTAACAGTTGCCCGGACGATCCATCACGGCTTCCACCGCGGACTTTTAAATTCAGAAAGGCTGCTGGCGTATTTAATTGGATGAATCTATTGGAGTACATAAGTTTTACAATAAAAATAAATACTGGATTGACACGTAACGGATATATACAGGGTGTCTAAGTAAAAAAAATTAAAAATTCGTGGGTATCTTCTTCATTCAATTTTGAATTGAAAGGGTTCTGAATATTTTGAGTATGTTCAAATTTTTCAGAACAGTACTGGATTTTTGTCACAGGGACATCATTAATCAATTAATGTATATTATAGATGTCTCACAGAGACGAAACTGTACGATAGGTCGTAAACCCTATGTACACGCAAAGACTTCTACACCTACTTTCCCACAAAAATGCAATTTCGTCTCTGTGAGACATCTATAATATACATTGATTGAAAGTATTCTTTACGCTTCGGTTGAAATGTCAAAACTAAAGTGAAAACAATACTTTCAGGCCGTGGGATACCCAAGATAAAATATTAAAATAAGTCATAAAACTAAACTTATCCACTCGGTATCATATAGAGGATTTTTATAATAAATTTCTTATCAACATTGAAATAAAAAAAAAGAATAACACGTATTACAATAATACCTGAATATTTGTTTCTCGATAAATTGAATACATTATATAATTCAAACATATAAAAAAATAATATTTGCATCTCACTAAGACTATGTATCAGGTTTATAAATGACCTGTTGCTGGACTATATTTTAAAAAATAAAATAAATTTATTACAGTTACATACTAAACAAAAAATTGTTGCGCTATACACCACAGCGGTAAAAATGCTATAGAAATGTTTGAGGACTATTTACATTTATAATTAGTATAAATTGTGTGGTTTTCGAATTCCAAGTACATAGTTGTTATTTTTTAGAAAACGGCGATGTTCTTTAGTCCTTGTATTTAAGTTTCTTCGCCTTCGCGGTTTGGCCTACATATTTTTTATCGCATTTTCCTCAAGTTATTTGATATATCCCGCTTTTTTCCAAGACACCCATATTGTTTTTGAGTTTAGAAAAATTTTACCAATATTTTTAATTGTGTAAAATACGGGTCAAATGTGAGTAAGGAAATGTCTATTTATTCATTCAGAAATAAGACAGACAAAAATTAGTGAATGTATGTATAAGAGCATGAATAATCAGAATCGAACATGTTAACCTCTGTCCTAATATTTCATTTAGAAACAAATTTGAAATATATATATAAAAATAACAAGAACAAATAAAAAAATAAAGACAAGAACAGTAACAATGGAATCGAAAAAATGAATAAAATAATGAAATAAAATTATATAATAACATAACGAACTAAGTAACAGTAAGTAATAAGCAGACATTAAAAGGTACACAAGTGAAACTTCATTTAAATTTTGTGTCGTAGAATAATAATTCACTAGGGTTCTTATTTCACATGATATATATCAATATCGGTGAACAAGTTGTTGTAAGCTCGGCACATTCCCACTATGGGTGAGCGTAAACCGGAATTGGTGCGAGCTACAGGAATGCGAAAGAGAATAATAATAATTAACTTGTAATTTTGTAACCTTCATTAATTAACAAGATATGTTATAATTTCAAAACATTGAGAATATGATGTTATATAATCATATTCCTACTGCATACAAGTTTTACAAATCTCATTTATTCCTTATTTTAATTATATTTACTGTTTTCTTGTATCTGCTAAATTTCATGCTCGACTTTACATTTGGAATCATTTTTGTTACCAATACAACGAATAAAAATGTCTTGTTACATATAATATGATGACTGTAAAATATAGATTAGCGATTAGGTATAAATTACCAAGGTATAAATTAACACTCTTCATACTACTATTTTTCTTTTACTTTTAACTATAATAAAAAATAATTACAAATATTTTCATTTTTGAAATTTGTTTGTTGACCTAGTGGTTATGACACTTACCTACTTGCCTAGTGATCAGCAAATTAGTCATATTTTTAATAGCACAGACCTTAAGCTTGTAGTAAAGCTAAAAATACCAAGAATATTAATGGGACATATATTCCATGTAGCTATGCATCAATATTTTCCTTTTAAGTTAATTTAAAAAAATGTATGTTAAAAATGACTCGCAGTTAACGCAATATTATTATAAATTGGCGAGAAAGAGCCCAGATTCGACCTTAAGGCTACATGGTAATACATATTGTTAATATTTCATTTTTATTTTATTGAATTTTTTAATTATATTATACACAGTAAAGTATGTTGACGACAAATATGTGTATATAACGAAATACAAAATGTCTTCGAATTCAAATAAAACTCAAAATATTGGAACGAACTGGATCTTACGTTTATTTCATTTATGAACTCACAGGTTAAATATTATGCAATTACAACATAACCTGTACGACAGAGTAACAATGAAATAAAAAGGTCTTTAATTCGACGACACAACCTTTAAAAAAACATTTTGATCGAATTAAATCTTACAGAGATAATGTTTTACAACTACAAGCAAGAAACGCGTAAGATATTAATGATATATTTTATATACTCAAATGAAGTGATATCTATAAATAACAAATTAGTCATTGATTTGAATTAATTATCACATATTAATTAGTTCGGACATTATGTACTCAAATTAAAACGAGATACTGATCCATTTTCGCTTAAAATATGTTACTTACTAGAAAAAACCTGTCAATAATGAAGAGAAAATAATCATTTTGTAGCTCCTTATTACGTTACACATGCATTCACATGATAGAATTGACCGATTATTTAGCTTGTTTTCTATTGTCATATGACTCTTTGTATTATGTTGCTGTGCGACACGAAAAACGAACTATAAGTAAATTATAAATTAATAATAACATAAATATAAATTAATTATAATAATAATAAATAAATAATAATAATAACATAAATTAATAATAATAGCCGTCCGTCCATAATTTCTTAGATATAGATATATTATTATATAAGTTTATAATTTAAGTATAATTTGTGTCTATGGTAAGTACAAATAAGTTACTCTACATTTCCAAGGCGCCATAATAATAATAATAATAATAAATTATGCAGGAAAGAATTTCGAAATAATGAACTGATATCGGGATAATGTTATCAGTAGCGGTTGTGTAGGAGTAGGATAATTTAATAATAGGGTTTATACATAAAACGTAAAGGATATTTTTATTATTTAACCTTGTTTTCCTGTATCATTTTTCAACGAAAAAATTATTTGAAAACCGGGAATATCATTACCATAGACATTAAATCAGATTGCTCAGTTAACATTCTCAAAATATCTATCTGAATAATAACAATTTCGTTGTCTGTCTATTCGTCTGTCCGTCCGTCGTCACTTCGTGTAAAGTCCATAACTTCTTTACAGTAAAAAAACTTTTTGTCTTCTTTTTTTCTTTTCTTTTTTCTTCTTTTTTATATAAATAAATAAATACTTATTTTTTTGCGCGAATCGATTGTCAAAATTAGAATCTCTCGCCGTTTGTTTTTTTATTTATAATAAAAAAATAATATCAAAGACATTGCTGTTTATTTTGATACGATCAGTATCAACTATAATAGTACATATATATAAAATAAATAGTATTTTGTTACATACAATAAATAGTATATATATACATACCCAATATCATCTTTTAAGTGGCACATTGTGTCTTTCTTAAGAAACCTCTCTCAATACTCGAATTACGACGAATTTTATAGGTAATAGAAGGGGAAAGATCTATGGGGAAGGGTCACTGAAGTGTCGCTCCAGAACAATCGTGAAATACGTCTTTCCAAGCCAGCAGTTCAGCACGAATTTTAATCTGTATTATGACATTTTTGCTCGCTTCTCTCTTCTCTCGCATCTCTCAAATCTCATAATTCTACCGGTAAATGGACGGTATGGGAAAATATTATGTTCCAATGTGTTTAGGTGGGGTATAATAATGTGTGTAAAATTTTTATTTACTTTTACTTTTATTTTTTCCAATATGTTGAGCCAGGTAATCTATTGCTGCCATCTCTGTCTAGGCTGTTGGGTATTTTGTATATTTTAATCGCTACTCTACGTGACCGTTGCCGTTTTACATGTAGGGTATCAATTGTGGATGCTCCGTCAAAATCGATCTGATTCTTCTGTCATAGCTTGCTGTGCCAGAGATATCTGTTTGTTAATGGCAAGTGTACCGTGGCGATATCGACTCATAATATAGGCAGCAATCGACCTGTAAAATATTGTATACTAGCTGTGTTACACCCGTATATAGAACGTGTTGATTGTCTCCCAAAGAAATCCTAACATAACGTTTTCTCTAGATAATGTGTGCCATCGTTAATGATTTGCCTCAAAAGCCACGGCAGAAACATAGTTGTATGAGGGGAATATAAATCTCGATATTTGTTTGAAATGGTGACTGAGACGTTTGATAATGATTATCTGGCAAACAGCGGCAGCTTTACCATTGATAACTGATTTTAAAAACGTTTTAGAAACATTTTATCAAAAGTAAATTCATTTTAAATTAGTATTTTAATATCACCTATTGCATAGTAGTAATTTTTTTTTATAGCCCTTATATATATATATATATAAGAACCAATAATTTTTATTATTATTTTTACAGACATTGGTGATTACGATACACCTATATCGTGCCAGTATGAGTAATTCTATAACGATATTCGGTCTTTATACTGACTGGAAAATAAAACTGCTTAATCCACATATTGCCGTAAGTGGCGATCCATTTACTTTCTATCAACTTGTCAAACCGGTGTTATAATCATTCTTGTATTTTACCAGTCGCCTGACATAATTATCAAACCAAATAACAATGTAATTATTACTTTATTTTAAAATAAGTTAAAATATCATTTAAAATATTCATATTATGATGTTAGGTACTTGCTTGTAAGTACTTGTATTGTGTATCAAATATTCTTTATTATCGGATGCAAGTATCACGGTAAAAGCTGCCATGAACAACGCAGTCAATTAAATTTCAGACCAAATAAACGGAAATTTAATACAAACATCAATTATTTAGTCTTTTAACGATTCGTTAGTCAAATTTTTCGAGGGTCCTTACTTACGGTTGGACCACTAGTTAACTAGTTAGTTAAATGGTATGAAAGTTTGACTTATTCATTTTGTTTCATCATTATAAATGTGTATTCATGTTGTTTGTGTAAAATTTAATATACATATTATTATATACAAATGCTAAAAAAGTATTTTTTGGGTTATATTTCGTTTTACAGCTCTAAAACCATAGACAAGAGTAGTAAAATATTGCGATATTATAGACGGTTAAAAAAGTTTTATAATAAGAGTGTTGGTAATATTTACTAACGATCGGCCATGCGTTAGTTAATTGTAGAAATGCTAACGGATATTTGGTCTTTTGTTTATAAGATTGGGCCTCAAGAGAAGTCAGGGTGGGAATTCTTAACAAATATATAGAAGAACCCTGCTTCGGAAAACCCCTTCAGAGATATGGAACAGATCAATATCAGAAGTGAAAGAAACAGGCATAACGATCGGCAGGTTGCTCCTGTATATTGGAATGTAAAACAATCAATGTTAACGCTGTTTTGGGTAATTATCAGAACATTCAAACCAATATTCCACACAATTTCAGGATTGATCATTGATCATACAGCGAGCGCAACGAACGATAAAAATGCATAATCAAATATATACATTCAAAAACAGATTTAGTTTTCTAAATGAAACACACGTGTCTTAGTGTGTTTTCATCTAGAAACTAAATCTATTAAACAACAGCTTGTATGTTATCTACAATAATATTGCAAACCAGTTTGTGTTTCGCTAGATTTGGCACAACGTGTGCCTGTGGTTAGTTAGAATAGCTCTCATTGGGTGTTCTATTTCGGGAACAATTTACATAATAATTTTAATATACGATCGCTTTACTTTGAGGTCAGTTTTTATTTGTCACCAATTTGCTGGACGCTACGCCGTCCGTGATATTCGAGGCGATCAGTAATAAATATGGCATTCAATATAATTATGGCTACGCCATAGGAGCGCAGTGTTGATCTGCATTTAATTTAGCAATTTTGTCTGACGAAAGAATTTACACGTTTACAATTTATTCATTATAACACATAAATTACGTTAATATGTACATATGCTATAATATAAATACAATATACATCAATTTATATTCTATCTAAAATAAACATAACACAAATTTTCGACATTTTATTTAAAATTTAGATAACTTGATTATTTTATTCCTCTGTAAACAAAATGCAGTAATTGTATTTTTAGAATATGCATATAAAAATATTATTAAATTATAAACTGGTCTATAAAAGGAGTTAAAAGATGAAAATAATAATTTTCAGATATATTCTAGTGTATATGTTAAATAATTCAGAAGAATATCATATACACCTACCTATATTAAAAAGAATATTGCTAAATACTCCACATTAAGAGTATAGAGATATCATTACCAGCGGCGATATATATATATGTCATGAAATTACTAATTTTCGACCATAGAGAGCTAAAGCATAGTCCCTTAAAATATTTGAAAGGCAGATATACGTTAATATATACGTATGCTATAGTGTAAACACAATTCATAAAAATAACATAAATATGCAACTTTCAAAAAAATTTAAAATGTGTGGATGTTCTTACGGTGGAACGAACGTTGCATTGTATAAAGTGATCACTTGAGCCAGCTAATGAAGGTTATAAGTTATAAGCCCCATGGCTACCCTATAAAGGCTGCCATACATGCTTTCTACATAAAATGGCACCATCTCTGTGAGAATTCTATAGTTTATCCTAATTATTTTTTTATTATTTAATTTAGGTACCAGGTAAAGTAATAAAAGTGTGTATTTTTAGTTAATAAACATGTAATTAGCATACAAAAAGTACTCATTTCTTTGTTTCAGCACAGGCGAAACTCTATGAAGCTGGTGTTATGGATATATTTATTTATAAACAATGCATGAATAAATAATTAATAAAATATCTAACAGTGGTAATACATATACCTCCTGTACATTTATTGGGATCGGGCATTATTTTTTCGGGGAAGAGAAGGGATTTTTTATTAATTTCCACTTTGAAGACTTAGAAGATGCATGTGATGTGAGTATTGTTAAAGATATCAATTTGATATTATTCAATATGCCAATACTACATCGTTCAGTATGCCAATATGATATCGTTTAGTATATTTATTAATATTTTTTCAATAATTTATTGTATTTTATATTGATATTAACCTTATACACGTCAAGTTACAAATTCGCTGTTAAGTACTGCTGGTCGGACTACCCATAATCCGGCCATTGCATTTTACAACTGTGCGCACCTGTAATAAGAGCATTATGCAGGATGCAATTCTGCGAAAATGGTTAAATACGTTAGGGTATGACGTATTTCTATACAACGAACCCGGTTACTCAGAACCCGAATTTCTACATAACGAACCTGGATCCTCAATAGTTTAGAATAATAATATATACAGAATTTAGGAGTAATCTATTCGTCTAACACTGAATCGTTTCCTGTTTGTAATTGTCCCGATATGGCTACCAAGAAACATTTGCAGCCTTAAACTCTGATAGTAAAATATGTATATATTTTTTGATTAAAGTTATGTGCAAACACATTAAAATTTTACAATACTTTAGTCACTGTTTATTTATTTATTTATTTAATATTCATGAAAGACCAACAGCACAACAAAGAAGCATAGAAAACGTTAATATAATATATATGGCCAATAAATTATAGGTCTCCACTTTTAAAAATATGTTAATAATGATAAATATGTTATGAAATAAATTTAGGCATGTTAAGAATAATACAAAAAGAAAGAATAAAAAATTTAAACAATAGAAAAAGAGACTTAATTAGTAAGCAGAAAAGAATTCTGCACTCAACATTTTTCTTAATCCTGTGTGGCTGCACTTGAACAAATCGATATCCAATAATCTTATCAATTAATTGAATGCATCGCATACCTTCAAGAAATATGAATTACGACGATAGTTGTATGAAGTAAAATCGATGTGAAAGACTGGGTCGTATTGTACATTTCATCTTTTATATTTAACACTTACTTTGTATGACGTTTGGTAAAATATAACAGATATTCTTTGACTGTTTGCTTTGATTGTTTTTTTATATTTCACGATTTTCTTGGAGCTGCTTCGCAACCCTCAGGAGGTGTGGCACATACTTTGGAAACCGCTGTACTTCAATCTGTAGGTATTGATACTGGGATTTTCAAATTTGACTTGGGTACTTCAAACGACTTCTGCAGATAAATAGATGTATAAATGCAGTAAATTTCTACCTAATTCTACCTAATACCTAACAATGTAGACGTAATTTCTCGTTGACACAATAGTACTTAAGCTAGCTTTGTTCGATTCTTAAATTTTTTAAATGCACTAAAGGGCGTAATCCAGAAACCTGAGAAATCAAATTATATACACACAGTTTTGCATGTAAATAAATAATGATAAATATATGAGAACAGATAGCAAAATAAGCATTTATAAGAACTGTATGAGACCTATTCTCATATATGGTCAAGTCAGACACTGTCAAGACAAAGGGTGTGCTAAGAACAACTGAAATGAGAACTCTGCATGCTATTGCTGGGAAGACTTGGCATGATCCCGTGAGGAATACAGCAATCCGGGAGGTCTGCGAGATTCAAGATGTGGTCAGATGGGGGCGACAGCGTTGACGATACTGGTACCAATACGTACAGAGAATGAGTAAGATTACCATACATAGCTCTGCATGGTTTACCAGATGGACCGCGTCCACCAGGGAATCGGGATTCCCTGGTGGACCGATGGAGAGATAGCTGGAATCCAGCATCACAAGAGGAAACTCCTGCACAAACAGACTCTTGAGTCTAAATAAATTTAAAGAAGAAGAAGTTTTGTATGCATAAATTATCGGATTTCTATTTTCTTCCACTTCTGTAGCGTTGTTCACAAAGATTAAAGCGTAATTTCTTCTCATACGTCCCATTAAATACAATGGTTAATATTTATATGCAATGATGGACAATATACAAGAAGCTTGGACGGTTACGTCGCTTACCAGAGAATTGATAAGTTGATTTGAAACATTCGAGTTGGGGATCTACAGAAAAATACTCAAAGCTGGTTGGACAGAGTTACGGATGAAGATGTTAAGATTTGGGGATGAATATGGAAAAATAAGTAATTAAAACAATAAATCCGAAAACTTCGACATCTCAGACATCATATCCAGAGAAGTAGGAGATCTTGCACCTCATAATACAGGGAAACATTGCCGAAAATCGGAGCCCTGGAAGAACGGGAGCATAATGACTAAAAAAAAACGAATAATGACTAAAAAGAGTGGTTTGGCCAGTTACCGTAGCTATTTCGGGCCGAGGAAATGATAGGGCACAAGAAGAAGATATATAATACACAATTCGCATGTGAAATTAAAATAAATGTAACTAAATATAGCATAGTCTGTACGCCTGTCCATCAGTCCATAAATTCGTAACTTGCTGGAATTAAAACTTTAGACAGATAGAGTGTGACACGCAATCAGCGCACGGCTAAGCAACACGCAAATGTCGAAATTACATGGTCTTGACATTTTTACATTATTACTCGCTGTAACCCATCAAAAATTGGTTCGCATCTTTGCTAACCCTAGTATATATTTATAGTATCTTTTTGGCGGTCCACGGAGAGGCGACCGTATCAACATGCTTAGAGCGGCCGGTTCGGGTTTGCTGGCCCGGGGTTCAAGCCCCATCTCCGGCCGTTTAATTTCTTTTTTTAGCCGTGAATTGGAACAAAATTACGAAGGTTACATCAAGTACTGACTGATAGATAGACAGACAGACAGACAGACGGATAAACGAATAGGACAACGAAATAATGAAGTTTGATTTTACTGTATTTAGTCAGGTTTAGGCAAAAGATCAAAAATGGTTTTCTATTCATAAATTGTCAGCTTGAAATCCTGCAATTAATAAGTCCCGTGATTTTTCACGGGTGTACGGCTATTTATTCAATAAAAGTATAAGAATAACAAAATGAGATTTTTTTAAAAACTACATAGTTAGAACGATAGCAATACAATATGTATCTATCTGTGTCGTTGCCCTTTTGAAAAAAATAACTTTTTGTCTGTTCCCTTAACGAAATAACGGCGTTCCTGTAAGGACATCCTTAAAAACCTGAATTTAATAACGACTGAGTTACCTGCTCTGCCGCACTCTACATGCAAGCCGCAGGATCGCCTCCCGTGTGTCCCCTGCACACGCATGCGCATATAAATGTGCGCGATATCTACATAATGCGCTTGTGTCGGGCCCGGCGCGTTTCGAGAGAGCCGTTATTCCAAGAAACATTCGATTAATTCGTAATTAATAGGTTCAAACTTGAACGATTTTTCGAAAAACAGACCACCATGTTTACAGCGCTACGTCAAAATCGTGGAGTGATCTTTTATTGGCATCACTGGCACCAGTAGTAAGAAAAGTAGTGTAATTGTAAAATTTTACAATATCATTTTGAACATGCGTTGAGGCCGGAAAATTCCGCTGAAATTTCAGTATTGCACGTTATAGAACGATGTTAAAGGAAAAATGCAATCATGAGTTTCATCAAAAAAAAATTTAAAAAATGTAATATGTACAAATAAAAAAATACATTAAGCTCATGACTCGAGCTTATTATATAGAATTACATCAGTAGCGTGTTACATCAGTAGCTTTTAAATGAGCCGTAGTAACCAGAATTTTTGCGATATAAATCGAAATAAAATACATATCTCGTAATATTCCTATTTTCGTGATATACCAAATTTTTTATTTAAAATTAATTTATTTCGATTTAAATAATCGAAATGAAATACGAATCTCGAAATATTGCTACCGCAAATATTATTTTTATACATCATAATTTCTGTAGGATAATTTCGTTCCAAAAGTATATATTTACACACAGGTGCTTTCAATGTATTAACTGCACGCGCCTAATACGAGGTCATGCTCATTATTAATACTTAATAATAATTTTATAAGTTAAATCATAAACACTTTAAAATACAATAATAAATCTCGATATTTCAACAACAAATCAAATATACGATAATGACATAACCATTTTAAAACCGCGGGCGTGAGAGAAAACGAAAAAGTCCCGCGATATTTTGTATGTATTAGAAAAAATACCTCATACCATACAAACAGTAATAAAAATTTAAATAATATTTCTTTTCCGACAACTCCACCTTTAAAGCGCGCCAAGACAATTTTATGAATGCCGGAAAGTATAATGAAACATATTGTTGGGGTATGTGGAACACCGACTAATATAATAAAAATAATACCCAAGTCGTTCACTCTCTTCACGGACCATCAACGAATTCTGAGAAAACATAATTGTCTGCAGACATGAGGCCTGAAGCGATCTCTTCGCTTATGTCTTCGATGTAGCAGAAACAGCAGGCAAAATGCTTTTGCAGGACATACTATGTCGATTTCTCAAACTGGGTACGTACTCGTACATACACACATCTTCAAAATATAATTCATGTAATAGGCTCAGTTTAAAATCAAAATTATACTGTACTAAGTTTATAAGATCATGTAACGAAATAGCACTAAAGCATGACGTTCTACGTACATTGAAACTTATTTCAGCATCATTAGATATTGAATCTTCCGTGAGCTTTTTTCTCCTGTTGATATATTGAATCTTCCGTGAGCTTTTTTCTCCTGTTGATAGCTCGTTTTACTTACTTATCATCCCGCCGTTTCCCCGTGGTCGTTTTCATTTTATTATATTTATATTCACGAATTCTAAAACGTTTTCATATAAATATTTATTTACCTATCCTTTTTCCTACCTACAAATAAAAATCAATTTACACACGAGTATATCAGAGCTAGTCCACAATACTATACAGGTATATTTGTACTTGAATGATGAGTCCAAAATGCAAAAATATCCTAGTATCAATATTAATGGAGATAAGTGACTTCAAAATTTGCATTTTTTTAAATTGTCTGGATTATTTCTGTAAAAGGTTGGACTATCATTACAATACCTTATATCAAATATTAAAAATGCATTCTCTCCAATACAAAGCAAATAAAATGACTACCACCTTGTTAGAAATTAGAAAAATATTTTTTGTAAGGATTTTATCATTTTACTTGATGTCTCTTAAGGTGAATGCATTTTTAATATTTGATCTAAGTAACTTTAATGATAGTTCTACGTTGAATAGAAATTACGTCAGAAATGTTGAAAAAAAATGCAAGTTTTGAAGTCGCTTATCTCCATAACTATTGATATTAGGATATTGTTGATTGAACATTTTCGGCGCTTAATTTAGAAGTCTACCTGAAAATTATGGCGGACTAGCTTTTTTGCTCCCCGTATAGTTCAAGAATCATCTTATAAGTTTCCACAGAATTAACAGGTTTTAGGAATTGTTACACAATAACAAACCGCTAAAATCAAAAATTAATGCCTAACTATAGTACAAGGTTTTGTTAAAAAACCTTTGAATATAATAATAAAGCAGTCTTGAAAATAATTTTCGAATTTTACTTCAACCGAAATTATTCTTTGATTGATATGAATATGTGCGAACCTACATTTGTTTTATTGACTGGTCCGAAATATTGAATTTTCATACATATACAAATATTATATTAATTAAAAAAAGTAGATCGAAAAATAAAACACCTAATTAATGGCATTATCTAGATAAAAAAAGTAGCATCATTTGATGAAATCAAACGGCATAAATGATTCAAAAGTTTTAAGGGTCATCATCGTAGCTTACCTTTCGTTCTTGTCGTACGTGGGGAAGGTCTGCTGGGCCAGCTCCTGCAGGGTGGACTCGCTCTGCGGCTCCGCCGAGATGCCCTGCGCCCTCTGCTTCCTCGGCCGGATGACGTGCTTCGGGCTCGGCACGTGGTAAGGGAACACGCTCTTGAACTTGTCCAGGTGCGAGCGCAGCTGCACTATCTCCTCCTCCCGCTGGCGGAGCTGCCTCTCCAGCTCCTCTATGCGGTCGTCTTTCATCTGTATGAGCGCCTGCAAGTCCGGAGGGGTCGCCATAGTTTCTTTGGGAACCTGGTCCACCACGGGGTGGCCGTTCTGAACTACCCCCAAGGATATCATGCCTGCTTCATCGTCTTCAGCTAGGCGCTGCGACGCGAAGCATAGGCTGTCGAAACAGACGCGCATTCACCCGCTGACGGATGACTGGCGGTGATATCCGGATACCGAGATACACCACACAACGGAGAGTATGTCCCCGAGGAAAACCAAACAAAGTTAATATCTTTAAGCACTGATCAAATAAAAAAAAGTTAATCGATTTACAATATTACTTTATGCACTTCTTACTATGAAACACTTTTAATTGGCAATTTTTTAAAGACTTATGATTTATGTTACTTTTGGTTACGGTACAAAAAAAAATTGACTTTTTTTATTATTATTAGTAGCTGTTTTACATTTATTGCACTTTGAATTGGGTCGCTGTTGTATAGATTACTTTTAACCCTTCGTGAAGTGGGCTGACCCAAAAATCACTTTAAATCCTCGAATCACAATTTATTAAAAAGGTTACAAAACGTAAGTTAACAATTTACACAGTTAGTCAAATTTGTAATTGATGTATGGCACAATTTTTCATAAATCACTGTAATTTAGTTTTGATTACAAATAACAACAACAACAAAAAACACTTTGGTATAGTGTGATTAGAAAACATAAAAAAATTCCTTCTTGGTTGTAATAAATTGCGTAATCTTAAATGGCGATAAGCTTTGTGGTTCAAACTCGAAACGATTTTTTAAACTAGTTTGTTACAGATCAATTTAAAACACGTAAGATAGTACTTGGGTTCCAGCACGGATCGCACAACGTCCGCAGAATGGATAACTTGTGACACACTGACTGCCGTTTCTCTCGCGTATAATAATAATCTCGAACACAGTGCGAGAGCTCTTTGATATTCTCCGAATATTAAATGGATGTGCTGGTTTCTTGGTGAACGCCCACTGCCAACTGGCAATCGTCACCTGCAATAAGAAAGCACAGGAATTAGGCTAAGGATAATACGTGATTTACTGAGACGATAAAAAGTAAGTCATGCGCTGCAAAATTCCACCATGTGACCTATTTAATACCGCCGCATGGATCATAACAAATATCTCAGAGGAGTTTCATGTTGGGGATGTTGATGACAGGTTGAATGTAACTCAGTGCCTGGTATGTCTTATATAATTATTGGTGCTTCAAAAGTAATGAGAAGGGTATGAAATTGAAAATTTAACTAACAGGAACAGTCTTTAATATCTGAAATTTTACACTTATTTATAAACAAAAATGTAATCTTACATTCCGATTCTATAATGTAAGAAAAAAGTATAGTAATACTATAGTAATTGATTTATATTAACTTCTATTGTAGAATTATTAGCTTTCATCTCAGTTCAGCATCTTTAAATCATTAGTTACAACAAACATATTAGATACTATATTTATTTATTAATATTTTTTCATAATAATAATATTATAATATGTATTCGAAATTTTCATAAAATATTTATGCTTTGTACTCAAATGTCACTCAAGGACCATTTGTAAGAGTCAATAAGGACCTGTTGACGGTCAGTTAGTTAAAAAATAAAATAATAATAATAAATAATAAATTAGAAAGGGCATTACATATATATGGTGAATCAAATCTAGTAGCAAAAACTTGACAGGAAGATTCCTGCCTTGATAATGAGTGGAACATGTTCTAGAAACCATGACCAATAGTTATGGAGATATGCAATATCAAAGTTTGCTATTTTTTTCATTTTCTGACTTATTTATTGCAAAAAGTTGAACAATCATCATAGTAATTTATATTGATTATGAAAATTTATTCATTTAAGTCGAATAAAATGTTTAACCCGGCAAAATTTTTAAATAGATTTTTTACAACATTTTTATGGTTTTATTCAAGTTGTATTGAAGTGAATGATTTTTTCATAATCAATATATAAGATATTGTAATGATATTTCAATATTTTGCATAAAATAAGTAAAAAATATTGAAAAAAATTCAATGGTTGCCTGAACATTTTCGACTAATTGTGAAGCTGTGAGACACCCTGTATATTTTTGTGCAGTTCTATGATAGTTTAGATTTATTACCCAGATAGCTTTAAATAACTAATTAATAATAATAATACAAAGAATAATTAAATGAACATCAATTAATAAACCTTTAGGCTTTTAAATATTTTAATTGATTCCAAAATAATGTGTTCGTTATTAGTTCGGAGGTTAATTAAAATTAAACGAGAGTTAAGATCAGGCGATAATTTCTAACATGCTGGAAAAATACTGGCGATGAAAATGTCAAATATATTTTGGTGCGCTGTATCATTTTTAATAACTTCATTCTAAACTTTACGCAACATAATCGATCATCGAAAAAGGCCACGCAACGGGTTTTTTTAATGAGCAACATAACATTGAGGACTTCGTAGAAGTCATATTCAGCGGTATAATTATTGAAATCTGTTTTCTTAACGATTTTTAGTGAGAATTAGAATCAAGCACGTGGTCGAATCTATGGTGGGAACGTAGATGATGAACGAATGTAATATAAATGTGAAAAACAAATATATGCTTATGTTACAAGTCAATTTACTTAATAACGAAGCACTGAAGTCTTTAAGAAAATAATGTGAGACCGGGTAGAAAGAATGATGGAAAAAATAAATGATGGAAGAATTCATATTTTCATAATTCAATATTCTTTTATGTAACGGAAACACGGACGCTTACTGAAGCATTCGAGACGTGAATCTCAAAAATACTCAAAATAAGCTGGATGGACAGAATTACGAATGATGATGTTATGGTTCGGATGAATTAAGAAAAAGAAGCAATTAAGACAATAAAATCCGAAAACTTCAATATCCGAGACATGTGATGAGATTCCCAGAGAAGTACGAGATCTTGAACCCAATAATGCAGAGAAAGATTGCCGGAAGTCGGGGCCCTGGAGAAGGATAACATGATGGCTGATAAATCTAAGACAGTGTTTTGGCAAGTCTCCTATAGAGCTATTCCGGCCGCAGTGAATACAGTGATTGTGACCAATGTCCGTTGAAATGATTGGGCATAAGAAGAAGAAGATATAATTAATATTGTCAAATAAACTTTAACGTATATCTATCGTAGAAATCCACATAGCAAATAAATATATAAGACATTTAAACTCTTCTTAATTGAGTTCACTTTTAATATTACTGTGAGTATCCATTTAACATCCATTATGTCCATACTATTTCAGATGAGACGATGTTGTTTTATTGTTTTTTTTTATTTATTAGAGAAACTAACAGGATAAAAGGTACATGATACTCTGATAGTAAAACATTATAAATTAAGACTATGCCCATTATCCTAATTACAAATGTCTTCAGCACGTTCTAGTAACATGTATTTTTGCATTTAAGTATATTTTACATGTACATTTATGTGTATTGTATATTTAGTGTTTGAATGTAGTGCGATTAGTATTTAATAAATAATTGATTTAATGGATCTATAGGTTCAGTTCATCGTTTAGAAAATGGATGTTGTGTATGAGTGAGTTTTTGAACGATGATAAGGTATCTGCAAGAATATCAGCATCAATGTTAGTTAGGGTCAGCACCTTCCATAAGTCGGGGAACTTTCCTTCTTTTAAAGATTTGCTAAAAATGATATAGATAGGATCCAGAAGAAGGTGAGCACAATTTTTTATAAGCAGTGGAGGAATACCATCAGGTCCTGCGCCCTTGGCGGGATCCAATTCTTTCGTAATTTTTAATATATCATTTTTAAGCTATGGAATAAAGGAAAATGAATCGAAAGAGTCATTAATGAGAGCAAATGAGTGATGTTGAGAGGAATTATCAAAAACTGAAGCGAAAAAATCTGAAAATATATCAGAGATCTCTTGACCGCATGTAGCATATTTTTCTCACAGAAACATTGTTTTAGGGACTGCATTAGTGAATTTCTTGGTTTTAGTGTATTCCCATAATTTTTTAGTCCCTATATGTAATGATTCCTCTATTGAATTTATATGTGAGTGATAGCAGGCACGAGTACTATTCTTAATGCGGGATCGAGGTTAATATAATCTATTTAATTAATTAGTGAATTATTGTTTATTAATCTAGGTAATCTCTGGAATTGCCATATTTTATGTGTTTTTTTTTCTATATTTTTCTTTTTCGCGGAGATGGTGTCTTAATGCACTGCTAAACCAACATGGGTATTTTGAATTCAAGATCTTTTTTTGTGGAGTATATCGCGCTATTATCTCCCATAATAAAATAAGTTAAAAGAATCGTTGCAATTTAGTTGATTCATTTGAGACCAATCAATTTGAGCTAGGTCGTTAATACATTTGGCGTAATCAGTTCTACGGAAATCATCCAATTCCTTTAACATCGAGATCTAAATTAGCAATGTAATTAAACAGTGTTTCTATCAGTAATAAAGAGGCTTGAAATTTATTGTAGAATTATTGGCTCTCATCTCGGTACAGCATCCTTAAATCTTTAGGAAGGGCATTAAATAATAAAACTCAGTTGTAGGAGAAATGGTACTGGGCTAGTACAATTGGATATCGTTATTTTCCATATAAATTTTGGTCTATTGACAAAACAGCGTCTTAACGATACATTTTAATGAATGAGTAAAGCTTTAATGATTGTCTTTACTTGGGTTTTGCATCATTTCTACAGATAATGGATTCAATTTTTACGTTCTACCCCAACCAAATATACCGTATTGTAAAATGAACTCATGTGACGGACGATTTGAATATTCGAATGTGTGAAATAAAAATAAATAAATATGATGAATTTGATATATTATTGATGGATTTGGCTTTCACATTGTAGACATTATTAATGATCATTAAATGAAGGTTTCTTATTTGGGCCACGTGCTACGTGGGGAAAAATATCGCCTCCACCCACTAATATTCGAGGGCAAGACAGAAGGAAGAGTGGGAGTTGGTAGAAGGCAAATGTCCTGGCTGCGCAACACCAGAGAGTTGACCGGACTGACACAGGTGGAGATTTGTTCCTGGCAGCGCAGGTCAGAAAAATTTTCGCACAAGTGATCGTCATTTTTGGGTGGATATGACAAGGCACAGAAAGAAGAGAAATGGATGGAAAACGAAAACTATATTAGTCCCGCGTATTGCGCTTATTATTAGTGCGTTGATTCATAGTCGAAAATAGAAAATTTAGAAAAAAAGCGGAGTTTACGAAATTTCATGCGTCATAAAACATCGGTCAAACTTCCAGAAATCTCAGCATTTGTCTAAAAGAGCCACGTCTCTAACTAGTTATAACTTTTATGAATTCGCGAACCATATCATGGATAATGATCATCCTTATCATTTATGTGCCATTACATTTCTCCATCCCGTCGCACGTAAGGATAATAAAATGCATAATTTAGAAATCTTGGAAATTAGAAGAAATTTGAGCTGGGATAAATTTGCTTAGCAATATTATATTCACCAACTCTCCTCTCAATATTCCCGATCCAACCACGTTTAAACCAGTAAGTTCGGCTTCTAAAGTCAGAAGCTAAATATAACAATTATTTAATTTGTATTTCTACCTAATCCATGTAAAATTAATTATACATTTTAAAGTAGTCAGTTAAATACTTCAACTAACACACGAAACATCGCCCAGAGAGTTCACATATACACGGCAAAATATCCCAGAAAACTATACACAGAAGAGATAACAAAGTTTATGTTTTCCATGCATTTAATGATCATGATGAATACGGTTTTCATAAATCGCTTACATGCAACCACATACTCAGAAGCAGTATGTTTAATTTCCTGGAGTTGAGAAAACGTGAGAAAATAAGCAAACTGAAGCGAGTCGTAGACAGAACCTGTTAATCGTTATCGATGTGACATTAATATATTGTATTCACCTTTATCGTGCAGCCGAGTATCGCATTTCATATGCTCCATGACAAATAACCTTTATTTAAAGGCATGCCATATACTCGTGCCTTCAATTATCACAAGTCGTACTCGAAACTGATAACAAAGCGTACATCACTTTTGGTAAAGTATTTGGTCGAAAGTGCACCCAGTAGCGTTTGAAAACAAATGGTGTACATAATTATGAGTTGAAATAATATTTTGTTTATTTTTTTCACATTTCAAAAGCATTTGACACGAGAATATCACTACATGTTTCAGAAACATTCGTTTCCTTCTTCAGGTGAGCGTAGACTGAAACGTGTGGGAGTGCACGGCTGATGTAAGGGGTCCAGTGAAGGTGGAAGGGTAACCTAGGTGGTGGGAGAGAGGGAATTGAATTGTGAAAAGCGGTGAAGTGAAGGGTTGTATATGTGATGATATTATGTTGTGTATTTAAGTTTATATGAATTTCATTATTTTTAGTTCTCAATAATAATAATAACTTTTTAGAATATGCTAACCATATTATAGAAAACAAACCATACATTCAATCATACAAAAATACACATCCCACATAAATAGACATGCGGACTAAAACAAAATAATTTAGAAGCACTTAAGATTCATAAAAGTTAAATACACAAAATAATATAATTAAATACACAAAATAATACAACCCTCCACTTCACCATTTCTCACAATGTTCCCGAAACAGATATTTCTGAAATATGGGGTGGTATTCTTGTGTCAAATAAAAGTTCTGGAAAAAAACTAAATTGTGTTCACATTCAAAATTATTCAAAATAAATTTCCACAAGGTGAACGCCTCCTTGTTCGATTAGTAGTACCTACCTACAAGCATTTTGTTCGATATCAAATATGGGGTATAAAAACAAAAAAAAAGCAGTCATCAAGGGGTACCAACTTGTAAGGAATTCATACTAAAGATTCAAGATTTTTTAGATTTTATAGGAAACACGATTTTGAAAGGATACAGTACATTTTAAATTAGTAATCTACCGTGAAGGCAATCAAAAAAAAATTTAAAAATTGGATATTGCTGCCTTTGCTTTTAACCCCACAAATAACACAAAATAATTAACCGGTACGCATCCTGCTTAGTGTTCATTAATAATTACAGTCACTTAAATAACGCAGGTTTAAGCTATTTGCAAAACCTGTATGGATGATGTTAATAATATGTATACATTGTACAGCTACTCCGCTCATTCGCTTTAAATTGCTGCAATTTGTGGTTGTGTGCACTCATTCAAAACTATCATCCACTTGCACAATACCAGTCATTATATTCATCTAAATATACGTCTAAACTGGGGTACATCGTGTACTGATAGTGCCCGGGTCACAGGAGGGAAATGTGGACAATGAGGGAGAAAGGAACTTCGTGTGGCTGAAATTGCAACCAATGATGGACCTCTACATTTATTCAAACGACTAAATTGCAACTATAGATTGATGTAATACTGAAACAGCTAACGAAGTCGTGTAATTGAGCCACACGCAGTTTCGATTTAATTCATTATAGTGATGTCAAACGGGTAGAAAATTTTAATTTTAAGAACCCTTAAGACAAGAATCATGTTAAATTACAGGAAACTCCTTCGAAAACAATATATTTTCTACAAATCTAAAGCCGTCACAACCCCTCTGGGAGAGCTATGTTTATTGTCGTGTAAATATATCCCTTGTAAACTTTTTACAGTACAGTTAGAATTTTCGTTATGCCAGAAGATATTGATATTTAGCTGATCCAACTAGAAAAACGATACTGGAAATATCTGGATTATAATACTTCGGAAAATGAAATGATCAAAATTAAAAATTGTTACAATTAATACAAAAGTATCCTTGCCAATATTACACCACAAAGGGTTAGACTTTAAGGATGTTGACATAAATAAATATTAAAAACTGGGAACTGTCTTTTACAAATGGCAGAAGGAATGGGTTTTTTTTTTGGGTCAAAATCGTAGGATTGGTCTGCACCAAACACTCGATATCTCCACTCCTCCCTGTCACCTGCCACCCTCTTCATTTCTTGGTAGGTGCTACAGCGCACATCTCCGATAACCAGATCTATGTAGCTTTATCTCGGGCGGCCTCTGCGATTATTGCCTTCAATATTTCCCTCGACGAAGGTAAAATGTAATGGAAGTAACATTTTAAAATGGTGTTTCATCCCGTCTCTGCACGATCGAATAGTATGTGCACTCGCGCTTATGATAGGCATGTTTTTGCAGTTTGGCATCCCGCCCGTGGAAGATAAAATGTTTTTTTAAAAAAAATCATATTTAACTATACCGAGAATAGTAGTTTCCCGCAAAAATCTATTTCTGATCTTCCTTGCTAGACAGCTAAAAGACACCCATGACATAATAACGAAATATTATATGGATACTATACGGAATAAATAAAATATGTACATAAAATAAAATAAGCAGAAAACGGAATGGAATATGATAAAATAATAATAAAACATGGACATAAAAAATACAAAAATACATTTAGTGAAGAGATATGCATTGGCGCTATGCACTATTGGAAGTGGACTATTTTTAAGAGTTTTATACTATCATATGATGTATAAGAATTATTATAATGTAAACACGGTGTCTATGACAGATATTATTAGACAACGTAATATTGTTAATTTAAGGACCTTAGCTATTTATTATCCTCAATAATACTGATTTCGATGTCCATCCTTAACCGTATCTAGAATCCAATAGCTGATCCTCATTCCGTTTTCATTGTTAATTAATAAAATGAATAGCTTTGACCTGTCAAAAATGACGGTAATTTTATATGTCAGTTCTTAAAGAATAAGTATTTATTTATTTGTAAAAAAAACAGACAACGAAATTTTATTGATGGGATGGAATTACATTGTTCCGTTTTCAAAATCAGTATGATTTCAAATAGTACACATAAAAATTTTAGATTCATTTCCGAATTTGTTTTGACTAATTAATATATAACTAATAATTAATAATTACTAAATGTAAAATTAAAATTCAAAAATAAAAGTCCGTCATTGTTGACGGGTTAAAGCTAATTCTTGCTAAATAGGTACAACGTTATCCTATATCATCCGTTGGACAACGCCAGAATCTCTTATTCGCTAAAATACTTAATATTTGTTCTGTAAAAAGTAACGCTATAAAAAAATGGGTTCGTGTATTTATATACGCGCGTAATATTTTATTGTATAACGTATATTTCTTTAGTATATATGAAAAAATACGTGCTTTGTATACCTTGCATTGGAACATAGCTGTACACATAGTTGGAACAGTTATGTTCTAACGAAAGAATTGCCACCAACTGATAAAAAAATCTATGGCGGTAATAAAGTTAAAAACAGATTTATATGAAATAACATAATGGAAGAAATAAATAATAACAGCGTCCGGAGCATATGCAATTTTCATAACACCATTTTCAAACAGCAATTTTATAACATCATCTCCAAACTTGTTGTCATAAATGACAAACTTGACAATCATGAACTTTTCGTCACTTATAAGAATTGCTATAGGTTGAATATCACTCAGAAAATCGCCATATTAACATTTGATTGGCGAGTCGTGACTTCATGGCATGAAAAGATGCGTCGCACGGTGCGCACGCATTTCATTGCATACTAAAATTTCACTCTCTAACTAATTAACTAACTAACCATCACGCCGTTTCCTCGAGAGGGTAGGCAGAGAGGAAAGAACGACATATTCTTCTATCTTGGCATACCACCTTTGATTCGACTACATTCATACATCTTCTCATGCATGCTCTACGGTTGATGAGGGGCCGTATTACAATACTGAGCATGCCCGGTTTTTTACGGACTCCCTCTAAAAACTTAACTTAACCATCGTTTCCTCGCTCATACTACATGACCATTCTAAATGACCAAACCTTCTCAGCAACCTTTTCTTTATTCTATATATTACACCACAGCCAGCATTAACATTCATTTCCAAATCGTTCATTCCTCACTCTATCGACTAAAGTTTTTCGAAACAAGCGACTTGGTAACAGCATTTTCACGGCATTCAGTCTGATTCATTTCTTTTTTGCCAATTCCAGGTTTCACTTCCATACATCAGAGTTGGCACTTGCACGCCATTATGTACCGTTTGTCTCGCTTCCTTTGACAGATTCGCAGTTACTCTCCTTTCGACATCGTTCTGAGCCTTGCCGTCTGTACTAAACACACTTCCCAAATACACAAACTCGTTCACTTGTTCTAAGCATTCGTTGTTTACAATTACATCACACTTAGTCACCTAAGCGCCTAAAGCTGTGTAACTTCAAAAATTGCTTTCAAAGTGGGTCTGGATCGAGAAATTCACTTCGCTAGATTGGATTAAGAAAGTGGATTAAGTAATGGTTTTACCAAACGAGGTGTTTGGTGAGGTGACAGCTCTGTAATTAGACAGAACGATTCTCGACCAGAAGCCGCCGCTGTCAGCTGCCAACCAAGTGGCTTGACGAGCTGATCACATTTTGATAAAAAAAACTGGTCGGTCCACATTGGACGCATACTAAAAATACATTATGTTCAATCTGAAACAGTATTAGTACTACTTATGATTGATCGCCAGAACGGGGTCGACAATCACCCAAATCACCCAAATCGCGGAATGTAGATTGGATACCAATCATCTATATGCGTATTCGCACGTGACGCCGAGACAACGTAGGATAGAATATATATCACGATTTCGTTTTTTTTCACGTCTCATTACATTACAGTAATTTTCTATGTAACAATGTACCTACGTCACTAACGCTAAAAGATGGCGCAAATAATGATGAGGTAGAAAGAGGTGTAAAAACAAAAAATATATGTAATTCTCTATGTTACAATGTCCATCACTAACGCTAACAGATGGCACAAATTATGATGAAGTTTATGAAATAACGAGTAATTTCAAAACAAAAAAATACTAAATTCTCTACGTGACTAACGCTACCAGGTGGCGCAAATAACGAAGAAGTATAAAAAGCATAATTGACGGGAGGTAGAAAGGAAAGGGAAGGGAGAAAAGAAGACGAAATAGACACAAGAATCGGTTCTGATTAGTCTGCTAGTGAAGTTTTACATTCGCTTTACGGTGTAGTGAGAGAAAAATCCGAGTGTCAAGACATAATTTAAGCTATGTATAAGCCTACTTTATCTCTACGAGTGCCACACACAAATTGCAAATATTTTCCCAACCTAAATACGAGTCAAAACATCAAATCAAATGATGGTGTTAAAGAAATTTCTAATTGATTAATCAAACGATAATTTCGTTAATCTTATCTCGACATTGTTCACAAATACCATTATGTTGGTCATTACGCCTCGAGGCGGTGTAAACAAAGCACTTAAATCGACTACACGGCATTTAGGCTAGACGACTACAGACAACTCTCCAACGTGAAGGAGAAGGTTTGGGAAATACATTAATACTAGACAGAAAAATATAAAACAATTATAATTGACATAATCCAAGATCATGGTCCCATTGTATATACAATGAAAATGAGTATTTCACTATATAATTGAATGTCCTGATTACAAAACGATAATTAACGTTTAAATTCAGTATTAAATAAGACATTAGACTTTAAAGTTTCGAGAATTTTACCATACATTTTGAATGTCAGTCATTACTTTAAGAACCATGGAAAAGGGTATATAAAAGAAAACGCTATTCATCATATTTCTTTCGTCTGTAAAAAATATAAATTTGTTATGTAAACTTATAGATTGTCTATGATTTACACATTTTTCTTCAGACATTGCCTATGAAATGTCAAAATATACAGTACATTTTTTGAAACTTTAAAATGGAATATCTTATTGAATACTATTATTTAAACATAAATTATCTTTTATTCTGTTACTAAAACATTCAATAATATAGTGTCATACTCATTTTTATTATATATGCGATGGGACCATGAACTTGGATTTAGTCTTATAATTTTTAACCAATCAATGTAAAAAAAATTGAGGACACGCTTGTATATTTCCTTCCAACTACAAAATTAATTTTAACAATTAAAAAAATTATATTACAAAGAAAATCCGAGCTTAGTGTCAAGACAAAACTGACTGTTTTAAAATCTGTATACAGGCCCACCCTAATATATGGTCATCAAATGTGGATCCTGACGGAGAGAGTGAGAAGGATCCAGGCTGCCGAGATAAGTTTTCTGTGGAGGGTAGCGGGAGAGACTGATGGACAGAGTGAGAAATGCTGACATAGGGCATGGAACCGAGTGTGCGCCCTATGTCAGCCCCTAGCTCGGATGAATACGAGTCAAATAAAATTATTAAAACCTCGCCTAAAAATTCAGGTTCATAATTTTGCAAGGTTTTAATCATTTTATTTGACTTGTGTTAAAGCGTATGATTTTTCAATATTAGATACCTTTAAGACATAAAAGATTTGACACAAGAAAATCAGTGTATTGATAAAAAATGCATATGTGAGGTAGCTTATCTCCATAACTATTGGTATTAATTGAACATTTTTGACACATAATTTAGGCAGAAATTTATTTTTCAAATATTATGGACTAACTGTGTTACCCTCTGTATTCATTATTCATGTGATAATTTAATGCAAAAAGCAACGCCTGTTTTCCCAAATTTATTTTGAAATTCCTAAACGTCAAGACGACGAAAATTGATGGTATTACATGGTAAAGTTTCTTGAGCCGATTTATAACAAAATATTTTGCATGAAAACATAGTGAAATTATACCATTATAGTGTTTTCTACATGAACGAAATTTATTTATTTATTTTATTTTGGGGAAAATTAACAGCAAAACAACAATCTTAACAAATATGAAATAATGGTTTTTAAAATTATGCCAATTACAAATTTTCCACTGAACATAGTCATTTACTTTAACAGTAAGTATTATTATACTGAAAGTATTACTTAAAATCATATTTTAAGTAATACTTTCAGCCAATCATTCGCCAAAAACAATAGCCTATAACTCCGTCAATGAATACAACAGCAGCCTTAGGAGACAGAACTCTTAAGTGGTGTTGGGATCAGTATTACCAAAAACACAGCTATAGTTTAAAATTCTGTCGTACTTGAGACCGTCTCACTGATTTTGGCACAAATAGCTACTTCATTTTTTTACAATCTTCGATTCAATGCAAAAACAAAAGTTTAATCAACAATACGCAATCAATAAAAAAACGATAAGATATAAACATATTAAGAGGACCAGGTAATTTATAGGCCTCTCTTAATCACTCGTGATCAATCAAGTTTGGTCGCCGGCGGCAACGCTTGCGAATTTAGAAAAAAACGTTTTATTGCGGTCAAAAAAATAGGTACGGTCGATTCAGTCCAGAACACCAAATCATCCAAACAACTAGAGGGACATAGAAAACAGAAAAAACAAAAAAAACACACTTGAGATCCGCATTTTTAGCATGTTAACTTCGAGAGCTAATTAAAAAATATAAACTTTCTAAAAATTTCATAAACCTTCTAGAAATTCCTAAAAAAATCAAATATCTGAAAATTTCACGAACCTTCTAGAAACTCCTACAAAAATTTAGAGCATCTAAATTTTTCATGAACCTTCCAGAAACTCGTAGAACCAGTAAATTCAGTTCCTCCGCACTCCGCACCAATACCCACCACTATAGGCGTGACCTCGTTTTTATCATTATTTATTATTTTTTACTTTCTTCATTTACTTTTCCTATTACTCGTAAACTTTATTTTTTCCTTAGAACCTCTAACCACGCTAGTCATGATTACGAAATATTATTTAAGATAAGGCTTCTAGCAGGACCATCTTCCATGTACCTATATGATAACTAACATAAACACGTCGTTTGTAATCGAGGGTAGACAGAGAGAAAACTCGCCTCATCCACATTCACACGTTGCAAGCTCGTCAATTTTTAGGCTTCTAACAGGACCATTTTCCATATCTAACCATGCGATTTCATTGTGTACCCTATTTTCGCCTAGGTGCGCAAGTTTCCCTTAGAAATTTTTTGCCATTAAAAATGCAAAAAAAACTTTTTCGCATTTTCCACTGCAGCCAACCTTCTTTCGGAATATTTTTCAGTCTTTCCTTTTCTATTATTCTATATGAGCTATTATTATCTATTAAATTATATGAGCTAAGTATCACAAGATTGCGTATCATCTTATCAGATATGACAGACAACGATACCTAAAAACTAAAATTTTCCGCGAAGACGCATCGCGTAGTGTGATTTTTCTTTTCAAATACATAATATGTGTACAAAACTTAAGGGGGGGGGATTAAGGTATTTAATTTTTTTTTTTTGTATTTTTTTATTTTTTTTTAATGAATATAAATAACATCGCAAGAATATTGTGTCAACATTTCAAGTCAATCGGAGCAAAATTGACGAAGTTATGAACATTTGAGCGATGCTCAGACTGATTTTCTATACCTGCTCGGGCATCTGAGGAAAGCGCTTACCTTATGATTACCGGATGTGCTATTGTATTGGAAGAGTTTTGAGACAAACATATCCTCTAGATCTTCTTGATGAAAGCTCTTTGGTGTATGGATCTGGCACCGACGACTATGTGTAAGTATAAAATAATTGTCGAGTTTTATTATTAATTTTAATTTTATAGTGTGCAAAACTTTAAAGCGTTTTTCTGAAACTTGTCATTTTTGATGTCCGTGTACGCCATAACTCAAAATCTACTGGACCGATCGTTTTGAAATTTGCACATGCACAGTACTTCTTCATGTAATTCATCAGGTAACCCCGGGTGCATTTTTCTTTTTTTAAATAATTATGAATTTTACAGTAACAAATTGGTCGATTTTTTTTAGCGAAAATCGGTGTTTTGGCTTCCAAGTGCTACCAAAAATTGAAAAATTGAAAAAAAAAACTCTTTACGACGTTACCTCGATAAACATCTCCTTTGACAAGTTCATCTTTTTTTTTCCGATGATTCTGCTCGAGTTATTATGTGTATCGCAAAACAACTTTTTTTTGAGGCGCCTCCAGAGATTCACTGCCACTCGCTTGAATATAAATATTTTGTTTAAATATAACTATAAAAAAAATTTAAAAAATGTTTAAATAATATATTATTATATAAAAATTAAGTAAACAAACCAGCACTACCTGCATTGCCAAAAAAAATCTTGAAAACATGCCTTTTTTTACCGAATTAACCTTTCCTCAATCTTAAATCATTTTCAACCTATCTTTTTTTAATCCATTTTAAACACATAAAATACATACATATTAGATACATACACAAAAATATTTAATAGTCCGATATTCCATAATTCCACAAATTAATTTTGGCAAATTGGTCTTGAGGCAGGTCTTGGTATGAAGTATATAGTATTTTTTTTAATATAGGTGCCAACACGGAATACATGTCGCATCAATATTCTTACAATTTTCAAAGTAAGCTGAAAGCATGTGCTATGAAAATAGGACTAACTTGTTGGTGTCCTGGAATGGGACTCGAATCACCAACCACCAGATCACTAGGCAAGCGTCATGACCATTATACCAACAAGCTACTCAAATTTACTTTTTACTATAAATTTACTGTAAATTTAATTTACAAAACAAGCTTATCTAGGTATTTTGTAATATAGATTGACTACACACCGGTATGTTCTATATATATTTTATAAGTAATCCTTTTATACTATACTAAGGAATTTTTAAAAATAATTAATCAAATAAAATAGCTGGCGAGCTATTTTCGAGGATCAGCTACCATTTTAACAGTAATCATTTATAATTTTTTCTCCCGTAGGGGAAGTGAAGAGGAGTGTCGAATTACTTTGAAAAGCGGGTAATCGACCTTTTTCTGAAGGCGAATTTTGTTTAAATTCGTAAACAATGAAGACTTTTGTCAGAAATTTTAACATTTTAATATATCTTCTTCATCTTATAGCGCCATCTCCTATCGGAAGTCCGGCGATCGTATTGACAATTACGACTCTATTCACCGACGTTTCGCAGTCCTAGAGCAGTGTCATCTAGGGCTTCTTTAAATATTGACTCGGTGTACAGGTTGAATAACAGAGGTGATAAAATACATTCTAGTATTAAACCAAGCCTAATTTGGATATCTTCACTCAGTTTTTCCTCTACATTAAGTGTTTGTTTCAAGTTCAGATTTATGATGCGGATGTCATTATCATCGATTCCTCTCTCTTTTAGTAGCTGTATAACTTTTTCAAAAATTCAAGTCGATGCAATATATACTGATTACTCGAAGGCCTTCGACAAAGTTGATCATGGCATCCTTTTGCATAAATTAAAACTTCTGGGGATTCACGGAGATCTTCTCAGATGGCTTAGTTTTTACCTAGATAAGAGATTACAATCTGTCTGCATCGAGAGTTTTAAATCAGAATATAAGCTTCTCCCCTCGGGTGTTCCACAAGGCTCACATTTCGGACCCTTTCTGTTTAATATTTATATTTTTATATTCATAAATGTTTTATAAATTGTAAATTTTTATCATACGCTGATGATATGAAAATTTTTATGTCAGTAAAATCCGAAACCGACTGCCAAAAATGCAAAAGGATCTCGAGAGACTGCCAGGTTACTGTGAAACGAATAGGCTGATACTAAATGTCACTAAATGTTATAAAATTTCCTTCACTCGCAAAATAAATCGTGTTGTATATGAATATACTATTGGTAATGATATGATATGGTCAGGGATGTGGACGAGATACGGGACTTGTTGTCGCTAGACTCCAAAATGAATTTCAACCGGCACATTGATGCGATTATCGGTAAATCATTCAAAATGTCCGGCTTCATAATGCGTCTCGGTAAACCATTCAGGCAAATTAGTACATTTAGGAGACTATACATAACCTATATTCGACCTTACCTCGAATTTTGCTCAACAATATGGTCACCCACATATAAATTTAATATAAACAGAATCGAAAACGTTAAAAAACATTCCTTAAGCGTATTAACTACAAATTTAATTTGAATTTTAACTATTTGCAATAAAATTTCATAAGTTGGAAACTTTAGAAAACAGGCGAATATTGTCAGATCAATCCTTTCTTTTCCAAATAATTCGTAACCTTTTTGATTCTCCTGAAATCACCAGCTTGCTAGCTTTCCACGTCCCATTCCGACCTACCAGAGAGAAGCACCTCTTTTCCCTTCCAATTTATCAAACCAATAATAGGAAATCCTCTCCCATTCCACGCATGTGCTCAGATTACAATTACCTCTTACATTCAATAGATATTTTTAACAATATGAAGAGTATCGTCATGGTGTCGTCAACTCGTCCCCCTCCCTGATCATGTATATCATGTGTATTACATTACATCACGAGCCCGTTTATGTCTGTGTTAAAGCTAAATTTGGAACAATCGGTTAAATGATGTTTTATCTGTCATTGTCAAATTGACTTATCTATGATTATGTCCTATTTGTGTTATCCTTTAATTGAGGGAGACATTTAACATTTTTTTTGGATTTCATCTTATGAAGCAATTGTGTCTCCCTGTTGGAGGACCGAATCAAATAAAATTAAATAAATAAAAAAAGCTTTTTCTTAGTCTACAAAGCCCATATACATATATATGTACGTTGACATCTTAATATCTTTGCACTACAACAGGCTAGCGGGTCTAATAACTATCAAAACACATAAAAAAAAACACGCAAGCTTGAGAAAATTACATAGTTATTCTGTCAACTCACGAGAATCGAACTCAAAATCGGCGAAACGAGAAGCAAGTTACATACTTCCATAGGACATTCTATTTGTCTAAATATATTTTTTTAAATGTATAATTTTAAATGAAGTTTTACATTATATATGGAAGAGTGTTAATAAAAAAATATATATTATAATAAATATTATAAATAATTAAATGTATTTTGTAAATAGCCCTCTCTTAAACCAGGTTCCATTGAAATTACATTTTGCTTACTTAATTTGTAATCAACCAAACACAATAACTAACAAATCTGTCTGTCAATACTGAAAATAAGCTTTAATTCATTTCTTGTCCTGGAGATGGGAGCCTCGCTCCCAAAACATGTAGAATTTTTGTAATAAAAACTAATTCGTGGTCAAAACAAAGTGTTTATTATTTCACTTTCAAATATAATATATAAAGCTGGTGCTTTTTTTTAGAGGTATACAACTTTAAAATGAAATAAAACACATCAAGATCGTGGTAACAGCCAATAGGCTTTATTGGAAAGATAATTTTATGCCATTAGTATTTAAATATAGTTGTTTCTTTAAATCTTTGTTTTCAAATTGGCAACACTTTTTCGTGACAGACAATTAGTCAGCTGATTTGTACCCAGTTTGGTTTGCCATTTCACTATGAATAGACTGACGACAGAACACTTATGGCATAAAGTTATCTTTTCAATAAAACCAATACCAAGGCCGTTACCACGATTTTTATGTATTTTATATCATTTTAATTTTCTATACCTCTAAAAAAACACCTTAAGTACATTGAATTAAATGCAATGATTCAATTGGGATGTTTATTTTTCTAACATAACGGACGCATTAATATTATTCGCACACTGCGCAGCCGGCTTGAAGCGGAGGCGTGCGCCTTCTGAGTTGTGCACGTTTCGGTTCTATTTGCATGTCTATCGAAAAGGGAGTTAGTATTTTTAGACGATATCGGTCACGACCCGTCATACATAGTACTGTCAGCCGTCACGGCTTCGGCGATCTGTCAACTTGTACGATCAATTTAAGAAGCGCCCGAGCGCACTGGAACGCAAACGAAACGCAGTGCGCAGCAAGGATCTAAGTCCAAAATTTTTTTACTATCTTATATGTCAAACTAGCCGTAACCCGCGAAAAATCGCGGGATATAACAACTGCAGTATTTTGAAGCTGAAAATTCAGGAATAGAAAACCGTTTATTTTTTAAATTTACTTTATTTACTTAAACTTAAAACGAAATATGAAAATATTATAATAAAAAATATCAAGACCGTGTAATTCGGTGCGGCTTGTTTGAGCCGCCCTCTGGTTGCGTGTCACATTGTAACTATCTCACGTTTTAATTCCAGGAAGTTATAGACATTGCGGGCGGACAGACAGACAACGAAATTATTATATTTAGATAGATGTATAATTAGTGCATACGAGGGGATTAGAAGCAAAAGCGGCATGTTACGTATAACGAGAATATAGGGCGATGTGCATGAATGTGCTGACAAAGATTGTCAATTTCACAAATGATAGCTAATTGTGTGTGTTTTGGAAGCATTTGATCAAAATCGTTTTAATTTTAAATCTCCTCTCTGTCTTTAAAAAACGTTTATCTAAATTCCGTTTATTGTATAGTAGCACTTTTACTTCTAATCGACTCATACAATAGTATAAAAAAAAGACTAATCACTTAAAAGGATATACAGAAAAAACCTATGTATCGAAAAAATATATAGTTACGACCAGGATTAAAACCCAGGACATCCACTTGCTGGCAAACGAATCTATTCTTACTGGTTTACTTTATCTTAACAGCAATGTATTGACTGCAATTATATAGCTTTGTATACTTCGTCAATTTTCACATGATGACATTTGACAAATATCGACATTCCTCGTAGAAACATTACGCGTGCTCAGATAAGTACATCCCGTCTATTTTATCTTGGAATGTTGTTATCGTAATGTTATTCTGTGTTATCCTGTGGTTATAACACTAACGATATTATTCTGAGAATAGAGATACCAATTTTAAGTTATATGATATTATAGTGAGTTATTGTTCAGACATTTATTATTTCCAATTATTTATTTGTTAACGTAGTGTCATTGGTAGCTAATTCTCTCCGTAAGAGAACATTCCAAGTTCGAAGGTCGGTGTTAATTATATGTTTTTAGAACCACAGATTTTTTGTGTCCTGATGCATATATTATATTTTGTTTTAATTTATTATTAAACTTTGTTTTAAAAATGCAGCTTTTTAATGGAATCATATTTTATTTGTGATATTTTGCAAATTTGTATACAATAGTTGAACCAAATAAATTTATATATATACTATAAAACATTTTATAGTATATACGAAATGTCAATGGTAGTTTTCCTATCTTCACTTACATAATATGAAAAGGCTAAAGTTTTATAAAAATTTCAAAGCTTTTATAAAATTATAAGAAGATCTATAGCATATAATATAAAAATAACATTTAAACGTTCAAATTAGAAATTTATTTTCAAAGACGTTATTTACTTAATAAAAAAAAACTATAGAGATATTTGACTAATAGAATATGTTATAATAACCGATGATATACAGTTATAATAACCGATGAGTTTAAAAAAAATAAACTCAAAAAGAAGAAAAGTGAAAAACGCTGGATTTCCTTCGCTATTGTTTCCTGGGTAAGTATAGCGTTTGAATTTAACTCAATCACATTCCAATATCTATCGACGCATAGTGTAACGTTATTACATAACTATCTATAATCCGTCAAACGTGACGGTACTTTTACATGTCGGTTCCTAAGGAATAAGTATTTATTTATAAAAAAAAGAAAATAAATAAAAAAAGAAGAAAAAATTTACTATAAAGAAGTTACGGACGATACACAAAATTACGACGGACGGGCGGGCAGAAAACAAAATTATTATGATTGGGCTATGTGCTAAAATGGTCCAGGGTTTTACGGTCGTTCAAAATATTCTGCGTAGTGTATATTTCTGCCTGACTTCTCTGGCTGACTTTTCGAATCCTGACATCGGGCTTAATGATGGACCTGTAATGAGATCCGAAACAACTATCAGGAATGTCGGAGACCTACGACTGTATAAGTTGAAGTTATAACGATATATGAAAGATATATTACACGGCTGGTGACATTGGGTTAACACACGAGTAACCATTGGAAGATGGTTGTGTTAGAAGCCTCAACACTTGAAAAAATTCACGAGAAGATGCGAAGAAAATCGCTTGATGGTTTCTGTATATTCAAGTGGGAAAGCAGCATGGTAGTTGATGAGTAGAAGATACTAATGTAGATCGAGTATTTCAACAAAAAACTATTGGACAATCGTTGAAAAAACACAGTCATCCAGTGTTATTTGTGGGGAATCGAGAAACCGACAGGCTCCCAAAACACACTTGCTCGAACCATGAATGAGTGATGCTGATTTCAACAAAATGATTTGAAATGTTTCAACAAAATGAACGACGCGCTGTCGTCCCCTTTCAGCGCTCGCCGCTTCAATTACACAACACATATTTGAATTACACTTTAACGAACCACCACTAACTGGTAATCACGTGAGCTCCTAATTTATAAATATGTACACAAACAAATCTCCACTCAATAAACACAAACCCAATATTGCCGGGCTGGGGATCCTCGTGTCGGACGTTCTTTGATTGCTCCACACGCTCCGAGGCTCCAGAAGCGATGCCCAGTGCGTGTGGCGAATTAGAAGTACTCTTGGAAGATGAACGTTATTTGTTTGTATATAGGTATGTGAAAATTTAACCGCTAATTAAAATTTCAGGAATAGCGGAAATAGCCGCTAATTTAACAATCGATAACTCAATGCTTTTAATGCGTTTCACATTTGAATACAACATTCGACATGCATATGTGTACATATTATATTTTGAAACTGCAGCAATAAAAAGGAAAATAATGAGTACACAACTGTATTATTTATAATTTAACTGTTCTAGTAGACCAAATTTTATTGAATAAATAAATTCTATATGCGTTTATAACAATTGACTATCCACCATAGACTATATAAATTTCCAATCCTGCAGAAAAGGAATATGCTACTATTTAGTAAAATATAAAAACGTGAAAATTATGTACAATACTATCTTAAGTAACTTTACATTAACTAGACGAGAGACAAAATTAGAAATAAGTAAGAAATGAAAATATTTAGGTAGTAAATATTTTTTTTAAATGTCTCAGACACATATGCATACTACCCCTGCATAGGTTTTTTGGTTCCGTCACACCTCGTACATTGATGTTTGTTTTTTGTTTTGATCTCGTCAAACATCGTCTGACAATGTTCTTTTTCTAAAAAAAAAGTTACGCACTTTCTTACACATAATTAGAGCGGTATTCAACACAATTTCGTGATATATATTTTTTAAACGGGAAGCCTCCGAAAAAACATATTCTATGTTTAAAATATACATTTCAGTGGTTGTAATAAAAACAATGTTCACTCGCCTTGTATTTTCAAAGCACATTGGACGCTCCAGTTGCAACAAAAAACATCGAAAGAAAAACTTTTACTGCCGCACTTTTTGGATTTCACTCAAATCAATACAGAAAACCCAAAACACAAAAAAAAACAACAACAAAACGCACTCCCGTATCGCGGGGACGCGGACACCTGCACCCGCGGCTCGCTGGAAACACAACACAAAACAAAGCTGCACAACTTGCGGAACAAGAAACGCGCCGGAAAAAGGCGCGCGAAAACTTTCCCAACTGACAGACGGGTCAAGATGGCGGCGGGAAATATTCGGATCGGACTTTCTGGTGCGTGATCTGCGAGACGAGCGGCTCGATCGTCGGTCGCGTAGGTCTGGCGGGACGGCGCTGGAGGGACTGCGGCTGGAGGCAGATAAAGGCCGCAATCTGCCCGCCGACACACGCGGCCGACGACCAAACATGGCGGCCGTCGTAACAGGAAAAGTTACCGCGCGGCGGTCCATCGCAGATAAATTGCGCGCGGAGGTATGTGTCTGGGTTAAACGCCACTGCACTTTTTGTACGAGTCCGCACCGGGTGCGTAAGATGGCGTAAGTGATAATTGTAACAACAAATGAAGGGTATAAAAGCAAGGCAGCGATATTCAAAATAGATGTTTTCAAAGCAGTCACCGAGGATTATTAATTTAGAATGTGCTGAATTCGAAGTCTTAAAGGAAATATAGTCTTATCCCTTCCAAAATCATGTAACTAAACAACAATTAAAAGCAAAAATAGCAATATCCTCGTAGTGTAAAAAGAAAAGGCAACAATATCCATTTCAACCAATCAACCCCCGAGGATGTTACGTAACAAAATGGTAGCTTAATACTATAGCGAGATTTGATGTCGATTTTAGACTGAAACATCATAGTAAAGACAGCAATATCCAATTAGGTAACAGCAAAAGCAGTAGTGTCCACTATTTGGTAGCAAATACAACAATATCCATATATAAAAATCAAATATTTATTTATACACATATATAAAAGGAAAACTGATGTAAATGTTTTTAAAAACTTTTTTCCATTAAAATATAGGTTTTGTAGATTCCAGAGAAATTCCCTTGAGTAGTGACGGGTTTTTTGTATTTATCTCAGAAACACTTCAGTGGGATATTGCTGTCATTGCTTTGATACCCCTTAAATGTACACCTATAACGAAGTGATTATCGAACATTTTTCGGCAGCCGTACACGCGGGGCTGGCGGATCTGTAAAGGGATGAAAATGGTTAATTATTGTTAAATTATTGTTAATTTATTGTTAATAAGTTCATTATACAACTTGAGCATATTTGGGGTATGTTTGTATGTTTTCTCAACTGCCTTGCATGTTTTTAATTCATTAATCACAAAAATTGTGACAATTTACTAATTTTGAGCAGTGTGTTATCACAAAAAATTATCGTATTTCTAAAACAGGTCAACAGTTTCAAATACCTCGGTGCAATTACATCACAGAATGGAAAGCAAGAAATTGAATTGGATAGGAGGATAGGAGCCGCAAGCCAGGTAGCACGATCCCTGTATTATCCCGTACTAAGAAAAGCGGAGCTCAGCCAGCGAACAAAATTGGCAGTACACAAATCAGTTTTCGGGCCAACTCTAGTGTATGGCCACGAGCACTGGGTCTTGAACGAAAGAACCCGCTCAAGGCTACAGGCCGCTGAGATGGATTTCTGCGAGGTTTCCACGAGGAATAGTAGGAGTTACTAGAAGGGACAGAATCAGAAATACTCAAATAAGATAATGTCTCAAAGTAAAACCCTTATTGACGTTTATCGAGAAATCCCAGTTACGGTGGCTGGGACATATCTTGCGGATGCCGACAGATAGACTGCCAAAGCGGATATTCCAGGCAAGACCAGAAGGCAGAAGACCAAGGGGCCGTCCAAGGAGGAGCTGGCGGAAACAGTTGGGAGAACTGCTGAGAAGTGAGGTTGCAACTAAATTGGGCTGACGTGGAGAGCGGAGCCCAAGACAGGAAAAATTGGAACCTTTTATGCGGTGCAGGGATCCCGACCTAATAGGATAAGGGGTAGAAGAAGAAGAAGACGAAAATCAAAAGTTATGTTCAATAGCATGATTGGTAGCACATCTTTGAGGAGAAAATTTTTAACAAAACACCAAATTTTGATCAAAATTGTTAATTTTTCAATCACAAAAAATATTGATTGTAACTTTTATTTTTCTTAAATATTTTAATGTGTTAATTGATGTTTTACCTAAACGTGACTATTTTATATTGGTGGCATAAAAGATTATTTCATTTTTCTTTCTTTTATATCTTCACGTTGGACTTTAAAATGAATCGGCCGTATTCCAAAAATAGCAATACTGGAATCTTAAGATTGTTATCCCAACACTTAATAGACGAGAATAACAAAAAAAACGTTACGTCGGTGTTTGTTCCTTTTAGTTTCTACTTGAGAGACAGGGAGACAACGCGACAATGCTACGCGAGACATGACGTTTATCCGTCAAACGTCAAAATATATTTACGAGTCCAGTAATTGTGTTCTTAAAAATGGTCTTAAGGAGTAAGAAATTTATATGTATTTCTCACTACCTAGAATATCTTTGTGCAGTGTAGAATAGAAAATTTAATTAAAAGCTTGATATTAAAGACTAAGATGAAGAATTTTTAACCGACTAAAAAATTAATTATTATCGTACACATAGCTACACTATCAACCGACTGATTAGATAATTTATGTTATTAATATCACGAACAATAATCCCTACTCCGCCCGCCTGTCGAGCGTATTTGAAAGTTCTATTCGACACTCAAGATGATCCGGGCTCTTACTCACAGTATCAACACCATCGCTAAAAACTCGTTGAAAATATCTATTAAGTAACCAATGTGTGTCAGGGCCTGAGGGCAAAGCGAACAAACCTTGAAGGGAAATAATGATACTTGATAAAAGGAAACAATTAACCTAAATTGTTAAAATAGTTATCGATATAACGCCGAAGGTACTGATAGATTACTAAGCTGTAATGGATAACACATCCAAATATAACGTGGTTTCGCAATATCTACTCGTAAGAAGCAGGACATTTTCTGTGAGATTAAAAAATAACCTTTAGGCAGGAGTGGGCTGCCAGTATACAGGTTGTAACAGAGCGAGCTACAAAACTTAATAGGCAGATTTCTGCCTAAATTGGACGTAGTTACGCAGAAAGCATTCAAACTAAAATCAAGGAACTAAGAAAATGGCTTTTAAAAATTTGAGCCCATATAAACCTAATACGTTGATATTTAATTCATTAGTTCATATTTTTTATTACGAGTCGAAAATGTTCAAGAAATAGGGTTCTAATACTTAATGTTTGCATTCTTTTGCCAGTATTTCTAAGATTTTTTCTCTAAAACATTTAACAATAATTAAAGTAACTTGTCGAATATTATAAATTTATTTTCTTTATTACAAGTCAAATAAAATGATTAAAACCTTCGGCAATAAAATTGTGCTTCAAATTTCCGTATAGTTTTGATCAGGTTGTTTGTCTTGTATAAAAGCGAATTAATTATTTTTGTAAATATTTTAAATAAATATCTTTAATGACAGTTTAACGTTTTGAAGAAGATAAGCCAGAAATATTGAGAAAAAATGCGACCTTTGAAGTAGGAAATATATTAGAAAATTATTGATTAAATATTTTCGAGTCATAATTTAAGTGTCTATGTGTATAAAATTGTGGACAAGCTCTGTAACACGCTGTATAATTAAAGGGAGGGAGATGAGTTATTATTTATCACGTCCCCGTACACAATAATCAATAATACAGATATTAAATATTTCACAGGATACCTGGTATACTAGTAGGTATATCTCTGGGCAAATGACCGAATAAGTCAATAAAATCGAGTTTTCAATTAGCATGCAGAGCTGTTTTTTAGATACGTATCTAGCAAGGAATAATTAGATGAGTCAGAAAATAAAATAAAATGTGACTATTTTTAAATTTTTTGAAAAAGAACAAATTACATTATGATTAATTATTTTAAAAATTTGGCAAGAAACAACGACATTAGTCAACAAGGTTCAACGTTCTTGTGCAAAAAATAAAACTACCGGTGCAAAAATTAGATAAAAATAACAAAGGCTTTAAGAGATATTTCGTAAACAAACGAAGTTACCAAATGTTGTTTTGGCTCTCCTGAAAACCTGCATTTTTTTACTCATTCGGTCCTTTCTTACTCCCACAGATATAAAAATAACTATTCAAATTCCACATTGAAAGTAATTTCATAGAGAGTTTTATATAAAAACCGGTCAGTACACGACGTGCCAAGATTCAAGTGACTTCATAGCAGTGAGGGGGGTGGTACTTTGGCCACTAAAGAGTAACGGTGTATGCAAAACTTCGTAAATTTAAAAATCTACACGACAACTCTGTCAAACCTTCATATTTAAGAGAATATTTTATTAAATAATCAAAAAATTATGTTTACTCCGAAATACCGAAATCACTCGTTTACGTAAAGCAAAATCGTGAAAATAATTTACACGTTCTCTGCATTATACTAAACTAACTATCGTAATACTATGTTTTTCTCTGCAGCCAGAGGACAGAACGCCACACTAATCTGTCCAGGCACACTAGGCTCTTGCTTCATACATCCTTTTATGCACTCTTTTCGGTTGTCAAAGCTTTAAACAGAGGCCGTCATCCAATATTTGGTTGACCATCCCCTCTACGCTTATCCTAAAACAAAATAGACTTAATATATAGTTCTTATTTATGAACCCGTTAAGTTTTTAAGAGAAGTGTTATTAGACATCTGTCAAATGTCAATATTTTTAATCATTATAGCGGAAATATTGTCTTAAATTTAATATTTGGATAAAAAAATTAGTAGATGTGTTTAAAACGAACTCATTTAGCCTAATTATAATAATTTCACTGTCTGTTCGTCAAAATCTTTTTTTCAAAAAATCAAAATGAAATCAAAAATTTTTTCAAAAAATCAAAAAAAAGATGAAAAAAATCTTTTTTTTTTCTTTTTTTCGCCTTTTTCTTTTCTTTTTTTCTTCTTTTTTTATAAACAAATAAATACTAATTCTTTAGAAACTGACATGTAAATGACATGATATGTACCGTCATTTTTAAAGGGTTACAGCTAGCATAATTAATAAAAATATACTTTGTTTTCACCACTTATAAATTGAAAATATCAACATGTTTCAGGACCAATGATTCCTTCGTCAGGATACAATGTTTACTAACAAATAAAAAAACAAAAATCGGAAGTATAGACAATAAAATTATTTATTATTAAAATTATTTGCGACTTAACAATCTAGAAGCATTAGAAATTAATAAAGCTATCAACAATAATAGTCAAATAATAAATAAACAAATAAATTTATCTAATAGTCCGATTTTAAAGTTGTTCCCTCTATCTTCAGTTAACTCCTCCCATTCCCTCCCCCCCACCTAGTTGACACTCTGTCCCTCTCTCTTTTTCTTTCCTCCTTTATAAATTTCTGTACCTAGATTAGTCTATATTGTAATTGTCCTGAAGAAGGTTGAGTCCAACCGAAACTAGTTGACAAAAAATATATAGCAATTAAGTGGTTTAAAACATAGTGTGTAATATTTTTTTTTTTCTTAAATTTCTTATAATGTCAAGCCACAAAGTGTTTTCTTGCTTTGAAAAGTTGAATAATAATTAAGTACTAACATGAAATCAATTTTAAAAGGTAACTATTTGTGAAAAGGACATATTATTTAAAATACTTAATTTTAACACATTTTCTTATTTCCAAATTTTATTTCGAACTCATTTACTTTGAAGATTTCGTGGTTGTTAATAATAAATAATAAGGTTACATTGAATCAAATTTGTACAGTCAGTACCTACATACTAGCATGTATCCAACTACACAATAGTCGCAGCGGCCTTATCAGCATTGTGACAATATTATGGACTTGTATTTTCGATGCGCCGTGATTTAAAAAAGCACAACCGCGACGAATGATCGGCTTAGGCATTATTATTAACTAATCAAGCCTGTCTAAAAAAATATAATGTATTGGCAACACTGACAGAAAAATAATAAGAAATAAATATATCATGAATGATTTACTTGAGCTGTAAATAATAAAAAAATCTGTAAACATCTAATAAAAAATACTACTGCATACACGTGACGTCATACTCCCGGGGAATATTTTTATTTATTTATTGATATTAAATAACATCATTTTAAACAGTATTTTTATACATAAACTACTGTGAATATGTCTTCTAACAGTCTATTCTTCTTTGAATAAATGTTGATAACCAACCAATAATAAATTAAGTTTAAAAAAATTAAAAAGCAATTATTTGGTCACATTTACGTTCAATATAAATCAATTTACTTATAAGCAACTACTTTAAAAATAAAATAAAAATATTTAGTTTGTGTGTCCTTGGTGCGCACCTAGCAATTTGTTTTTTAATGAATTCTTCGAGCATTTTTGCCCATTTTTCTTTTACCACTTATTTGTCGGGCGTCTGTTTTTATAGTCTAAAACTAACTAGGGTCATTTTCTTGCTGTGTAAGCCCTGGGCCACCCGATAAAGACTTCCATAACGTTTCCCATATAAATAGCTTCGTCTCTGTGAGACTTCTATAATTTATCTCAATTAATAAATCAATTTCAATACGTCCGCTTTACACTAGACAGTGATGCAACAATGCACTTGACGCCAATCGACGCATGCTATCGGTTATGTAAACCGCGCACAGTGTGTTGTTATTTTAAATTTAATGTCAATTTATGATATTGATATTCTCTCTTGGCTCTACAACCCCTGGTGGATTTTGGCCTCCTCAAGAGTCTTCCTCTGCTCATCTCGTTTTTTTGACAGCTCTCTCCAATTCAGAAGTTCATTGATATTAATAATTATTAAACCATTTTTAAAACATTCCGTAATTTCTCGGTAGTTATTTATTATATAAATGTAATAAAATACTACTCACTTATAACCGAAATATATTTTCTTCTAGTTTCCTACTAGTTTCAACTGATGAAGGGCATCAACAGACAACGAGTCATTATTATTATTACGATGCGATTAATACCAATTAATTCCCAATCATAAAATAATTAAGCATTAAAAAATCAATGTTCTATAATATAGTAGTAATAATAAAAAAAATACTAGCAACAGATTCGATAGTAGCCGACTGTACAGTGCCACAAGTACACCTGTAGGCGGTGCTTCAGCAAGGCTGGGCGAAATAAAATAAAAATTAGATTGAAAAAGTATTAGAATGACCGTCACGTATAAAAAATAAAAAGACCTGGGAATTTTTAAGGGCAGAATAAGGATTAATTTCCCGAAATTGTACAAAAACAATCTGACAAAAATGTGTTGGAAAAATATCAATGATGGGCAAGTCCCGCTAAATTATGTTGTCAAAATACGGCAAAGCGTGTAATTATCGCATATTTTGCCAAGGAAAGACGAACCGGGTCTTTAAACAATACATAAAACAGTAAAGGACAACATGATTCAAATTATTGTCAATGATGCTGCCAAATGCGTCCACCAAAATTACCAAACCCCGATAATTTTGGATGGGTTCATTTTTGTAATGAATTTGAATCATAAAATAATAGTTCAGGCGGATTTTTTAAATTGTTTTCTTCTGGGATTGTGATTATCTCTTTGATTGCTTGTAGATTAAAGCAATAATATTATGGGACACATGCGAGACATTGCTTTTTTCTGACATAGATTTTTTTATAAACATCTAAACCTGTAATCGTATTGGCTAGTATATTTTACGTAGTACGACTCGTATCGTGGAATGAAATCCGCTCGGCATTTTACAGCTGAAGAACCTTGGCCTTGTTATCACGCTATGTCACGAGCTGCATTCATTTAAAGTTATCTTGCGTGGACACATTTGCATTGATTTCGATAACGATAAAATAACATTTCTTTAAAAATCCCTTCCGCCTCTGGCCACATGCGTCAGATAGATTCAAAGATTAGGTAGAAGTTTAGGTAAAAGATATTTTCCGGTTTATAGTATCCTGTAGGAACTTGACCATTTATTTCGAAAAATCTCTTTTCTAGAATGTTCCACAGCTTTTGTTAGTATTCTAAAATATTACACGTTGCTCCACAATATTTTTTTTATGTTTATGTTACTTTATATAGCGCCATTTTTGCGTAAGAGACGCTTCACTTCACCTCACTGCAGCTGATTCCACATAGCTGGGCCCGCAAAGCTGAAAGCACGTTCCGCAAACTTGGTGGCTCCAGGTCTCCTTGGTATTGCCAGCCTGCAGAGTGCCTCCGATTTAGCTGACCGCAGTGTGAGCCGTCTTCCAGTGATATTGTCTGGAATACAGAGGTCGATCAAATATTGTGGTTTCTTTGAAGACTTTTGTACACCGTCAGAGAGAGTTTGAAATTTATCCGCTTCGCATTGCTTCAGCATTGAGGATATCCGCGAGAACTTTGATGCCTCGAAGATAAACCTCGCCGCAGCATTCATCACTGACTGAAGTCTGTCGAGCTGAATCCTAGGCTGTCCTGCATAACCTTTTTCTACAGGACCTGAGTTGCCATTTTTCCTCATTTTACTCCACGAGATCAGTATGTTCATAGAATTGCGGCTAATGGAGGAAGGTGACTTAGATGATGTGCGTATTTTAGTCCACGGCATCTCTGTGTATTCTAGGAGTGAGCCCAAGTTTTAAACAGATTGATCCATCATGTTGGTGAATTTCCACGAGACATGGTTCCTCACACCCTGCCATAAATCACCAATTTTTTCATGGCGTCCTCGTGTCTAGTAACATGGCCAAAATATCCGAGGATTTGGAGCCGTAAGGCCGCCAGGCTGGCTTAAATCAATCGGGATATTTACAAGGAACTTCTCTAATATGTTGTATTGAAAATATCACAACACTGAAAAAACTAGAAGTATACAAGAAAAGCGGTATTATTCATTTTCAAAACAAAGACAGTGGTACTTATTTCATCGTCGGTTGTATTAATAACGTTTACGTTTCTGTGTTGTACTGCGGTGTTAATTAAATTTATAAAAAAAAAATATCATATCTATACTCGAGCCATCTTAAGATGGCATTTTTGACAGATAGTAATAGTGTTGTGACACACTTAAAATCATTAACGAAATAATTCAGTCGAAAAAAAAAGCCGAGTTTTGCAGGGCTCCCAAGATATTTACTCTCCCATATGATGGCTCAGATAAAACATTATTTATTTTAATTTCTACTTTAAAATATCGCATAAAAGGATTCATTTGGCACATTTAAAAATACTTATGTATTTTTGCTTCCTCGCCTCTTCGAGGCAGGACATTTACATTAATTCCATCAATATAGCGGCCATTCTATAATGGTCCGCGGCGCTTCGCGCGGTTTTTTAATGATTTTATCCCCATCGCGCGAGCTTTCCTGTATATCCAAACCACGAAACATGAATTTTATTCAATATTACATTTACAAATGTCTTATCCAGTTCTTAAATATTTCATTCTTAAGATATCTCATTAAATATTTCATCAAACTTAAATATTTCATTGTTTTGTAGCCGTTTTCTTTGCCCTCTAATAAAGCCATAGAAAAAGATCATATTTAGAGGGCACAATCGATCTGTCAGATGTCTGTGTTATTTTGGATACTTAGTCTGCGTATTCTACGCATATTATACAGGCAATCAATATCCTATAACATTTCGTTCATTCCATATTGAATGTTGATGGACATCACTACTCTGGTGTTCGCGCAATAAAGTATAGCATTTGTCCTCCAATATTTAGCTGTCGTTAATTACGAAACTTCATGTAAGTCTAAACGTCAAAAGTGCCATCATACAGTGGCCGTACTGTATTACAAATTACATATTAATGGAGAGAAAATGTTCTTAGGTTTTCACGGCCGTTCAGAATCTTCTGTGTATAGTTTTCTAGAGTATTCTGCCGTGTTGGATATTCGCTGATGTTGGACATCAGCCCTGATGATGGACCCTGCAATGGGATTCGAAACGTCAGCCAGAGAGGTCACATATACACGGCAGAATATCCCAGAAAACTATGCACAAAAGATTATTGGAGAGGATTAGAAACATAAGTGGATGGATATATTAAATCATTTGCTATTTGTACTTTTTTGTAGATTTGTCAATTAAATTAGTACTTTTCTCTACCAACTTCTCTACTTAATCGTATAATATCGTGTTCGCATATTTTATTAAAAACTTTTAGTCTCTTAAAGTATATCGTTCAAGTTGAATAAAAAATGATAAATTGCATTTAAAAATGATAAATTGCGTGTAAAAATGATAAATTGCGCGTAGGGACGGGAAGTTCATAAACAATAGAAGATGTAAAATCGACAATTTTAAATGGAATCTTATTTGTTTTCTTGTGTTATAATATGCGTTCACATAAGCAATCTTTTCTTTAGCACGTTTTTCACTTGTCACTTAAACTACATAATACTTTGAGTACTTTCATATCTGCTTACTTTTATAATGATATTTTATTCCATTCTTGCATTTTTAAGTTGGTTTTCATGTCTAAAAACTTTTTTCTATATTAGATTCTTAGTTTATTAAAATATAAATTTGAGTAATTATTGAACAATATTGTTTTTAGATTATAAAGTTAATTTTACTTCAAATTTGACAATCATTATAATAGATAAAAATCAAGAAAAGAACGTCGTATGTAGCAAAAATGAGATGAACATAGCTAAACTCAGCAACATCATTTCAACGGGCTTCTCCTGTAAAATTAAGACATTTCAACATTCGGCGTTTTCCCGACCAACCCTTTGTGAATCTTTAAGAATGTTTCTGAACTGCAATAAATCAAAAAGTCATTACAGCGCGCGCCTCACTTTATTCACAAAAGTGAAAAGGTGAATTCCGTAATCTGAACTATCTAAATTATAATCCACAACATTCATAATCACACATTCGGGTGACATTTGATACTAGATTTTCGCAATTTTGCAATATTTAATTTCAGTTCAAAGGGACAGATCTAGAATTATATTATTAAAATTAATAATAAATTGTTTTAGCCACTTAACTGACTAACTAACAATCGCGCCGTTTCTCTGAAGGGGTAGGCAGAGAGGATAGAACGCCATATTCTTCTATCTTGGCACACCTCTTTTGCTTCGGCTACATTCATACATCTTCTGATGCAAGCTCTACGGTTATTGAGGATTTTAACAGGCCATCCTCCAATACGTATGTAAGGTACGAAATAATCACTAACTTTTGGCTTTCTACCCTCGATATTAATTATTTGATTATGCTATCATTAGAGTGATATTGTCATTTACACACAATCTCCAGGGTTTAAAATATTACCATTAAATGCCGGCAGAGGAAATATAAATAAAAAGTTCAAATACTTTGATAAAAGATAATTCCATACAAAAATTTGATGCGAAGTGCAAGAGAAGCTATGAGAAAAATTAGTGAATAATCACTTTGCCAGACGATCGCCTTGTGAGTGCTGCACACTACACATTGAAATGTTCCCCCTCCAGAGGTACTGGGATGATAGCTGATTTGTGAATAGTTAGCTAGGAAATGTTTATATCACCGTGTCATATGAATATTCCGGCTAAGGAGTGGACATTTAAATAGCTAATGTGATTCTGAACAGCGCTGACTCTCCCTGAATCATTATCAGCTATCATACACAGCTCAGTTATCCAAAATAGCCGTTACCTCGAGCCCCTGAATAGGTGCTGGATGAACCTCCAGCAACTGAACTCTACAAAGGAAAGCGATTCAACTTGTTAACAAACCGGCAGTCTGAACTGTTTGGACCATCATAGAAATTTTATGTGAAGTGCTCCGAGGTATGACGTCACTGTTGCCTTTGGCTCCAGGGTTTGACAGGGGACACGTGACGCGGGACACGA